>CM053742.1:54377340-54387878 GCA_028658305.1 Pachyuromys duprasi | reverse complement strand
AGGGGTTCCAGTCCACAACCACACATGGTCCTTGATTGTAGAAACCGTCTCTTATAAGACCCCTGTGCCCGGCTCAGTTTGGTCTTTGTGGAGCTCTTGTTCTCCCCAAGTCTCACCAACCTCCCCCAGATCTATCATTACTCTCACCCTCTGTCAGAGGGCAGGTTAACTTTATAACCATGGTCAGGTTTCTTCTGAGCATAATACATATCCATTATTATGGTTATAAAATATTAAATCTCTGATGTACTTGGTTGATGACTGGTGTAGTTGACAACAATGGTAGCAGTTACCAAGATTATTGCCCTAGAATAATAATCAGTCTTAAATTTAGAGCTACAGACATTAAAGATTTTTCATACAAGACCAGAGAAAGGGAAATCAACTGCCACATTTATTTTATACTATCTAAAGAAGCATTCTACGTATGGTGGTGCATACCTATAATATTAACTTCTGGAAGGCTCAGGCAGGGAGATTGAATATCAAGCCAGCCTTGCTGTAGAATAAAGTCTGTTTTTAAAATACAATCTCTCAGGTATTACCGTTTGGATCTTCTGGCAATGGGCAATGCAGTGAAGTACATAGGATAGAAACAACTTAATTGAAAAATACAACTAGTTTGCATAAACTAGAATTAAAACACATGCCTCCTGATTTCTAGTTTTTCTTTATAATCATTCACCATAAATAGTTACACCTGAATTTATATGCCATATTATCTCTAGCTTCTTTACCAGTTGGAGCAGCGCAAACACTAAGTGGCATAAACAGTGCATATAATTTTTGAGTCTGATCATTGATTGGCTTGGCAGTTCATAGTACTTGGCTGAGCTTAACTGTTTACAGGAGCTCATTTCTGTTTCTGTGGTCAAGTGTGGGTGGCCTAAGAGCTTATATTGCTGATATATTGCTGATCTTGCCAGGAAGGAGGCTGTTTTTTTTAGTTACCACCTTGCGCATACCTTTCTAATACTTTGAAGTAAGGTTTTTAAAATATAAGTTATTGTTTCCTTTTAATTTGTATAGTGTTTATGTACCTGGATACATGCATGATGTGTGTGGAGGTAAGAGAATAACTTGCAGGAGTTTTCTAACAAAGTGGTTCCTCAAAATCAACCTTGGGCTTCTTTACCTGCTGAGCCATATCACCAGACCTTTTTGTTAAATTACATTGATTGATTGATTGAGTATTGATTGGACACACATGCTAAATCATGTGTATGGAATTAGACAACTTTCAGGATTCCCAAGTGAGTCCCAGAGAGCAAACTCCTTAAGTCATCAGGCTTGGCAGCGAATACCTTTGTCAGAGGAACCATCTCTCTCTCTTTAATGTTAGCCATTCATAAATGGAAGAGAAGAAAAATAAGCAAAAAAATTGACTCAGCTTCTTTCTCCAGGGCTTCTTTGATATCCCAGTGGACAATTTATATGCAGAGCCAGCGGTCCTAAAGTGGATAAAGGAGAATATATCTGAGTGGAGAAACTGTACTATTGTCTCACCTGACGCTGGTGGAGCTAAAAGGTATGGTTGTAATTGCTATTGCTCTTAAAAATAATGTATTGTGGGGCTGGAGAGATGGCTCAGTGGTTAAGAGCACTGTCTGCTCTTCCAAAGGACCCGGGTTCAATTCCCAGCACCCACATGGCAGCTCACAACTGTTTGTAACTCCAATTCTACATAAAGTAAAATAAAATAAATTAAAATAATGTATTGTACCAGGTGGTATTGTACCAGGATGTACCAGGTGGCACATCTTTAATCCCAACACTTGGGAGGGAGAGGCAGGCAGGTCTCCGAATTCGAGGCCAACCTGGTCTACAGAATGAGTTCCAGGACAACCAGGGATATACGGAGAAAGCCAGACTCAAAAAGAAAAATAGCCATTGCATTATTGGCTTGACTGTCACATTAGTAACTTGGCAGTACAGAGTTAACACTTGGTGTAACTTTATCAGAAAGGGTATGCAATGAATGGCATTATTCCTAATATTAGTGGATTAGTAAGCTTTACATTCCTCTTACAAAGTTGTTGGTTAGACCATTTGATCCCTGGATTAAAATATTAAGCCAAATAAAGTATGGTATTTGAGTTTAAAGTCAGGACCTTAATTTTTTTTAACCAAACTTATTGCTAGGGATTAGTGGTTACAATATTTTATAGCTTAAATGGTGAAGACTAAGATCCTTTGATTTTCTTATTGGATTGCTTATTAGTCATAAATACAAAAATATGACACATGCTCTTTGGAAACAGAATATAGGGCTACAAAATTCAGATGAGTAGAAAAAAAACCAATTTAGCACTTTCCAGAAGTGATGCAAATCATGAAGAATTCAAACTATTCAAATCTTTTTCACCCATCTGTTTAATTTCAGCAACTTCAGTGCAATTAATTAAGCTGAGAACTTGATTTAACCCACCAGATATATAGCTTCTTAAGCATTATATTCACAACTTTCTCAGGGCTTAAAAAGTAAATTTGAAGTAATCAAGCAGGCTTGCTTTTTTTTTAATTAAAGTTTGGTATAGGAATACTACTTTCTGCAAATGACTTACTGCTATTTGTAATTCTCTTTCATTGTAATTACTTTGATGGAGTATTTTCCAAGTGAGTGATGCTTACTTCTGTCTTGGCAGGCAGGGTTGGGAAGTAGATAAGGATTATAGTGTGACTGTAAGTTTCACAGTAGCTCTCCTCCACTCTAGGAAGTATGGGTTACTCCTCCAACTTTTTTTCTACTTTGTTGCTAACTATGTTGGCCAGTGAGCACAACAGTTGGGAACGAGGTAACTGATTGTGCATTTGTCCTGGATGTATTATTCTAAGTGAATTGATTACCTGTGACGTTAGGTGCCTAACTAGTAACATAGATAACACAAGGTGTAGAAATGTTACCTAGAGTTGTAGTTCAAACCTTACATGATCAGACTTTCTTGACCTGTTCAACAAAAACTGGTTACAAGAGAGATACAATGTAACACTAAAGTTTGATCAGTGCTACAATTTCAAACCCAAACCTGAAGCATAAATGTTCTTTGTGATAAGGATTGCAGTGTTGCACAGGCACACACGTGTCACAGGTAGCCTATTGTTATTTACACTGAATGACTTTCTGCTTGAGTGAATTAATGTTGCACTTTAAATATTCAGATTTGTCTGGCTTGTATTATGTTTAATGAGAAAAAATAAACAAGTTCTCTTTTCAGATGACGATATTTGGGGCTCTATAATGACATGCCCTGCTTGTCTGGTTAATTGGCTTAATTTTCTTTCTAGCACTTGTAGAAGGGATCCAAAGCTTGTTGACCAGGTACAGTTGATATTTACCATTGGTGGTGGTTCTTCCGCCATCATGGGAGAGATGAGTGTATGGACATGTATTGAAAGTGTGGGCTCTGCTCCACTCCTCCTGCTTCTGGTTCATGTGTCATTATTTCTAGAGTCACAAGTCTTCCGTGATGGAATTGGGACAATCTAGGCACTCCCTGCAGATCTCTTTCCTTCAGCTTTTAATCAGTTAAACTAATATACCTTCGCATACACTGCTTTCCAGGACTGGTGAAGGGTATGTCTACACCATTGTCACAATGAATAAGTTTGCGTAATATATTTCTATACTGCCATTGGTATTACAGAGCCATTAATCAATAAAAATCTAGTTTGTAGTGTTTGTTTTTTGAGATGTCAATGATAGTTGCTTTTTCTAGCTGTGGAATCTATTTTAGTTTCAAAGAATATTCTCGACTAGGAAAAACAATCCATTATTTTGTATAAGTGGGTACAGGAGATGGAATCCAGGGCCTCAATAATCCTAGGCAAGTTGTCTATCACTAAACTACATTCCCAGTCTTGGAATTTACGTTTGTCTTGGAAGCCACATACATGTCTTTAACTTAACCTTGAACGTCTTCTGTTTTACAGAGTGACCTCCATTGCAGACCGATTGAATGTGGATTTTGCTTTGATTCACAAGGAAAGGAAGAAGGCCAATGAAGTGGACCGCATGGTGCTAGTAGGAGATGTGAAGGATCGAGTGGCTATACTAGTAGATGATATGGCTGACACTTGTGGTACTATCTGTCATGCTGCTGACAAGTGAGTATAGCCTGGTCTGGCTAGTAGTTAGAAATAAAAAGCCAACTGCCTCTTCGCTGATTCTTTTTGAAACACAACTGAAGTGGTAGCTTTGGGATAATTTTGATCATGCTAGCTTTTTATACATATGAATTAATAAGTATTCCTCATTTCAGATTCTTAATTTTTATAAACATACTGCTTTTACATTATGTCCTTAATAAGTTGAAGCTATCAAAAGTCAAATCTATCATATACACTTTGCCTTCCAAAAATCCTTGCTTAACAGCACAATCTAACATAGAGTGGGTTGTTTCCCTTATTACTATGCAAATTACAGGGATCTTTGGTGATACTGTGGATCACACATTGCTAGACAAAGGAAAGATCAACATTCTATATCTGGTTTCTACTGAATGCATACTTGTGTCATTTTAAAGTCTAAAAATCGTAAGTTCAGCCATAGTCAAAACAATGTATGGTAAAGTTTGCCCTTTTGTCAATCCAATTCAATGATATTATGTTTACAGTATTATGCACTATTAACGTTTTGTTTTGATGAGTTAGAGATTCATAGATATCCTATACATATATGTATTCAATGTGGTTTTGTGCATCTGTGCGCGTGCATGTACTTGTACATCCATGTATGTGTGTGTTCATGGGTATGTGTATGCCTGCGCACATGCCATGGCAAGTATGTGGAAGTCAGGACAACTTTTGGAATGGTTCTCCTTCTGCCCCATGAGTCCCAGGGGTCAAATTCAGGTGAGCAAGCTGGGCAGCAAGCATAGTCAAATGCAAGTATTCCTGGTTAAGCTTATTTTCAAAGTCCCAGACTTTCAATCTTGTGATATCTTATCGTGTAGTTTTCCAGATCACAATGAAGGGCATTTTCCTTTTTACTAGCCCGAAAGGAAAAAGAACACAGATTACGCCTGGAAATATTTATAGGTTCTACCATGATAAGGCTTAATGCAGACTTTGCTCCTTGATATGGCCATAGCTGTGTCCTCCCTATAGTTCATGAGTTGACTTCTAGGCCCAGGTGTGGTTTTGCAGATTACCTTTGAGGGTATTTAGGCTTACCCTCATGATAGAATTAATGACCTTATTAGAAGACCTTACACTTTCTTTACTTGTGTACTAGAAGGTCCTTTGAGCACACAAGATGTTTTTCTACAATTGACATTGGCCTTGTCAGACTCCAAAACTGTGAAACAAACTTGTCTCTGATAGTGTTGTGACAAATTAAATACATTTCTTTCTTTCTAATTCAGATTCTGTATGGGACTGTCAGATAAATTAGTTCTTTTTCCTCTAGACTTCTCTCAGCTGGAGCTACCAGAGTTTATGCTATCCTGACTCATGGAATCTTCTCTGGCCCAGCCATTTCTCGCATCAACAATGCATGCTTTGAAGCAGTAGTAGTTACCAATACCATACCTCAGGAGGACAAGATGAAGCACTGCTCCAAAATACAGGTGAGATGAGATCGATTCCCACACAAAGTGTTGTTTTTGCAAGTGGTAACAAGTTAAGTCAGATACGTGTATGCTAAAGCTTAACTTCTTTGGGTTTTCAGTTTGTGTATTGTTTTGTACTGGGAATGGAACCCAAAGTCTTGGCTTTCATAGCAAGCACTATATCACTGTGTTTCTGAAGCCATCTTTTGTTCCCCCCCCCCCCTTTGGCCTTTACTGTTTAAGATGTAGTCTCATTAAGTTACCGAGGCTAGCCCAGGCAGGCCTCAAACTTTGTTTTTTTTTTTTTCTTGTTTATTTGAGATAAGGTCCTACTGTGTAGCCCTGGCTGGCTTTGAACTCAACCTACATATCTCTGCCCGAGTGCTAGGATCAAGTGCACATCCAGCTTTTAAAACTTTTTAATTAATATTTGTGTGTGCTTGTGTGAATTTCAGTGGCTTAAAGATGGCATTGGAAAAATAAAAGGTGGCATTGAATCCCCTGTAGCTAAAAGTTGGCTATAAATTTTCCATGTGAGCCCTGGAAACTCAATTCAGGTCTTCTGCAAGAGCAGTAAGCACTTTTGAGCACTCTTCCATGCTGTGCCATCTCCCCAGCGTCTTTGTGAATTTGTTGTTTTTGTTTGGTCTTTTGAAACAGCACACTGTTCACTAGGGTAGCCAAAGACTCATTGCAATCTTCTTTCCCCAACCTCCCAAGGGCTGAGACTTTGGCATGTTCTTTTTTGTTTGTTTTGTTTTTTTTTTTTTCCTCGGGCAGTGTTTCTCTGTAGCCCTGGCTATCCTAGAACTCACTGGCCTCAAACTCAGATATCCATCTGCCTCTGCCTCCCCTCAGGCTGGGCTTAAAGGTGTGTGCTACCACCGCCTGGCTAATTTTTATTTATGTGTTTCTGCAAGCATGTGTGCCACCTATGCAGGTTCCTGCAGAGGACCAAAAAAAGAGCATCAGATTCTCTGGAGCTAGAGTCACAGGTGGTTGTGAGCAACGTGACATGTATTGGGAACTGAACTCTGGAATTCTAGAAGAGCCTTGAGTGCTCTTAACTGCTGATTCATCTCTTCAGCTGCTGTGGGCTTATACTTGGCCTGTACAGCATCACTGTTTTTGATGATCTTCAGTCAGGGTTTGTCTGTATCATTAGCATCTTAACTCTTTCCTAAATGATTATGGAAAAAAAAAAGCCGAATGCTAAGTTCTTAGTTAAGCTTGTTTCCCAGGCTGCTCATACAGGCTGCAGATGGGTCAGCAAATTCCATATCTGTATACTAACTTAGTGATTTTGGTGTTTTTTTGGTTTGTTGTTTTTTTGTTTTGCCTTTCTAGGTGATTGACATCTCCATGATCCTTGCAGAAGCCATCAGGAGAACACACAATGGAGAATCTGTTTCCTACCTGTTTAGCCATGTTCCTTTATAATGGCATAACTTGGGAGGGTGGGAGGGAATGAGGGAGGGGGCTACGCCTGGGATGCAAAGTACCTAACCTGTGATTGATAGAAAAATAAATAAATTAAAAAAATAATGGCATAACTTCTGAAGCATTTTGAAAATAGACCTCCCACCCCTTGTTTTCCTTGGTATTTGGTGAGTTCAGCAGAAGACCCAGCTTGCTCCAGTGTAGCTTTTTACATCCCAAATTAGATATATTAGAATTTATCCTAAGTTGGAGAGAGACAGATTGCTATTAACTGCTAGGATGTCCTGCTTACACTGTTTCATCCTGGCTTTCTTGTTTATTTTGTGAGCCTTGCAGCTTTAACTAGAGTTCAGCTGCTGAAAGATGTATAAACTGTTGAGTATTCTTCAAGGTCCTTAGGATATGCTTGACAAAGCTCATGCCCCATTGCATGTGAGTGCTTTGGGGTTTTTTTTCATTTAGAATAACTAGCAACAAAGCCAGCCCATCTGTGATACATGTTCAGAGGTCTATGCTACAGTAGAGCAAGAACCTTGAGCATCTTTGAACATAGTTCCAGCAGATGAGCACCCTGTAATGCAGGGACAGGTAGCCCAATGGAATAACCAATTTTGGGGAGGAAGAAGCCTGATCCATTGACATCTGTTTAGCTCTATAGCTTGGATTTTCCACATCTGTTCTTTTCCATTTGGCTTTACTATCTTGACCCTTTCCTGGCCAAATATCTTGGACTCGTGATCATTGTATCATTATCTTCTGTAAGACAGACTTGCTTCTTGCTATGTATCTGCTAACATTCACATTAGATAACTTGCTGTAGCGCAATCTTCCTTGGCCTACTGCCACTATCGTGGTAGGTTTTAGGTGGTGTCATAGTGCCTTTTGATTAATTTAAGTATTTAATTTTTGTCTTTCTTGGATCCGTTTGGCCTCAGTTGAATAGATTTCTGCTAAACAATTTGATGTTATAGTCTCTTGTAGAAGAAACTTAATAAAATGTCTGTTATGTATGCAATTTTGGGTCTGTTGTCATATCTACTGATTTCTCTGCTGACGTTTGTCTTAGGTGTTTCACTGTCTGGTCTTCTCTCTCTCTCTCTCTCTTTTACAGCCATTTTAGCCTGAAAGCAAAGCAGCAATGGAAAGACTTTGAAGGTATCTAAGGTTTAGTGAGAATTAAAAGCAATTTAACTCTGTTTAGCATATCCAAATTATATGATATATGTGCCTTATGGGTTTCTGCCACTTAATTCCTGGGAATTCAAATTTCTATTTCTTTTGAGCAAATTTTGCCTAATGTGATGATTTCTCACCTTTACCAGTGTTTGATTGCTTATTTTTTTTTCAAGACAGGGTTTCTCTGTGTAGCCTTGGCTGTTCTGGACTGGCTTTGTAGACCAGGCTGGCCTGGAACTCATAGTAATCCACCGGCCTCTGCTTCATGAGTGCTGAGATTAAAGGCTGTACACCACCATGCCTCTAGATCTACTTTTTATGTCATTATGTTTGCGTTGAATATGGGGATAGATGTATTACAGTTAGATTTGTTACAAAAGTGATTCAAGAGGAACTAGAGTAAGCTATGATATCTTTGTTGTTTTTTGGTTTTGTTTTTTTTTTTCTGGAAGAAGCATGGGGAACTAATTATGCTATTTCCTAAAGTGCTGGATCAGGGTGTCAAGGTCCATCATTTCAGAACACAGTAGTTACTTATCCACAAATAACACTATCCAAGACCCATACAGGACTCCTAAAACCATAGGTATTATATAATCTTACATAAGCCAGGTTTTCCCTATACAGGCATGCCTGGGATAAAGTTTCATTTATAAAGTAGGCACTCTAAGAGAGCAACAAAATAGAACAATTATAGCTCCACAGCATCACTTGTGCCTTTGAGGCCATTAAGTAAAGTAAGGGACAGCTGATGTGATAACTAAAACTAATAGGCTGATAGCATATATAGTGTGGCTGTCCAGGAAAATAGGATGGTTATGTCCTAGGCAGGATTATGCAGTAGCATTAGATCTCATGTGACACGATTTGAAATGGTAAGAAGTGTTTTATTTCTGGGTTTTGGCATAAGACCTAGACAATTGTGGCACATTCCTAGGGATCTCTAAAGTTGAGGCAAGCCTGGTCTACAAGGCAAGTCCAGGACAGTCAAGGCTACACAGAAACAGAAAAACCCTTTCTTGGAAAAAAAAAAGGCCTAGACAATGGTAGGACTTTAATCTAGTACCTAGGGAGAGGCTTTGAGGTCCATTCAGGAGAAGGCATTACTCTTCAACTTTGAACTCTGCCCACAGCAAGGCAACCAACTACCTTTGATGTTGAGGAAAATGTTGTAAGCAAGCACCTACAGTGGAAGAAGTTCTAATGTCTTGGGCATTGTTCTCATGTGTTTTTTGTTTTGTTTTGTTTTTGAGCTAGACTCTCACCTAGCTGTCCTGAAACTATATATATATATATACCAGGCTGCTCTCTAATAGAGATAGATCTTCCTGAGTCTACCTCATGAATGTTGTGATTAAAGAGACATGTACCACTTTGCACCCAAATGTATGGTGAGTTTTTAATTGATTCTAAAATTACATTTATTTGGTGCTGGACAGGCGGTTCAGTGGTTAAGAATACTGGTTATTCTTCCGAAGGACCCAGGTTCAAATCCCAGCACCCATATGGCAGCTCACAACTCCAGTTTCAGTGGATCTCATGCTCTCTCACAGACACACAAGGGGACAAAACACAAATGTAAATATATTTTTAAAAATTACATCTATTTAGTCTATGGAGGTCAGAGAACAACATGGAGGAACTGGCTTTCTACTATGTGGGTCTTAAGAGTGGGCTGGTGGGAATGCAAACTTGTACAACCACTCTGGAAATCAATTTGGCACTTTCTTAGACAATTAGGAATAGTGATTCCTCAAGACCCAGCTATACCACTCTTAGGCATATATCCAAAAGATGCTCAAGTACACAAGAAGGACATTTGCTCAACTATGTTCGTGGCTGCTTTATTTGTAATAGCCAGAACCTGGAAACAACCCAGATGTCCCTCAGTTGAGGAATGGATACAGAAATTGTGGTACTTTTACACAATGGAATACTATTCAGCAATTAAAAAGGAGGAAATCATGAAATTCACAGGCAAATGGTGGGACCTGGAAACGATCATACTGAGTGAGATATCCCAAAAGCAGAAAGATACATGGTATATACTCACTTATATAGACCTATAGGATAGGAAGGTCAAACTGAAATCTACACACCTAGAGAGGATATACAGGAAGGAGGACCCAGGTTGGTATGATCAATGCTTGTTTGGATGAACAAATAGGATGGACATTGAGTGGAGGAGAAAACAAGCAACAGGACAGGAGCATGCCAAGGAGGTCCTCTGGGGGGGTCAATGTAGCGATGTATCAGAGCAGATATTAAGACTCACGATCAAGCCTTTGGCAGAGGGCGAGAAGTGATAGAAATGGGGGAGATTGGTGAGACTTGGGGAGAACAAGAGCTCCACAAAGACCAAACTGAGCAGGG
>CM053742.1:54327506-54377240 GCA_028658305.1 Pachyuromys duprasi | reverse complement strand
GATGGGGCCCATGATAGCTCGGTGTAGGACTGAAGACCCTAGTGAGGGAAACAGGGATCGTTGGGGGAGGGTCAAAGAGTCGGCCATCAAGATCATGACTGCAACGGTCCCTGTTTCAGTCAAGATCTTGATGGCTGACTCTTTGACCCTCCCCCATACAAGCCGGGGAGTGACAGACTGGCTAGATCCCAGGGGAGGACATTGCAGCTAGCCCTGAGGAGACAGGATGAGCTGGGGTTGGATGGAAGGGGAGGAGGTCCTCCCCTGTTGGTGGACTTGGAGGGGGCAGGGAGGAGGGAGATGAGGGAGGGTTAGGGAGGGTGGGAGGGAATGGGGGAGGGGGCTACGCCTGGGATTCAAAGTACCCAACCTGTGATTGAGATAAAAATAAATAAATTAAAAAAAAGAGTGGAACTTCAGTCAGGCTCTACAGCAAGTGCCTATAGCCACTAAACCATATCGTCAGCCCCAGCAACCATTTTTTGGGAGGCCTATTTCATTCCGTGTTTGAGACAAGGCCACATTATAGCCCTGGCTAGCCTGAAATGGGCTAGTTATAAACTTGTAAAGATCTACTTCTTGAGTGTTGGGATTAGCATGTGTTGTTATCATAGTTTCATTTCCCAACACCCACTAACCCATACCCAGCTCCATATATTCTGGCTTCTTTGGCAAAGTTGGTTGGTGGGTGTTTTTGTTTGTTTGTTTGTTTGTTTTGTTTTATTTCTAGGATTTGTGGGTTGCTGTTTTGTGTGTGTGTGTTTTGGTTTGGTTTGGTTTGGTTATATTTCCAGACAGGGCTATCCTGGACTCTGTAGACCAGGCGGGCCTTGAACTCACAGACATCTGCCTGCCTCTGCATCCTGAGTGCTGGAATTTAAGGTATGTGCCGCCACTCCCACCTCCTGGTTTGTTTTTAATGATTTTTGCTGAGTGGACTCTTCTACCATGTGAGTCCTGGGGATCAAATTAGGTCATCAGGAATTGAGGCTGAGCCATCTGGCTGCCCCCTTAGGGTTTTTTAAATGGTCTGCAGTCCAGGCTGGCTTAGAACTCACACTGTCTCAGGTTTCTGTAGATTTTTGTAGCAAACTTACTCCAGCCTCCTGAGTGTTAAACCACAGTGGATTTTTTTTTCTTTTGAGACAGGATTTCTCTGTGTAGCCCTGGCTATCCTGGACTCAATTTGTAGACCAGGCTAGCCTTGAACTCACAGACTCCCACCTGCCTCTAGCCCCGTGAGTACTGAGATTCTAGGCGTGCACCACCATGCCCAGCTTTGCATTGGATTCTGAACTGATGTACAGTGGTGTGAGAAGGAAAGAGTATCACAGTGGAGTAGTTAACAGGAACTCCCTGTGATCTAAAAAACTTTAGCATGTTCTGTTTTATACTCTCACCTCACCTTTATCTCCAGAACCTAAGAAAAGGTGATAACTTATGCCTGTGCTGTCAACATGGAAAGCCAATGCTTCCATAAGATGGGGTTTAGGGGTTTATATTCCCAGTCTTTCCAGATCTGGAAAAGTATTTTCTGCTAGACACAAGGGTGAGAGTGAATTCCTACTCTTGTGGGGTTGAGATAGGAAGGTTGCCATGAATTTGAGGCCATCTTGGACCACACAGTACAACTGTCTAAGAAAAGGTATTTCCTACTAAAAATGCTGGGGTCAGTTAATAGCTGACTTGTTTGTTTGTTTTTCAAGACAGGGTTTCTCTGTATCCTGGCAGTCCTGAACTCACTCTGTAGACCAGGCTGGCCTTCAACTCACAGAGATCTGCCTGCCTCTGCCTTCCAACTGCTGGGATTACAGGCGTGTGCCACTGTGTCCTGCCTAGCACAAGACTCTTAAACTGAGGGTTATTATTCAAAACAAAACAAGAACTTAGTTTTTGAAAAGCATTGTCTTCATTGGCCTGCCTTCCTACCTCTCTCCACTAACGTAGTATGCTCAAGGGAATCCAGTGATAGGGGATTCACACACACATACACACTCTAACAAGTCTGAGAAAGGTAGCTTTGCATTCACCCAGGCCCACTGTTCACTAAAGCTAGAGACCATTGGGTGACAGTGCTCTGTGGAGAACCCATTTCCTGAAGAAGGGAAGTGGAGTCAGCCTCAGGGTCTTGCTTTAGTCTGTATCCCAGTCTTTCAAGAAGCTTCAGGTTTTTGGTTGTTTGGGTTTTTTTTTTTGCTTGTTTGTTTGTTTAGTTATTTTTTTTTCAAGACAGTGTTTACCTGTGTAGCCTTGGTTGTCCTGGTCTGTAGACCAAGCTGGTCTTGAACTCATAGAAATCTATTTGCCTATGCCTCCTGAGTGCTGGGATTAGAGGCATGTGTTACCAAGTCTGGCTCCACAAGCTTCAGGTGACTGGCCTCCTTAAACGCAGCTTTTTGCCCTGCCTTTGTGAAAGACTTTAATTTCATTCAGGCTTCTTGCAACCCATGCATATTAGGACTTAAAGAGCTTTGGGTTCAAGAGAGTCATGTGTCTTTGGAGTCCTCTTTAGGGTATCATCTGTGGTAACAAGTTACCTTAGTTGTGCTGACTTCTTGTAACTCTAAATGTCAGAAGAAACAGACTTGACACAGTGACAGGCAGGTACATACTTGAATTCCTGCCACATTTCCATGCTAAGGACTCATCAGTTTTGCACCTATTAGTACTTTGCTGGTTTCTCCCAGCTGCTGGCTGTGCTTGGAGCCAAGTACCACAAAATAGACTGGCACCTGGATACTGCTACATCTAACAAATGGCTATTAAGACAATGGGGGGTTAATGACAAGGACTATAGCTAAAGGTTTCCTCTCTCTGAAAGTTTTTGAAACTTTTTGATTTTTCAAGGCAGAGTTTCTCTGTGTAGCCCTGGCTGTCTTGGACTTTGTTGACCAGGCCGGCTTCAAACTCAGGGATATGCCTACCTCTGCCTCCTGAATGCTGGGATTAAAGACATGTACCACCACACCCGGCTGGAATTTTTTAAAAACACATATAGCCCAGACTCCCCTTCACATCCTAACTCCCTTCTTTGTTTTTTATTTAAGATTTTTAAAACTTTTATTTCAGACAAGGTCCCACTATGTAACCCTGGCTACCCTGGAACTTACAGAAATCTGGCTGCCTCAGCCTCCCCAAGTACTGTAATTAAAGGTGTGTCCCACCATACCTGGCTTAAGATTTGGGATATATTTAGTCCTGCTGGGGCTTGAGATGCCAGGGTGTGTTGGTACTCCTTGGGGGCCTCCCCTTCTCTGAGAACAAGAGGGCCCAATGAGGGAGTATGAGAGTTGGACTGGGAGGAAAAGAAGAACAGGGCTCGGATCAGGCTGTAAAGTGATTAAATAAGTGGAAAGAAGATTTTATGTGTGTGTGCACATTTGTTTGCATACTTACATGCAGATGTCCATGGAGACCACAAGAGGGCATCAGATTTCCTGGAGTTGAGCTACAGTTTGCAAGAGTGTCCACCATCTTAATGGCTGAGCCATCTGGCCATCCCACCCTTCCTTCAGGTCTTTTTTGTTTTTTGTTTGTTTTTCTAGACAGGGTTTTTCTGTGTAGCCTTGGATGTCCTGGCCTCGCTTTGTAGACCAGGCTAGACTTGAACTCAAATCCACCTGCCTCTGCCTCCCCCAGTTCTAGGATTACAAGTTGCACCACCATGCTCAGATCTTCCCTCCGTGTCTTGAAAACCATTTTGCTCCTGTAAATCTTTGTTCACCTTAGATTTCTTATTTAAGAATTCCCAGGTTAATCACATGCCTGTAATCCCAGCACTTCAGGAGGCAGAGGATCTCTGAGTTTGTGGCCAGCCTGGTCTACAAAGCAAGTCCAGGACTGCCAAGGCTACACAGTGGTGCAGGAGGAAGTGATGGAGAAGGCAGAAAAAAGAAATTTTGCCAAATTATGCCCTGTAAAAAAAACAATGATGATCAATGGAATCACATTAAAGTAGATCTTTTTATAATCTGTTGGATTATTTATATATACATGTGTGTGTGTTCCATTATAAATTTTTCCCTTTATTTTGGGGAGGTTGTTTTGGTTTTTTTGAGGGAGGATCTCTCTTTACTTCTTATTTTTTATAATATAGTTTATTTACTTTGTGTCCCAGCCATAGCCCCCTCCCTCATCTCCCTGCCCCTCTCCAAGTCCACTGATAGGGGAGGACCTCCTCCCCTTCCATCTGACCCTAGCTTATCAGGTCTCATCAGGACTGGCTGCATTGTCCTCCTCTGTGGCTTGGTAAGGCTGTTTTGAAGAAGGATCTCAAACTTGGACAATCCTTCCTTTGTTGCCAACATGCTGGGATTGTCATGTACCGCCGTGTCTGGCTTCATTTTTTTAAAAGTTATTTTTAAGCCAGCTGTGGTAACCCATACCTTTAATCCAATCACTCTGGAGGCAGATACAGGCAGATTTCTATGAGTTAGCCTAGTCTACGTAGCAAGTTCCAAAATGACCATCCAAGGCTACATAGTGAAACCCTGTCTCCCACAAATGAGTTAAAAGTGAGTTATTTTGTAGGGCTGACAAGATAGCTCATGAGGTAAAGGTGTCTTGTGTCCATAAATTGCCATCTGACTGCCACATGTGGGCCTCAGCATATGCCTTTCCACACACAAAATAAGTAATGTCATTTATATTTGACTTTTACAGCATAATAAGGTTACATATAGATTATAAAATTACTACAGTGTAGCATATTAACAGGGCAATTGCCACAGGCCTTTAATCTCAGCACTTGGGAGGCAGAGGCAAAAGCTGGTGGACCTCTTAGGCCAGCCTGGTCTACATACCAAGTTCCAGGCTAGCTAGGGTGTTTATACAGAGAAACCCTGTTCAAGCAAAGCAAAACAAAACTTTTCTTCTAGGCTGGGGACATAGTTCAATTGGTACAGTGCTTGCCTACAATGCACAATACCCTATATTTGATCACAGCACAGGAAAAAAAAATGACCAAAACTGAGTGTGATAACACAGGCCTATATCCTAGCAATTTGGAGGCAGAAGCAGGAAGAGGCCAAGGTTGGCTGAATGAGTCCTTAAAAAAATAAACCCTAAATATGATACAGTATCATTGCCAATAGCTAACTTAACTGAATCTTTAGATTTGTTTATCACATATTATTTTACTGAATTTGTTTTGATTTTTTTTTCAGTAGTCTGTGTACCAATGTTTGGCCTGAAATTCATGACTCTGCTTTGGCTTCCTCGGTACTTAATTTATAACCATGAGCTGCCAAGTGAGACAAATATTGTTTATCTTTTAAAAATTATTTTCAAATTACATTTATGGGAATGAGCAGGAGTATATGCCAACACCCAGAAGACAAGTCTGTCATTTTGTT
Organism: Pachyuromys duprasi; assembly: GCA_028658305.1. NCBI lineage: Eukaryota > Metazoa > Chordata > Mammalia > Rodentia > Muridae > Pachyuromys > Pachyuromys duprasi. Next base: position 54,371,886 of record CM053742.1, on the reverse strand, counting down.
TGTTTGTTTTTGTTTGTTTGTTTTTGGTTTTTTTGAGACAGGTTTCTCTGTAGCTTTGGCCATCCTGGACTTGATTCGTAGACCAGGTTGGCCTTGAACTCAGATCCGCCTGCCTCTCCCTCCCAGAATGCTGGGATTACAGGTGTGTGCCACTGTACCCAGCTAAGTCTCCTAATGTGTAGGTCCTGGGCATTAAACTCAGGTGATGAAGTATGGCATGAAGTGCCTGAATTTGAGCCATTTGCCAGCCCATGCTTTTGTATCTTTTTAAAATTTTTATTTTTATTAATTATAGTTTATTCCCTTTGTACCCCACCTGTAGCTCCCTCTCTCTCCCTATTCCCCTCCCAATCCCACCCTTCCTGCCTTATCTCCAACCCTTCCCCTCCCCCAGTCCACTGATAGGAGAGGTCCTCTTCCCCTTCCATCTGACTTTAGCCTATCAGATCTCATCAGGAATGGCTGCATTGTCTTTCTCTGTGACTTGGTAAGGCTCTTCCCCACTCAAGGGGAGGTGATGAAAGAGCAGGCCAATCAGTTCATGTCAGAGACAGTCCCTGTTCTCATTACTAGGGAACCCACTTGGACACTGAGCTGCCATGGGCTACATCCGTGCAGGGGCTCTAGGTAACCCTGCTTTTGTATCTTTTAACCTTATCTCATTTCCTCCTCCCTATTACCCTATCCCTAGCAAACACAGCATTTTATTCTCTGTATATTGGCTTTTGATTTATTCTACATTCCACATATAAATGAGATCAGGCAGTATTTTTCTGTGTACATGTTTCTCCACTTATAGTGTTGTCTGGATTTAATGATGCTATGGCAAATGACACGTTTTTTAAAATTTCTTTAATGACTTTTATTTTATTGTAACTTAATATCCCTTTATACATATATACTACATTCTCTATTTGTCTTAGATATATGCCTAGATCCTTTCCATTTCTTTGTTTTCATTTCATGAGTATTCTCTGTTTTTTGTTTGGTTGTTTGTTTATTTTTGTCTTTCAAGACAGGGTTTCTCTGCATATCCATGACTGTCCTGGAACTCTTCTTAGCCCAGGCTGGCCTCAAACTCACAGAGCATTTCTTGAGTATTGTAAATTACCATTTTTGGGGGTTAATTTTGAGGGGTGTTTGTTTGGGGTCAAGGAGCATAGGCTGACCTAAAACTTGCTGTGTATCTGAGGATAGCTTTAATCTCTTGATCTCCCCATACCTCCCAGGTGCTAAGGGCGCAGCTATGCCACTACCCCTGGCTCATGGCATTTTCATTTTCAACTATTTCTTGAGCACCACACCTGCCTGCTGACATGTTCTCTGTCATAATGATAATGGACTAAGCCTGGAAAACTTTAAGCAAGCCCCTGATTAAGAGTAGCCTTTGTCATGTGGTGGGTGTGACCTACGTACACCCACCACCACCACCATGTACCAAGTTCTTGCCATGAATTTGCTCACATCTTGCTATTTGACTTAGGCTTTGAATGCAATAAGAGGCAGGCCAGCCACGCCAGAGTGATCGGCTTCAGTTGGGCAGAGGTTTTACATCTCCTGCACGCAAGCAGCCAAGAGTCAGGCTGCTCAACTTCAGTCCTGATTCTTCAAGATCTAAAGAGAAGTCTCCTGAGGATACACTAGATGGCGATGTGAATCCCCAGGGGAGATGAGTGTATCTAGTGCCTCACCCCTTCCTTTCCCAGGACTGTGCTTGCTGATCTGCTCCCTGGCTGAGGATATATCCCTAATGCACACTTCTTTCCTGCAGCCACCACCAGACTCCCAAGGCCTGGCAGTGTGACCCTGCTGCCACTAGGGGGAGTAAAGCAGACGCTCTAGGAAAGGAAGAGACCAAGTAGTCTTGCCTGGAGGCTCTGAGCAATGGGATGTGAGATAAGCACCAGTCAGCTTCTAGGGCCCCAGTAGCCATGGTAACAACACAGTGCCTAGTCCACACTCGCTGGACACACTGAGTGCACACAGCCCAAGTGAATAGCTCAATATATTGTCATAAATAGACTCTGTGCGGGCTACACTAAAGCATGTGTGAGTGTGACAGGGTCCTAAAACCTGAGGCACCCTCAGTCTGCAGGAAGCTCCTATTTTTTCTTCACAATTTATTCATTATATATTCCAATTAAAGCCACTTCCCTTAACTCTCCCAGTCCCACCCTCCCTCCCTCTTTCCCTCATCCCCTTCCCATAGTCCACGGAAACAGGGAGTTCTCCACTATTGCCATCTGCCCATATCTTTTTAAGTCTCATCAGGACTGCCTGGATCCTCTTCCTCCATGGCGTGGCAAGGCTGCATCATCAGGGGTGAGTGATCAGACAGCAGGCAACTGAGTTCATGATAGAGGCAGTCCCTGATCCCTTCACTCGGAGATCCACGGGCAGGAGGTCTACCTCCTCTCCATGCATGGTCCTCTGTTGGTGCATGGTTCTCTGCAGGACCCCCTGGGCTCAGATCTTTTTGTTCTGTTGGTCTACTTGGGCTCCTGAGCCTTCCATGTCCCTCTAATCCCACCCCATCTTTTCCTCCGTAAGACTTACTGTGCTCTGCCGAAAGTTTGGCCCTGAGTCTCAGCATAATCTTTGATCCCTGTTGGATGAATCTTTTCAGAGGACCCTCTATATAAGACTCATAACCTGTTTCCTCTCTTGCATAGTTTCTGGTATCTATCCTGTTTGCCATTCTGAATGAGATTTAAGCATCCTCCATAGGGTCCTCCTTACTGTTAGCTAATTATACTGCGAATATCTGCTTATTAGTGACTGTATATGATGCCTGTCCCTATCTTTCTGTTTCTGGGATACCTCACTCAGGATGTTCTCTTCTAGTTCCATCCATTTGCCTGCAAATTTCATGATTTCCTTGTTTTTAATAGCTAAGTAGTATTCCATTGTGTAGATTTACCACAATTTGTTTCCATTCCTCCATTGAGGGTTATCTAGATTGTTTCCAGATTCTGGCTACTATAGATAAAGCTGCTATGAACATAGTTAAATAAATGTCCTTATTGAATGGTGGGGCATCTTTTCTGCATATGCTCAGGAGTTAGGTATAGGTGGATCTTGAGGTAGTGTTATTGCCAGTTTTCTGAGAAATTGCCAGATTGATTTTTCCAAAGCGGTTTTACAAGTTTACATTCCCACCAGCAATGCAGGAGAGTTCCCCTTTCTCCACATTCTCTGCAGCATGTGTTGTCACTTGAGTTTTTGATCTTAGCCATTCTGATAGGTGTAAGATGCAATCTCAGAGTTGTTTTGATTTGCATTTCCCTGATGATTTAGGATATTGAGCATTTCTTTAAGTGTTTCTTTGACATCCTATATTCCTCTGTTGGGAATTCTCTGCTTAGCTCTGTACCCCATTTCTTACTTGGATTATTTGATTTCTTGGTGTCTAAATTCTTGAGTTCATTAAATACTCTGAATATTAGCTCTCTATCAGATGTAGGATTGGTGAAGAGCTTTTCCCCGCCTCTAGGCTATCGTTTTTTTTTTTTTTTTCTGTTGATACTGTCCTTTGCTTTACAGAAGCTCTTCAGTTTCACGAGATCTCATTTATTAATTGTAGATCCCAGAGCCTGATCTGTTGCTGTTCTGTTCAGGAAATTGTCTCCTGTGCCAATGAGTTCAAGGTTCTTCCCCACTTTTACTGCCAACAGATTTAGTGTGTCTGGTTTTATGTTCAGATCTTTGATCCACTTAGATTTTAATTTTGTGCAGGGTGATAGATATGAGACTATTTGTATTTTATACATGTGGACTTCCTGTTAGACCAGCACCATTTGTTGAAGATGCTATTTTTTTCCATTGTATGGTTTTAGCATCTTTATAAAAAATTAGGTGTCCATAGGTGTGTGGATTTATTTCTGGGTCTTGTATTCGATTCCATTAATCCACCAGCCTGTTTCTATGCCAATACCATGCAGCTTTTATTACTGTTTTGATCGATAGTACAGCTTGACATGCTCTTTAGTACAGCATGACATGGAGATACCCCCATAAGACATTTTATTGTAGAGGATTGTTTTGCTTTTCTTGTTACTCCATATGAAATTGAGAAATTTTCTTTCAAGGTCTGTAAAGAATTGTTTTGGTAATTTGATGGGAATTGCATTGAATCTGTAGATTGCTTTTGGTAAGATGGCCATTTTTACTGTGTGGATCCTGCCAATTCATGAGCATGGGAGATCTTTCCATCTTCTGATATCTTCTTCAATTTCTTTCTTTGGAGACTGGAAGTTTTTTGTCATACCAGTGTTTGACTTGCTTGGATAGAGTTACATAAAGGTTCTTTCTGTTATTTGTGGCTATAATGAAGGGGTGTTGTTTCCCCATTTTTTTTCTCAGCCCATTTTTCTTTTGTATACAGGAGGGCTACTGATTTTTTTTTAATTTTGTGTTAATTTTGTGTCCAGCCAATTTGTTGAAGGTGTTTATCATGTATAGGAGTTACCTGGTAGAATTTTGGGGGTCACTCATGTATAGTATTATATCCTCTGCAAATAGTGATAGATTGACTTCTTCCTTTTCGATTTGAATCCCCTTGATCTCCTTTAATTGCACTGGTGACTGGGTACCTGCCAGAACCCGGGAAGTTTTCCTAGGATCTTCTATGGTGGTAGTGGGGTTTGGCTGAGTGCAATGAGGTTGGACCTGATGTTTCCTTCACTGTGGGGGCTCCTCCCGACAGGGAAAGCCAATCTCTTTTGTTTGGGAACACACAGTTCTGTTTTGGACAGTGAGTCAGGTGCCTAGGCATGTCTCTGGGCTGGTGGCTGAGTGCCTACCAGACCCTGGGACCTTTTCCAGGGATTGTCTGGGTGACCTGAGGTTGGTCTCGATTGCTTCCTTCAACGTGGGGTTTTACCCAGTCTAGTGTTGTGGGGCCCACAGTTCAGTCTGCAGTGGTGCTCAGAGCACACAGGTGTGCATTCCTGGGCTGGCGACCAAGTGCCTGCTTGGACCTGGAAACTCTTCCGGGATTTAGCTGGGTGACCTTAGAAAGAACCCTAATGCTTTGCACACTGTGGTGTTTCTTCTTACCTGGGAATCACAATTGCTGTTGTTTTAGGGCCCACAGTTCAGTCTGTTGGTTGCTGTCACTTCTGTCCTGCTTGTCAGACACAGTGTCCTCTCCATGCTGCCATCTTGGATTCCCCTCTCTCCCAGGCTCTTAGTTTTTAAAAAGCATTTTCATTAATCTTTTTGAGAATTTTTATATCATATATCTTCATTACATTCACTCTTCGTCCCAAATCTACCCTCTCTACTCTCACTTCATTACCCATCCATGGTTTTTATGAAGAGAGGTGGTTAAGATAGGGTCTCTCTACATAGCCCTGCCTTTCTTGGAACTCACCATGTAGAACAGGCTGGCCTCGAACTTACAGAAAACTGCCTGGCTCAATTATATTTCTTTTTAAAACTCTTTAATGGTTTTTTTTTTAGCATTGCCAATATATTATTTACAAGTAATTCAAGTCCACTATTAAACGACACTGCCCTGACCAACTACTCTTGTGAGTGAAGACTGGCCCGGAATGTAATTGACCTACGAAGAATCACACCATTAAAGAAAAGTGACATGTCCCTCTCCCAGCAGCCTTAAAATGGCTAGTAGCAGGATTTGATGCCGATCTCTCCCTGACTATGCTGGGATTTTGTCTAGCCTGGGGAGGCATATGATATGTATATGCCCTATTTAGGGCTAAGTACTCTATAGTCTCTCTCTCTCTCTCTCTCTCTCTCTCTCTCTCTCTCTCTCTCTCTCTCTCTCTCTCTCTCTCTCTCTCTCTCTCTCTTGCATGATTTGGGTCTTATGTATTTAGTCACTATCTACTGCAAGATCCTAGAAGCTTCTCTGGTGATCATTGAGAGACATGCTTATGCAAAGACTTTACCCACTGGGCAGTATGGTGGGTGGGTAACTTAACAGCAGGCTACTTAAAAGTTCCACTGGTGGCCCCTGAGAAATATTTTTAGGTGAGTTGGGTATACAGGTGTATAAATAAGTATATAAATCAAATGTTTACTAAGTCAAGTTTATTTCAGATGTTATTTAATCTACATATTATTATTTTTGGACACAGGGAATCTATATGTAATTGTGACTGTCCAGACCAGGCTAACCTTGAACTCAAAAAGATGAGCTTTGCAGTGCCTCCTGAGTGCTGGGATTAAAAGCATGTTCTACCACAACCCTTAGTTTATTATATACTAAAGAAAGAACATTAAACTCTAATGGGCTGGATTGCTTGTTTATTTTACAGGAATTAAATTTTGACTGAATATTTGATACTTTAGAATGTAGATTATCTAAGATTTTTTAGGGGTGATTGATGTTTAGATTTTACAATAGTTAACACTGAGAATGCCACTTTATATAAATATGTAGTATAAAATGACAGAAATATGTCTAGAACTGTTCTAGAGGTTACTTAAAATTCTGTTCTAATTCCAAGCTGAATTTAATTAACATTATTTTATGAAAGTCAAGTCAGCAACTTAGACAGCAATTTTTAGCTTTTAAGATTTTTATTTTATAGCCAAGCATGGTGGCACACACCTGTAATCCCAGTACTTGAGGAGGCAGAGGCAGGTGGATCTCTGTGCGTTTGAGGCCAGCCTGGTCTACAAAATGAATTCAGGACAGCCAAGTACATGGAGAAACCCTGTCTCAAAAGAATGTTTTTATTTTACATGTATAGTTGTTTTGCTTTGCACCATGTATATGCCTGGTGCAATTTGAGGCCAAAAGAGGGCGCTAGATCCCCTAGAACTAGAGTTATAGATGGTTGTGAATACCTTGTGGATTCTGGGTATTGAACCCCAGTTTTCTGGAAAAGCAGACAGTGATTCTAACTGATAAACCATCTCTTGAGCCTCAAACAAAGAGGAATTTAAAAAAAATTCAAGTACAGTTTTGATCAGGACAATCTAAATATACACTAATATGATGCTTAATGTTCTAAAGAATAAGGACAGGAAGATATTAAAACCCTCTATTCTAATTGTTGTTGCTGTTGTTGTTTTTTGATATCTCTGTGTAGCCTTGGCTGGTCTGGATTCATTGCATAGACCAGGCTGGCCTCAAACTCACAGAGATCAGCCTGACTCTGCCTCCCAAGTGCTGGGATCACAGGCGTGCGCCACTGTACCAGGCCTTCTTTTCCATATTTAAACCATTGTATTTCTGTAAGAACAGAAAACTTTGTACAGTAAAAACACTGCAATTCACATCCTATAGTAATCTCAGAGTTGTGTCAGAGTGCTTCATGCAGTATTTGTTGGTGTTGTGTAGCATGATAGCATGTGCAACAGTGAAAAGTGCATTTGTGTGCTTAGTGCCAAGCTTACAGTTAAGGTACAGAATACGACACAGACAAGTGCCACCAGAAACACATCAGGCTCACTGGACATTTATTTGCTTTAGAATTCATTTTGGGTTGTTGCACAATCAGTAACCAACCGCTGCCAAACACGTCACAATCCCAGATTAAATCGTATGACTCTGTGTGGAATTGAGACCCAAGTATAGGAAGTTGTTGTCTACAAATAAGTAAGTAATTACTTACTATTATATTTTATTATTATTATTACTTATTACATGCCCTGATAAGGAACAGGATGAGGGGAAACCAGATGCTATGAAAGAACACGCCTAAACCTTAGGAGTCAGGAAAGACTTCCTGGAGAAAATGATTTGGACTACTTATTTTTTTTTTTTCTTTTCAAGACAGAATCTTGAACTCAAGACGCTCTTGCTTCAGTCTTCCATCAACTTATACTTTTGTTCAACACTCATCATCTTTTCCTTTGATGTTCTGCTTTAGTGATCTTTGGTCATCTCTGTCTTGCTCTTCAATTGGCATTTCTTGTGTGGTTCTTCACCTTATGTAAAGATTTGGTCTTCATCTGTAATCCTTGATTATTTTCCATTGGGATAATCATCTCTCAGTTCTCTGATGGAGATTACCAAGTCAATATCTTCCAATCTCCAACCACCTCCTTAAACTCTTTCTATCAAAATTCACAATAGTGCTGTAAGTTAAGCACTGTTTTTGGATTTTTAATTATTTATCTATTTATTTTTATTGTGTGTATGTGCATGGTATGTGTGGGTGGAATGGACATGACCAAGAAAAATCTTATGGAATATGTTTTTGTCACTTTTGTTTGTTTGTTTTTCAAAGCAAGGATTCTCCATGTAGCCCTGGCTGTCCTGGACTATCTTTGTAGACCAGGCTGGCCTCAAACTCAGAGATCAGCCTGCTCCTGCCTCCTGGAGTGCTGGGATTAAAGTATGCATCACCACACCTGGCTTTGCCACTTTCTTTTACAGGAACTCCTAGGGTTTCTATTGCTGTCATAAAGCACCATGATTGCTGGGAGGCAGTGCATGCCTTTAATCCCAGCAAGAGGCAGGTGGATCTCTGTGAGTTTGAGGCCAGCCTGATCTGCAGAGTGAGTTTCAGGAAAGCCAGTGAAATTCTGTCTCAAAAACAAAATGTTATGACCAAAACAACTTAGGGAAGAAAGGGTTTGCTTCAGCTATATTTCCAGGTAACAGTTCATCACTAAGGGAAGTCAAGGCAGAAACTAGAGCAGAGGCTGTAGAGGAATGCTGCTTCCTACCTTGCTCTTTTTTGTTTGATTGTTTGAGACAGGGTTTCTCTTTGTAGCCTTGGCTGTCATGGACTCACTTTGTAGATCAGGCTGGCCCCAAACTCACAGAGATCCACCTGCCTGTGACTCCCCAAGTGCTGGGATTACAGGTGTGCACTACACCTGGCTATTAGTTTCTTCTTCATTTGCTTAGCCTGCATTCTTACACAAACCAGGAGCACCAAGGGTGTCAGCATTTACAGTGAGCTGGGCACTTCCACATGTCAAACATTAATCAAGAAAATACACCACAGGCTTGCCAACAGGCCAGTCTGCTAGGTTCTCCCTTTTATTTTTTAAGGTTCTTTTTAAAGATTCAGTTATTTTGTTTTTATGTGTATGAGTAATTACATGCATGTGTGTGTGTGTGTGTGTGAATCATATACATGCCCGGTGCTCACAAAGATCGAATTCTCTGGCATTGGAGTTAAAAATGGGTGTTAGCCATTATGTGAGTGCTAGGGACTGAACCGGGTCTTCTGCAAAAGCAGGAAGTCCTCTTAACTGTTGAGCCATCTGTCCAGCCCCTGAGGTTCCCTTTCTAAAGTAATTCTAGCTTACCATTAAGTTGGCATAAAACTAGCAAGCACACAAGGGTTTGGGGTCATAAGCCCACATCATCATGCAAAAGGCAAGCGCTTTTACCTGCTGAGCCATCTTGTTGGCTCTTGTATGACACTGTTCCTGTGGAGACATGAAAAACAAAAACCAAAAAATAAAAAAACACCATTAATCATCCAAGATAGGGAACCAATGACAGACAAAGTACACACCAAAATCCACCTTGGTGAATTGGTGAGTTCTATTGGGGTTACCTACGGGAATAAGGGTCAGGGGTTACTTACAGGAACAGAAATGGCTAAATGGTCACAAAAGCCCTCCCCAGCATGGGGAGGCATGGCTCATAAAAGCTAGAAATCTGGATCACAGTGCATAGTGGCTAGTCTTTGACTCTTCCAGGCAGTTCAGCGGGCCTCTGCCTCTTCTAGGAAGCCAGGTTTTTCTGAGTGTTTTCGATGTAGTTCAGCTGGTCTGAGAGTGGCTCTCAGCAGTCCTTACTGCTTATAAATGCTTGTGGAGGGAGGGACCTAGTGTATCCAGTCTGTCCAGGACTTATTGATGCTTTTGAGCATCTTGAGCTTAAGGAGCTTCCCTGAAGGATGGAAGGTTTTATGGCAGAGGAAAGATTGTTACACAGCATCCAACTGGTTTTGGTTTGCTTTGTTTTTTGGTCAGGCTTTCATCCTGTAGCCCAGATTGGCCTTGAACTCTCAAGCCACCTGCCTCAATTTCCCAAGTGTTGGCATTATAGATGTGTACCATCCATCATGTTCCATTTGGAAACCATTTTTCTAGAATAATTTTTACCCCTCCCAAATATTGTCAATTAGATTAATTGAAACTGGGAGTATAAAAGCTGTAGATAGCAATAAGCATGGTGCTGTATGCCTGCAATCCCAGCACTTGAGAAACTGAGGCAAGAGGATTGTAACTTAGAGTCTAATAATAAAATTATATATATAAAACAACGTCAATCACAGCTGTACATTTTTTGAGCACAAAAAAATCCCGGTGTTAAGCTTTGTGCAGTGGAGTTATATGTCAGGTTTGTAAATCACCCCACATGACAGGTTCCACGTGGGACAGAGAGAGTCTGAGTGAGGCAGCAAAGAGAGAAAAAGAAGGAGGGGCGAGTCTTCTTATAAAGTGACCCAGCACATGCGCCAGGTATTTGTGTCGCGGGTGGTCCTGTCGCCTGTGAATTTCTGGAGGTGGCCTCAGAGATGCCTGATTTCTAGCTTGTCAGGTCTCCTGGAGGCTCTCCATAGAGATGCCTATTTACCAATTCCAACATTCTGTCTCGAACAAAAATAACAATGATTATCATTTTTGTTTTTGGCTTTTCCACCTGTGTGCTTATTTTATTTTCATTTCGGTATTTGTTTCATTTTATGCATGTGGGTATTTTTGCCTTCATGTATGTCTCTACAACACATGCATGCTTGGTGCCTTCGGAGGCTAGAAGAGGACATCATATCCCCTGGAAGTAGAGTTCCAGATGGTCATGAGCCACCATTTGGGTTCTGGGAAACAACCCCTGGATTTTTGAAAGAGCAGCCAGTGCTTTTGACTGAGCCATCACTCCTACCATGTTTGAAAGACAGTGTCTCATGTAACCCAAGCTGCCTTCAAACATGCTATGAAGCTGGGAATGAATTTGAACTCATTTTCTTACCTCTGCCTCCCAAATATATGAGTATATGCAGGCATACCTGGCTTCAGAGAGTGTCTGGAAAGGACAGGGAAGTTGTGGAACCAAGAAAATTGTATGCACACATTTAAATATATACACTAAGTGTGTAAGATAAAATTTGAGCCAAGTGTGGTGGTGCACATCTGTAATCTCAACATTCGAAGCAGTCTATTGAAAGCTATCTAGACTAATCCCATGGTTTGGCTACTGGGAATAGAGCAGCAATAAAGGTGGATGCAGAACTATCTCTAGAAAGCTGATTTGGAGTCCTTCAGGTATATGTGTAGGAGTTGTATAGCTGGGTCTTATGGTGGTTCCATTTTTAGCTATTTTGTTTTGTTTTGTTGAGATAGGATTTCTTTGTGTAGCCCTGGCTGTCCTGGAACTTGCTCTTTAAACCAGGCTGGACTCAAATTCAGAGATCATTTACCCTCCCGTCCTGCCCCCAGTGCTGGGATTAAAGGCATGCACCACCACTGCCTGGCCCGTTTTCAATTTTTTTGTTTTTGTTTTGTTTTTTAAGAGCCTCTGTAAATGTCTAGAAAACCCATCACTGTGTACAAAGAAAATATGGCAATTTTTAAAGGGGCCTGGAGAGATTGCACAATGATAAGAGCTCTTTCTATGTAAGCATAAAGACATGAGTTCAGATCCTCAACACCTCCACAGAATGCAGGGCATGACTGTGCACACTGGTATGCCCAGCACCAAAGGGCAGAACCAAGTGGATTCTAGAGTTCCCCAGGTAGCCGGCCTAACCAGAGCAATGAGCTCCAGGCTTAGTGAGAGGCCCTGACTCAAGAGATATAAGTGTCGTAGAATAGGCTACATATGTACACACATGTATACACACCCCAGCATACACAAACACACACACAGGATAAAACTGAGTTGGACATTAAAAAATAATATCTGGGATGTAGCTCACTTGGTAAAGTAGCTAGAATGGAGAAGATCTTTGTCCCCAGTTAGGGAGATGCACCTTTGCAATCCCAGAAATTAGGAGGCAAAGACATGATCAAGAAATACACACAGTGAAGTCATACATGGAAGGACATGGCTATAATCCCAGGGTGGGAGATTAAGGCAGTAGAACTGCTGAGATCTGGAGGACAGTTGGAGCTACATACCAAGACCTTGTCTTGTCTCAACAAATGAAAACTTGCTGGCTAAGGCGGTAGTAGCACGCACCTTTAATCCCAGCACTTGGGAAGCAGAGGCAAGAGGATCTCTATGAGTTCAAGGCCAGCCTGGTCTCCAGAATGAGTTCCAGAATGTAGCCAAGGCTACACAAAAATGTCAAAAAAAAAAAAAACAAATCAAAAACAAAACAACAACAGAAAATGAAAACTTCCTAAGAACATTCATCACCAAGTTATGTGACTTTCTTTGGGAACAGAACTCAGCAATGACATTGGCAAATCATGTGGTACTTGCATGTTTTCAGAAACTGTCAAACTTTGTTAGAGTAGAAGTGCCATTGTACATTTCTACCAGTTCTGAAAGAAAGCTTCAATTTCTTCCTATTCTTATCTTACTTCATGTGCTATTGCAAATGTTCTGACCGGAGTATAGTGATATTTCATTGTAATTTACGGTTTTGCTTGTTTTGGTTTTGGTTTGTGCTGACCTTGAACTTGCTATGTAGCAAAGGATGACCTTTAATTCCTGATCCTCCTGCCATTACCTTTTCATTGAAGATGTATAGTATCTTGGCCAATTTGCATGATACTGAGGGTCCAACAAAGGACCTTGTGCATGCTATGCAAGCACCTTACTGAGTGAACTACATCCTTGGCTATTTCAGTTTTAAACTTTATTATCCAAACCAACCGCTAAAGTCTACCAGATACTTGTCAAGTCTTTTTCTCTCTTTCATTAATTTTTAAATATTTCCTTTATTATCTTTGTCTGTGTGTAGATATGTATGTCTTATGTGTGCAGGTGCTCACTGAGGACAGAAAAAGGTATCAGATCCATTGAAGTTAGAATTTTAGGTTGGTTATTTTCTGCCCAATAGAAGTACTAGATACCAAACTTGGATCCTCTGGAAGAGAGGGAGTGTTCTTTTTTAATTGTTATATAAATGTTATATATTGGGTGCAGTAAGGGGAGGGGGAAGAGGAGCACTCGCTGGGGGTGGGGGGGGTGGAAGGAGAGAGAGGGCAGGAAGGGGGAAAAGGGAGAGAAATGGCAGAAAAAGGCAGAAGAACCAAGATGTCTGGATTATATTGTGGAGGGCCTCTGGGAGAGAAGTCCCATCCCTAGGTGGAGGGCAGGGTATAGCAGCCACTCCCTGAAGCAGGTAGGGACTTTAACATCCCAGCCTTTTGTTGATAATAAATGGATAATGGGTGAAGAATCTTTTCTGGCTACTTCTGGCTAACATCGGGGACATTGATTTTGGGGAGTGGGGCAAAAAGCTGGAATATTGGCCAAGTCCCAAGGGCAGGCTGTTTTATTTGCTGTCCTGGATCTGTGAGACCATGTACACCTAATATACCTGCCTTTATTTAGTATAGCTTTGTTTCACAGTTAGCCCATTCCATTTCATTTAATCAATCATCTGTTGCCTGGAACTCAGGGGAAGTTGAGCCCCACAAGCTGGTCTTCGTGGGGCCACTCCCTTTACCTCATACTTCTCTGCCGACCGTCTTCATACCCAAGAGAAGCTGAGTATCCAGCCCTGTGACTCCTCAGCATGGGGACCAACTGCTTTTCTCCTCCCACCTCCCTCTCTGCCTAAGGCAACCTCGGATTCACATCCTGTTTCCTCAAGAGCTGCATCCGGAACTCAGATGCTCCCGCCTAAACCTCACAGAAGGGAGTGTTCTTAACTGCTAAATCATCTCTCCCAACCCTAAATATATTTAAATGATAATAACTATTAATATCTAAGTGGCATGTGTGTACATACATGTGTACCACAGGGATCCTGTGGAAAAGATTTTCGATGTTTCTCATCCCATAGCAGGTGAACATGGAAAAGCTGTAGTGTTATTCTACTAGCAGAGGATAAGGGAAGAATAGAGACTTCAGCCTTTTCCAGACTATAATGATGAAGGTCTCTCTCCAGCTTTACAGTGAGGCCCATGTGAGGACTTGGGGCTTGCAGCTCCATTAGTTAGCAATAAGGTGATCCTTTTCTTCCCTCACTGGAATAGCATCAAATGATCTAAGTGGGAGGGCATCGTGACTTTTGCCATTACCCACCAGTAACAAGGCTACTTACTACTCTCCCCGCCCTGTTGTGTCAATTGAGGCCATGTGGGGAACAGCGATGAGCAATTCCCACTCCTATGCCTCAGGAGGTGTCATGGGAAGCCTAATCATGGACCTCTTATCCCACCCAGTAGTGAGGAGGCTTCCAGTGTGGCTGTCAGTGAGGGCCAAGTGGGGAATCTATACTCCTCCCCATAAAGGGCAACAATAAGGTGGTACTCCATCCCCTAACTTTTCTTACTGAAACAGTCAGCAAAGCCAGCTAAGATTCAAGGCTTTGATAAGAGCTCCACACCAGGAAACTTCAGTAAAAATGTTTTGAGAATGGCAAATAATCACATGCAAAACATGTTAAATGCCAGCAGACACATGTTAAAACTAGACTGCCAGGCAAGCGCGATGGCTCAGCAGGTAAAAGTATTTGCTAGGCAAGGCCAGGTTGAATGCCAGAAACCTAAGGTGGGGAAAGAGGACCTTCTCAAGGTTGTAAGGATTAAATGCAACAAAAAAGATGAAGCACTCGGAACAGCACCTCGTACAGAAGCAGGGCTTCAGTTGATGGAACATTTTTCCATTGGTACTGTTAACTATGTCTGTTGTAAATGATAAAAAGTTATGTGGAGGACTTGAGAAGATTCCTCACCCCAGTAAGTGTTAGTTCCCTTATGTCCTCCCTACTCAGGAACAATGAGGTGTCAATATCAGTGGTTACTCTACTGGCAGAAGCTTGGATGAAAGAGTAGCTGTATCTTGTGTCCCTATCAGGGCCTCCTAAAATTTCACAGTCTAAGCTACCCCTGCTTTCCTCTAGCTCCTATTCAGGTATTGGATCAGAATAGGCTCCTGATGGAAAAGCCAAGTCCTCCTTCACAGGTTGGGGTCTGCATTGACCTTGAACTTAAAAAACATTCTTGATTTTTTTTTTTTGTATGCTGAAATAAGGGTCCTGTAAGGATCCAGGCTAGCAGAGCTATATGTCTTGTAAACTTGGTGTATATGAGCGTTTTTCCTTTTTACCCAACAGTATTGGCTATCGTGCCCCAGTTATGTTTCAGTGAGGTCCCAAGGTGGACCCCAGTATCCCAATTTGGGTACTAAGGGGAGAGCTTGTCATCAGCTTATGTTCAAAACATAGTTTGAAATAATATTTATTTTCAAATTGTGTTGCTACACACTTCTGTGAGGAGAATTAAATGGTGTTGTGAAATTAAGTAGTGCCAGGGCATTAGAAATCTCCTGACTTTGGGAATCAGCTACTTTGGTAATTGGACATAAATCATGAACATACTTCACTGCAGAGAAAAATGCTTGAGTTTCAGGATTTATGGAGTTGCCCTACTCTCTGCAGACAGCAGAGGGCCTCATTAGAACAAACTCAGTGTCACAGCCAAATACAAGAAAAGGGAAGTTGGCCAAGGATCTAAAAGCATTGTAAAACTTTAACAGAACTAGACAAGAAAATTGACTGGTAAGCTAAATTCCGTTTAGAGAAAGAAAAAAAAAGGACAATGGGGGGGGGAGGTGGTCAGAACGTTCTTATTGTACTCTTTGTGGTTGAAAATTCTAAAATTCCCAAGTTGTTTTCACTACTTCAGCTACTAATTGAGATCCTGAGTAGGGTCACTAGGTTTGAAAAAGAAAGATATAGAACTCACAGATATTGACACTGAACATTATGCTTTTTTAAGTGTAATATTCCTTTTTTAAAAGATTTGTTTATTTTATGTGTATGAGTGCTCTATCTGCATTTACACCTGCCAGAAGAGGGAATCAGTTCACATTATAGATGGTTGTGAGCCACCATGTGGTTGCTTGGAATTGAACTCATGACCTTTGGAAGAGCAGACAGTGCTCTTAACCACTGAGCCATCTCTCTAGCCCAACTGTAATATTCTTAAGACAGGGAGAAAAAAGAATGACTAACTAGGGACCTCAGGACTTCAGTATGTGGGCATTCCAAGTTTTCTTTTTGCTTCATATATCCTGGCCTAGGTGCCAGATGGGCTACCAGATACGCCAACAGAAGGACATCAAACAGAATCCAGGTGCTCTAGGAAAAGGACTAGGAAAGAGGCAGGCTGGCAAGACAGAACATGTTTCAGCACTACTGTTCTGCTGCAGCCAAGCACCACAAAGAAAAATGGCCCAACTCACCCAGGCCAGCGGGGACAGAGTAATAAACCTAGATTGTCTCTCTGGTCAGTATATGAGGGTATGCTCACCCACCTGCACCAGGTTTTAGAAAAGGCCTTGTATGGAGATAGCTTTTAAGTAGCAAGGCCAGGCAATGCCCATACTAACATTATCTCTGCTGTTTTGTTATTGTTTTTGGTTTGGGTTTTTTTTCCCTGAAATGCACTAACGCCGGACCTCCTGGTTTTCACTGGGCTCTCCTAATTTTCAGTGAATCTTTATCCCAAGACTGAAGTCTAGTAATCTGTTACTACCCCAAGTATGGGCATGGAAATGGGAAGGACTTCTCTGGAGGAAGCACCGAGTGCAGAGTTCCTGTGTGCACCTCTCCCTCTCTGCCTCCATGATTACTTTTTAAAAATTCTCTGCAGATGTACATTTTGCTCCCTTTTGCTCATCTATCTTAAAAATCAATTATGGACTGCCTGGAGAGATAGTTCAGTGGTTAAGAGCATTGCTCTTCCAGAGGTTCTGAGTTTAATTCCCAGCAACCACATTGTAGCTCACAACCATCTATATACTCTAATGCCCTTTTCTGGCATGTAGGCACCCATGCAGATAGAGCACTCGGACACATAAAATAAATAACTAAAATCTTTTTTAAAAATCAATTATGGGAATAAAAAAATAAAAGCAGCTTAACTCATGTGTCTTCTCCAAGGAAGCTTGGTAAGATTGCTGAGGTAAATGTATTTAGCAGGATTACTATGTGGAGTAAATGAGAAAAAGCAATTTTTCCAAAAGGCCTTTAATACCTAGGAGTTGTTTGATATATATGGCTTTTCAGGACAAGGTTTCTCTGTGTAGCCTTGGCTGTCCTGTACTCACTTTTTAGATGAGGCTGGCCTCAAACTCACAGAGATCTGCTTTCCTCTGCCTCTTGAAGTGCTAGGATTACAGCCACTACACCCAGCTCCTGAATATTTTTTAATTGAAAATTCATACATTTATATTCTGATCACAATTTCCTCTCTCCCATCTTGGCCCAGATCTTCTCTTGAAACTTTTGATCATCCTACGTTAGTCTTCTGAGTGTGGGATCACAGATAATCACAGATGTGAGCCAGAACGCTGGGACACTGAGTCCTCTCTCCCTCTCTCCCCGTTTCCGTACTCAACAAAAATCTCCTCATGCAGTCCAGACTGGTTTTGAATCCACAATCATCCTACCCTAAGTGTTGAAAGTAGAGTCATGCACGGCAGCCATCTCACCTCCTTCCCTTACTTAATGTTTGAACACTCTGCCTGCAACCCAGGGATGAAATGCCTCGGATCCTCTGAACCTTGAATGTCATTTTTGTTTTAGCAATTAATCAATGCTTTTGTTGAAAAAAAGATAAACCATGGTTAATGAAAATCCAGGCAGTATGAACTGGTATGGGGTGAAAAGGAAGTTTCTCTCCTGTCCCAGGCCGCATTTCTCCACTTCCTCTCCCTCTAATCAACTGCTATTGCCAATTTATTCTTCCAGAAACATTGTGTACATGTGTATGCCTATATGTAACCTTTTCCCTCCCCATGTGAGCACTTAGATTCCTTAGTGTGTACCTTCACACACTATTTTTAGCTTCTAAAGGCCTGGTTTTACTGGGATAATGATCAGTGGTTGATCATAACTGAAAAACAGTCCTTTGAAAACTTTGTTGCTACCGCCATTCGCCATTCTAAGGATGTTGTCAAGGATGTTGTTCATTGTATCCCACAGCATCCTCTCCCAGGCCCCTGGGAGGAATTCCTGTCTGATCTTAGGAATGAGCACAGTTGCCCCTCTGAGCAATCAGTTTGTTTGTTTTATCTCCTGGACACTGTGAATTGTGTGACAGCAAGATTTCCCCTTTCCTGTTGGCTGTTAGAGAGCTTAAAGCCAACTTTGGGGCCCAACCTTTGTGGCAGTATGGTATGCATTTGGAACCTTGTGCTTGGCTGTGCTTTTGAGTTCACCTCCCATCTTTCCACCCTTTAATTGATGCTGTCTTAACATATCTTGTGTAGCCTAATAAGGTATCTGAAGTCCTTTATGAAAGGAGATGAGGTTGGATGATGAAATGGCTGCCTGACTATTCCCTTGCTGCCCTCATCATCTATGTTCCCCTCTCTTTAAACCCTGCCATATCTTTCTAGCAATTTCTCCAAGCTCCCCCTATGGCTTGCTTAGCTATGATATCGCCCCCTCCAAAATTTATCTCAGTTGTCCTTCACAGCTCTGAGGCTTTGATGGGAATATCATGTTTGTCACTGTCCCTGTTCTCACTTCCAAATTCATTGTGCACAATTGTGCTTGCTTTTACCATTCTAGATCAGAGAATCTGGACCTTGGCCCTACATTAGGATCATCTTTTAAAACTTGCTTGAAGATTTATTTAGTTTATGTGTATGAGTGTTTCACTTGCATATCTCTATGCACCATATGAACCTGGTACCCACAGAAGTCAGAAAGTATCTCAGATCCTCTGGAACTGAAGTTGTGAATGGCTATGAGATACCATGTGGGCGCTGAGAATTGAACACAGGTCGTCTGGAAAAAGGAAGTGCTCTTGACTCCAGAGCCATATCTCTAGCATCCATTAGGATCTTTTACTATCCACTCGAGGTTGAAGGTTGCAGCCTGCATCCAGACCAGTAACCTGGCAGTGTATGTTAAGCTGGGCTAAGCTTCCATGAATGTTGAGGAGATGAAGTATTTCTTCTTAATCCTTAACCCATATGGGTTCAATCTACAGGATGGTGTGCCAGCTCTCAAGGTAGAGGCAGAAGGATCACAAGTTCCAGGTTAACCTCAATTTCACAACAAGAATCTGTCCAAAACAGTAACCCTGAGATGAACATTGAAAGGGCTTGTATTCCAAAGAAACAATCACTTAATGTTAGAAGGACCGGGGCTGGAGAGATAGCTTAGCAGTTAAGAGCACTGTCTGCTCTTCCAAAGGTCCTGAGTTCAATTTCCAGAAACCACATGGTGGCTCACAACCATCTCTACCAGCTCTGATGACCTCTGCTGCCCTGAGGCACACATGCAGGCAGAATACTGTATAAATAATAAATAAATCTTTAAAAAATCTATTAAAAAAAGTTAGAAGGACCAAAAGGACAAACCACTCTGCAGAAAAAAAGCACGCGGATCCTACAGAAAAGTTATGACTTCTGTCTATCCAAGCCCTGTCACTGAACAGCAAGGCAATATCTGTCAACTCAGAACAGAAAGCTGTTCCTGAGCCTTGGGTTTCTAATTCTTAAAAACAAACAAACAACAAAACAAGGTTAGAGCATCTCTGAGGACCCTTCTGGCTTTGACAGTTTATGGAAAGAGGGTCCATATCACAAGAACCTGAGTTCATATTTCCAGACCCCAAGTTTTAAAAAAGCATGTGGTATCCTAAAGATGGGGAGGTGGAAATAAGCAGGTTCCTGAGGCTCACTAGCCCCCAAGGTAGGCTTACTTGATGAGCTCCAATGAGGGACCTTGTCTCAAAAAATGTTGCAGACCCTGACACCAACCAGAGGAGAGACTCTAGCATCCACATGGCCCATCTGCACACATGTGCAGCACATATGCACATACAGACACACAAACACACACACACACGAAAGAAAAAAAGACAACAAATGCTAGCCAAGATGCAACAAAAGGGAATGTAAATTCAGTGCAGCCTGCATAGAAATCAATATGGAGGTTACTTGAAAAACAGAACTAGCAATCATATGATCCAGGTGCTCTACTTCTTGGAATATACCTGAAGGGCTTATGGAAATACCCCAAACCCATTTTACTGGGGAATAGTTACAATAGCTAAATCACAGAATAAGATTAGGTGCCCTCAGATCATAAATGAATAAAGAAAAATGTATTTATACACAATGGTATTTTCTTCCGTCACAAAGAAGAACAAAATCATGTCATTTGAGGTCAGACACACAGATGGAACCTAAGGTCATGTTAAGTGAAGTAAGCTAAGCTCAGAAAGGCAAATGTTCAATGTTTTAATTTCATGTATAGACTTTAAAAACCGTGAAAGCAGAAGGGAGGGTATTAGGAAGAACAAAGGGAGTCGGGTTGGGAGAGGGGAAGGGCAAGAAAATAAGTGAGGAAGTAATGGAGTGAAAATGATGAAAGTATGTGACAGTCATTGTGAAACTGTTAAGAAAAAAAAGCCCTACATTTTATACAATTAACACAAAAGTAATAAACGAAGCATTTTAAGAACAAAATCTTTTTATTCACACAGCAAAATACAGAAACAAGAGAAGTGGATTCAGATAGCTCAGGCTTATTGGACTCAGGAATGTGCAAGTATTAGAAGCACTTCAGAGGGATTAACCCATTCCTCACCATGATGCCATGGGGTTAGAATTGTTCCACTAAATACCTAGGGAGCTTCTGCTTAGATTCAACAACCTGCTCAATTTTCCTCAGATAATTTCATCTCCAAAAAAGGAAAAAGGAAAAAAAATTGCAGAAACAATGCCCCTCCTGTCACAGTCTCCTCCTTCCTCATTGGCAACTGCAAACAGGAAGTTGGCAGTTAGTGTGGGTCTTCTTATGTTTTCATACTGTTAGAATACAGTGTATGGCTGTATATATTACATGTTTTTATTTTTGCTTTATTTCGAAATAGATTGCTTTTCAAGATTTACTTTATTTTTAATTATATATGTGTGTGCCAATGTGTTAAGGTGAGTACAGGTATGGAGGAGGGTTTTGAATTCCATGGAGTTGGAGTTACAAGTAATTGTGAACTGGGAAGAAAACTAAGGTACTCTGCACAATTGAGCTATCTCTTCAGCCCCCTTGATGTTCTTTGATGGTTTGTTGTGTTTTTTTTTCTTCCCTGCAACAAGGTTTCTCTGTGTAATTTGGCTATCCTGGAACTCCCTTTGTAGACTAGGCTGGCTTTGAACACACAGATTTGCCTCCTCTGTCTCCTGAGTGCTGGGATTAAAGGCATGCACCCCCACTGCTAGGCTCCTCTTACTGTTTTTTAAATCAGTGTCAAGTTATGGATGTCAGGCTAGCCATAAACTTATGAGGTCTCTGCTCCTGGATAGCAGGTGTTGGAGTTACATGAGCGCTTTAACAATGGACAATAGCATTACTGGAATTGTAAAAGTTCTGTATTCAAAAGGTCAACTAAAAAAATAAATAAAAGCTTTGCACAAGTGTTGTCATAATGTTCATTCTCTTTTTAAGAATAAGTGATTGTTGATCTTAGGGCCTGTGCTGCTGGTGTTCTGTTTAGGAAGTTGTCTCTTATGCCAATGAGCTCAAGGCTCTTCCCCACTTTTTCTAAGATCAACAATCAATAAAATGGGACCTCTTGAAACTGAAAAGCTTCTGTAAAGCAAAGGACACTGTTGTCAGAACAAAATGACAGCCTACAGGCTGGGAAAGGATCTTCACCAACCCTATATCTGACAGAGGGCTAATATCCAGAATTTGTAAAGAACTGAAGAAGTTAAAAAGGAGCAAATCTAGTCATCTAATTTAAAAAAAAATTGGAGTACAGACTTAAACAGAATTCTCAATAGAAGAATATCAAATGTCAGAGAAACAAAGAAATGCCCAACATCCTTAGTCATCAGGGAGATGCAAATCAAAACGACCCTGAGATTTCACCTTATACCCATCAGAATGGCTAAGATCAAAAACTCAAGTGAGAATACATGCTGGAGAGGATGTGGAGAAAGAGGAACCCGCCTCCAACGCTGATGAGAATGTAAACTTGTACAACCACTTTGGAAATCAATCTGGTGCTTTCTCAGAAAATTAGGAATAGTGTTACCTTAAGATCCAGCTATACTACTCCTAGGCATATATCCAAAATATGCTCAAGTACACAAACCATGTTTGTAGCAGCTATATTCATAATAGCCAGAATCTGAAAACAACCTAGATGTCCCTCACCGGAAGAATGGATACAGAAACTGTGGTACAGTTACAGTACCATGGTACAGTTACAGTACTGTGGTACAGTAGTATTACAATGGAATACTACTCAGCAATTAAAAACAAGGAAATCATGAAATTTGCAGGGAAATGGTGGGAACTAGAAAAGCTCATCCTGAGTGAGGTATCCCAGAAGCTGAAAGACACACATAGTATATACTCACTAATAAGTGGGTATTAGACATTTAATATAGGATAATCATACTAAAATCTGTATTCCTAAAGAAGCTAAGCAAGAAGGAGGACCCTGGTTAAAATGATTATTCCTCATCCAGAAAGGCAAATGAGATGGATATCGGAAAAGGGATAAAGAAACAAGACAGGAGCCTACCACAAAGGGCCTCTGAAAGACTCTACCCAGTAGGGTATCAAAGCAGATGCTAAGAATCATAGCCAATCTTTGGTTAGAGTGTAGGACATTTTATGAAAGAATGGGGAAATGAATGTCCTGGAGGGGACAGGAGCTCCACAAGGAGAGCAACAGGACCAAAAAGTCTGGGCCCAGGGGTCTTTTCTAAGACTGATACTCCAACCAAGAACCATACATGGAGATAACCTAGAACCCCTGCACAGATGTAGCCTATGGCAGCTCAGTCTCCAAGTGGGTTCCCTAGTAATGGGAACAGGGACTGTCTCTGACATGAACTCAGTGGCCTGCTCTTCGATCACCTCCCCTTGAGGTGGGAGCAGCCTTACCAGGCCACAGAGGAAAACAATGCAGCCAGTCCTGATGAGACCTGATAGGCTAGGGTCAGATGGAAGGGGAGGAGGACCTCCCCTATCAGTGGATGGGAGAGTGGCAAGGGAGGAGAAGAGTGAGGGAGAATGGGGTTGGGAGGGAGGGAGATAACTACAGCTGTGATACGAAGTGAATACATTGTAATTAATAAAAAATAAATTAATAATATATAAAAAAGAATAAGTGATTATTTTCTCAACAAAATGAGAGACCCATGAATGAGTAGGTTTGTGTCTTGTTGTAATGGGTGGCTTTATTCATACAGTCAGTTTCCAGATAGAATGTCAAAAATTAGGTCCACCCAGACTCACTGTAAAGCTCCAACTTTTCTCACAGTCTTCAGTTTTCAGTATCTTCCCACTTGTCTTTCATAGACTAGCTGTATTTATTTTGGCATAGTACCAAGCTAACTAGTTCCTTTTGGGCAGTCCTCCAGAAACTTCTTCAGTTTCATTATTTTTAGTTTTATTTCATTATTTTTATATGTAGGGAAGAATGGCTTGCATGTACGTCTGTGTAGCACTTTTTTATCTGGTGCCTAAGAAGGCCAGAAAAGTGTGTCAGATTTCCTGGCACTAGAGTTACAGTTGTGGTAAGCATGTGGGTGCTGGGAATTGAACACAGGTCCCCGGGAAGAGCAGCCAGTACTCTTAACTGCTGTTCTATCTCTCCAGCTCCACCTTCCTCTGTTTCTGAGCCATACACCGAAATACTAGGTTATTTTTATGTCAGTCATCTTCTTTCCAATGAACTCATCATTCCTCAGCTCTTTAATGCTTTACCCACTTAAAGATGGACTCACAGCTGTGAGCACACAGCCTAGATTTTCCTCCCGAGTTCCAGGCCTGGGCCACTGCATGCCTGACAAGATAACCTATCTGGATGTCTTCAGATCTACCTTTCTATCTGAACCAAGGGAACCACTGTTTCCACATCTTCCTTCCCATTTACTTAAAGTTCATTTTTAGTACATTTAATTTATATTCTGTCCCCATCACTTTGCCAATACTATTCTTGCCAAAGGCACTCTAGTTAACCAACCCCAATGGTCCATTCCTTGCCTCCAATTTTGTAGGTTTCTGGGCCTCATTAGTTACTCATTCCTTGAAACTTCCTTCACTCAGCTTCACAGACTCCATTTCCTAAAACTTTTGTTTGTGGCACTAGAGTTTGAAGATGGGTCCTCACACATGCTATGTAAGCACTTTACCACTGAGTTATGCCCCTAGGCCTCATTTTAGATTTTGGGTTTATTTGTTTTAGATGTTCAAGTTTTTTTTATGTGTGTGAATGTTTTGTCTGCCTATATGTATGTCTACTACATGTGTGTCTTGTGCCCTTGGAGAAGGGCAGAAGAGGGTGTCAAATCCCCTGGTATTGGAGTTAGGGATAACTAACTGAAACACTGGGAGGGTACTGGGAACTAAATCAAGATCTTGCTGCAAAAGCAACATGTGCTGTTAATGTCTGAGCCATCTCTCTAGACCCTCTTTTTAGTTTTTTTCTACTAAACTGTAAAATAGGGTCTCACTCAGTAGTCTACACTGGCCTTGAACTTGTGGTTCTTCTGGATCAGTTTTACAAGTAGCTGGGATTAATGACCTGCTCCACCAGATTTAGCTAGGATCCTAGTTTTCTTGCTTCATTACCTGTTCCTTTTCTGTCTGCTTCATTAGGATATCTTAATGTTTCTGATTTCTAAATAGTGGTGTGTGCTTCCCTGCACTCAAACCTTAGGCTAGCTCAGCCCAGCTACTTACTGATAAATCCTCTCCACACATGCTTTCTCAAGCCCAGACTCACAGAATCAGCTGTTTACATGCCGTTTCCACTGGGATAGGTCATCACATGAGAACGAAACCAAACTTACACTCACACTCAAATTAGACTTACCACCCTAGGAAATGGTGCTCAGCAAATGTCCCTAATCAGAAATCCATCTCCAAGTCCTGCCAATTTTAGTGGTTTGGTGGCTAATGCTTGTAATCCCAGCAACACTGAGGGAACTGAAGCAAGAGGATTTCCACAAAATCAGGGCTACCAGGTGCTACACTGTGAGCTCAAGACTAGTCTGAGATACATGGTGAGACTCTATTTCAGAAACAAAATACAGGCATAACTGCATTCCTGTTATTTCACTGCATGGCAGCAGCTTCTCTACCTAAGCCACCACGTTCTTTTTCTTGGTTTCTCTGCCTCCTTTTTAAAAAATTAGCTTCTGAATTTAAAATTTTAGCTTTACTTTATCATTTTACACACATGAACATTTTTTTTCTGCATGTATACATGGGCACCATGAGTGTGCCTGGTGCTGACAGTGATCAGAAGAAGATGCCAAATGCCTTGGGACTGGAAAGTTAGTTAGAGGCCATTGTGAGCTGCCACGTGGTTCCTGGGAATCAAAACTAGGTCCTCTGCAAGAGCAACAGGTAGGTACTCTTCAATGCTGAGCTAATTCTTCAACCCCTGAACAATCCTCAAGTATCAGTCACACAAAATAATGTCAAGTTCCCCACTCCAAATCCTTTAATGTACACCTATTGTCTACTACAGTCAATATCTGTGTTTATTTTGTTTTGTTTTATGTTATTTTCCGTACTGGAGCTTGAACAGAGGGTCTTGGGCATACTAGGCATGTGCTCATCTACTTAGCTATATTCTAGACAGAATATACATTTGTCAAGCCTATGTGAGGACAGGGTGTTATAAACAATAGAGATTTTTAGGTTTCCTGAAGACCAAATTTATAGACACAGACAAAAGCTGAGGCCTCCTCTGTTGGGTCCCTTGCTCCCTGCTTGCTGCCTCCTTCACTCTCATTACTAGAAGCTCCTAGAGGACTTCCCCAGACGTAGCTCAGTTGAACTTGAGAGCTTCAGGGGGAAGCATTGAAAAAAACCTGCAATATACATTTCAAATTCTTTCAAAACAAAGAAATCAGCAATAACAAGGGTCTGTCTCAGGCCCTGTGCCCTCCTTCTTGGCTGCATGGTATCTGCTAAACCTCCTTGCTCTACTCCCTATGCCTCAACTGCAGCCACCCACAGGCATCTCCTTCAACAATTCTGCAACACCAGTTTTAGTAGCCCTACGTCCACAAACTTCCTGTTACCTCCCTGTCAAGCCTTAGTCCCGGATCATGACCATATAAGTAAAAAAAACAGCCTTCAAAGTCTGCCTTGACTCTTCCAGGAGGATTTGTGGGCACTGGGGATTGGGAGTGGGAAGTCGGATGGAGTAGGGGACTTCTTCAAACTCACAGAGCCTGAAAACTATCTCATTGTCTTCATCAGGATGCCTCAACGGCAGCCATCTTATATTGCTTATCTCTGTGTAACACGCAGCCTGGTTTCTAACAGGTGCCCAATCAATGCTTGGAGAATAGCCCAGTAAAAGTGAAGCAAGATGGTCTTGACACTATTAATAGACCCTATTAATATGGTATTTTAAGCAACAGGACACACACTCTAGATAGTGCTATCTGTAAAGATAAGCATGAACTACACTGTGCCTGGTTTCTTGTTTTCTAGCATAAACAATGAATCCCCTCTGTGACAGATTCCTGAGAGGGAAGGGAGGTTTCTCAGAGCCAACTGCTGTTGGTAACTTTCTAGAGTCAAGTTTGGCCCTTAATGGGAGCTCAACAGAACCACCACCGCAATGTACTGGGTGCATGCGGGACCAGACAAAGATCTATGTTCTTTGTACTGTATACATTAGCTTAACCAGGGGTTTCACTTCTCAGTTGGAGAGATATTGTCGTAGGAAGGCCATCAGTACTGGGGTGGGCAGTAAAGAAGTAAGCCCATATATTCAACACCAGTCCTCCCTGGAACACTAGATAGCTTCCAGGATCACCTTCATGAGTTTTGTCAGACAGTGAGGAGAAGAACTTAGACACCCATTCCCATTTCTTTATCAGACCCTTCACTGATGCCCTCACACTTGTCATTTAGTCCACATAATTGCTTAGGGGGGGAGTCATGATTATCACTCTCATTTTACCAATGGAGAAACTGAGATCTAGAAAGTGGACTTACGTGGTCTTTCATCAAGGGAGAGGCAAGATCAGGGTCCTGATAGTTTAGCTTGAGCCCATGTTCCTCATCATTTCACACTGTCTCCCACTTACCCTGGCCCATTGGAGAGCCAGCAATGACAGCAATCAGCTATGACACCATCGTCAAGGGGAGAGGATGAGGCCAGGATACGCAAAGCAGACACATGAATAATGAGGCCGAGAGATGCTCACCTGTTAGTTGATTCTGGGGATCACTAGTCATGGGGAGTGAAAGAATAGGGCAAACTGAGGTACTCTATGTAGTGATGCTGCCATAAAAATGAAGACAAGGCCAAGTCTAAGAAAAAAACTGTGACGGCTAAGCTCTAGGGTCCTTCAATGTGTAAGTAAGTGGCCCCACTATTGCATTCCTGGGGTACACCTGAAATAATTGAAAGCAGACACTTAGATGTAGGATTGTACACCAGCACTTTTCACAATAGCCCCAAAGTGGAAACAACCCAAAAGCTCACCAATAGATGGAAGGACAAACAACGTGTTGTATTACCATTCAGTGACATACCACTCAGCCTTTAGAAAGAATGAAGTTTTGACCCATGAACAACATGGATGAACCATGAAGACTATGCTACATAAAATAAGCAGGACACCAAAGGAAAATACTGTATTATCCCAGTAATATATGATACCTAGAGTTGTCAAATCCATAGGAACAGAAAATGCAGAAGTAATTATAGGGAGCAGGAGAGGGCTGTGGGAAAATATTATTTAGTATATATAATTTTAGTTTTGTAAGATGTGTCCTAAGGATGGATGGTGGTAATGGTGGCATGACTATGGGAATATATCTTAGTCACTAAGATTTACTTGAAACTGCTCCAGAATTCCCAGCACCCGAGGACGCCCAAGTCTTATAAATTTGACACAGCGTTTGTATATAAACCTCTGCACTTCACCTAGCCATGGTGATGCATGTTTTTAATTTAGCTCTCAGTAGTCAGAAGCAGGAAGATCTCTGTGAGTCTGTAAGTTCAAGGTCAGGGTAGTCTACATAGCAAGTTCCAGGACAACTAGGGCTATATAGAGAGACCCTATCTCAAAACCAAAACAAACAAAAATCTATGCACATTCTTTCAATGGTTTAAAATCATCCCTAGACTATTTATAATACCTATTATAATGTCAATACCATCCAAATAGGCATTCCTATGTATTTTCTTTTTTAGGCAATAATACAAAAAGTCTGTGTATGTTCAATACAGATGTAATTTTTCTGGGCATTTTCAAATACTGGTAGGATGCATGGATGTAGATGGTACAGTACTCAGTGCCCCTGAGTTATGCACTTAACATGATCTAACATCCAACAAAAACAAAAACAAACAAAACCACTCAACAGCAGCCTGGTCCACAGAACAGGTGGGTTTTTAAATTCAGAGACTTCAGCCTTAGATGACAGAAACTTGTGATTTGCAAGAACGGCAGTAATCAGATATTGCCTGAAGAGGGTGCAAGAGAGCTCTGGGACAGTGAGTTTCCTTCTTCCTCTGTCCACTTCCTCCCCCATTGCTGTGCGCTGCTTGCCTGCTGAGCCCACAGCCTAGTGCTGCCAGTCTATTTAGCTCAAGCGGTTGGGTGTGGCCTATCTCCCAAGGAGCCCCGGGAATCCCTGTAAAAGAGCAAATCTATTCTCAGCTTCCCTAGTGAGGCACTCCTCCTCTCTGAGGCTCAAAGCTTTGAGTTCCCCAGTGAACATGGCAAATAGTTGCTATTCTGCCCTCATAGTTTGCCTAAGGGGTGAAGAGGCTGTCCAAAATTGAAGGAAAGTTCCTGTGCCTGAGCTGCAGACATGTTAAAAGCCTGGTTCTTCCATATGGTAGTGAGTGGCCTTAGATACAGTATTTAATTTGTCTCTGTCAGTTTCCTTGCCTGCAAAATGGGGTTTATAACAGTTCCAGCAGGAGGAAACACTATCTCAAAATTGTCAGAGTTCGCTAATGGTGACCCCAGCCCAAAATCACAGTGATGAGGAGAGAAAGCAGGAGGGTTGCCAGGAGTTTAAGGCTAGCCTAGGCTACAGAGCCAAATTCTGAGACACAAATCTAAAAGAAAGGCTGTTGATGTAACTCAGTTTTGTTAACATGCACAAGGTGCTGGGTTCAGTGTCTATATACCTAAACTGGACATAGTGGTGAATAGAAGTAATCCCTGCCTATGGAAGATAGAGACAGGAGAATGAGAGTTTCAAATTCATTTTGAGCTACATAGTGAGTTCAAGGCCAGTCTGGAATATCTGAGACCTTATCTCAAGGAAAAGTCAAAACACTAGAATCGTCAAATGTAACTCAGTTGGCAGAGTGTTTGTCCAGCACACAGCATGTTTTGCATTCAGTCCACATCGCCACATAAATTGTGCATGAGGATGCAGCCTGAACTCCCAAGTCTTGGGAAGAGAATCAGATCACAGTTATTAACTACGTGGATTTTGAGGCTAGACCCTGTCTCAAAAAAAAAAAAAATCTAAGGGTTGGGCAGATGGCTCAGCAGTTAAGAGCATCTGTTGCTATTTCACAGGACCATCGTTCAATTCCCAGCACCTACATGGTCGCTTATAACCAAATGTAATTCCAGTTCTAGGGGATCCTCTTTTGGACTCCATGGATCCTAGGCATACACAGGGCATAGATTCATGTAGGCAAAACACCCATACACATAAAATGAATAAATTGTTTTTTAAATCTAAGAATTGTGCAGTTTAAAAATGATACATCAAGTGCCAAGCACAGTGCCAACATGTAGGAGTGTGAAATATGTCAGTTAAGAATGCCCCATAAAGTGGCAAAGTCTTCGTGATGATTCAAAACTCCAAGTAGCCAGTACCCTCTGGGTCCTCAGTTAGGTTCTAGCTGGTCATAATGAGGCAATAACAATGGAGGCATGGTGTACAAGAAATCTAGCAGAGGAATGTAGAGACACTGAATCCTGGCACAGAAAGGAAAGCCATCTTTGGGAAAGTGTGAGGCGATTGGCAGCCTGGCAGCTTGGCTCCTGAGTCAACTGTATGTATCTACCTGTGTTTCAGGTAGTCATGCAAGTAGGCAGGAAAAGGGAGGGAAAGAGACAACCTGAGGAGCTTTTGGCACACTTGACCTTCGACTTATGGGACACCTTGGGGTAGGGAGGAAGTGTGGCTCCACCTTGGAGCCTCAGGTGCCGGCTCTACAGTAACACGCTGTGTTTCAATTCCTTCCAGCTCAGTGTCTAAGCTTGTTTTTGTGGCTGGCGAGGGAAAGCATGGGCGGGGCTCCAGTGCACAGCACCAGCAACCACAAACCCGCCCCCAGACTAGGGTACAGAATGTACCCAGACTTCAAACCACACCCTTGTGGCTTAGGGAGGCCCCAGGCTGACTGAGGAACTGTCACACTACATTGTTTGAAAGCTGTGCCTAGCAACAGGCTTGGGATTCCTTAGTACTCGAACAATGGGATATCCCAAAGGGCTAGGACTTAGCCAAAGGACAGCCTGCCAAAGGGTCACCCAAGACCAAAGATACCTCTGATTGGAGAAGAGGTCCATTGTCTCCAACACCCTCCAGGGACCAGATTAGCTCTGGGCCTGACCTAGGAGAGCTTCCAGCCTAGGCTGTTTTGAGGGGGACATCCTAAGGTACAGTGAGGTTTGTAAATAACCCCCAAATAGGGGAACAGAGTCTGCCTCCCTTCACTTGCCCCCATCATCTCCCAGGAGGCATCAGTGGGGTTTTCAGAGCAGTGAACAGAGGGCACCAGCTGGGACCTTTGGGGAGGATAAAAACAGTTTTTCTAATCCCAGTGTGACTTGGAAATGAGAGAAGGGTTGGAAGGGGCCAAACCCCCAAGAGATAGGAGAAACTTCCAGTTGGATAGGTCAGAGGGAGGTCCTGTGAAACCAGGATGAAATTCAGTGGGGACTAATGCAAGAGATTCCTTAGTGACAAAACCCAACAGCATAATCTGGCTCAATATAAACAAGGGAAATACCACATAAAGAGGCCACTCACCACAACTAAATATGAATCAGCTTTAAAACAGAGCACAGTTCACTGATGTGGACCACATTTGCCATACCAAATATCAGGCCACATATTGGACAAGCTTGAGTGTACTTGTAGGAAAACAAGCCTGGGTGTTTGAGACTTTCCTCAGCCACCATCCGTCCTAGATTTGATGAGATCATGCTTGGTGACAGTTTAGTTTCATGACAGAGCTGTGTCCAGGATATGGGGGTGGAGGGGGAGAAGCAGACAAGGATAAGATTAAGAAGAAAGAGATGGAAAGATGAGACTGAAAGTGGAGGCAGTGGGTAAGGCAAAAAGAGCTCAGCCTCTGTCACTTAAGTGATTGTGCAATATCAAGAAGGTTGCTCAACCCCTTTGCGCTTTAGTGTCTTTACCTATACAACTGGAATGATAATACTATTCACTATAATGAATATTACTATTAAGAAGATATCTTTCTTTCTTTCTTTTTTTTTGGGGGGGGGTTTGCAAGACAGGGCTTCTTTGTGCAGCCCTGGCTATCCTGAAACTTTCTCGGTAGACCAGGATGGCCTCGAACTCACAGAGATCAGCCTGCTTCTGCCTCCTGAGTGTTGGGTTTAAAGGTGTATGCTACCACCTCCAAGCTAGATGTTGGGTTTTGTTTTGTTTTGTTTCTGTGTTTTGTTTTGTTATTTGTTTGTTTGTTTTTGAGACACGGTCTTTCTGTGTAACAGAGTTCTAGCTGTCCTGAACTCACTTTGTAGACCAAGCTGGCCTCAAACTCACAGAAATTCTCCTGCCTCTGCCTCCCTTACTACTGGGATTACAGGCATGTGCCACCATGTCTGGCTGATGTTGGCCTTCTTAAGACAGGGTCTCACTTTCCAACTCTGATTGGTCTAGAACTCACTATGTAGGTTAGGCTGGCCTTAGACTCACAGAGGTTCATCCCCATGCCTCTATCTCTGCCTCGTGAATGCTAGAATATCTAATGGTGTGTGCCACCATGCCTGGACCCGTAATGGTTATTATTAGCATTTACATGATATCAAAACCACAAAGCACCAAGTGCATAGTAGGTCTTCAACAAATGTGTATCTTTTTGGAAGAGAAATACGATGTGAGAGGACTATAGGAAGAGGTTGCTAAGCAGTCCTTTTCTGATACCTGTGGCACCTAGAGCAAAAAAAACAGACTATGGCTGGAGAAGAAGGACTACAGTGGGCGCCAGACGGAAAACAGAGACTGTTGGAACTTGCCAACTGCCACCAAAGAGGCTGAAACTAGCCCTCAGGCAGGTTTTGTTTGGCTTGAACAGCATGTCCCCAAATTTCGAACCAGTTGGCCACCGTTTAAAAAGTGGAAGATTTTGTAACTGCCCTGGCAGAAGAGGAGACAATTCTACAGACGGGAGAGACTGAGGCCTGGTGTCAGCCAGAGGAGGAAAGAAAGCAGTTCACAGAGTGACCACAACTTGTCAGAGCTCCTTGCAGGAGACACTGGAGCACAGGCAATTATGGGTTAATAGTGGGCAGGACCACATCTTGCCATGAATTGTATGGTTATTCATACATCTTGCCCTCTACTGAAAACCTAAACATCTTGTCAAGACCTCGAAGAAAGACTTGTGGACCCTTTTATTTCTTTCTCTTCCTGATGGGCTGCACTGAATAAGTTTCTTGTCTCTGGTTTTCACTGTTACTTGTCTCTTTAATTGCCATTTCAGGAGGACGATGGCTGTCCCTAGTTTGTTGGACCTGCCAGGGTCTGAGCTTTCACCCTAAAACTCTGGTAACAGTTCCATTCAGATGTAGTGGTGTGTGTCCATA
Organism: Pachyuromys duprasi; assembly: GCA_028658305.1. NCBI lineage: Eukaryota > Metazoa > Chordata > Mammalia > Rodentia > Muridae > Pachyuromys > Pachyuromys duprasi. The sequence goes on along the minus strand of CM053742.1, from coordinate 54,338,987 downwards.
GTCCCAGCCTTTGGAAGACTGAAACAGGAGGTCTGTCAGTTTGAGGCCAGCCTGGTGTATGCAGTGAGACCTTCTTTCTATCCATCTGTAAGATTTTGCACACAAATGAAAAACAATCTCTTTTTTAAACTTCTCTTGAAAATCGGAGCATCTAGTAATGCTGGATCCTCATGTCTACTGGACATTGGTTGTGGGAAGGGAAAAGACTGAGGTGGAACTGATGTGCTGATGTTGCCAAACTGTCATTTGTGCAGATGCAAATATGCTAAGGAGGCAAACCCATTGGAACAAGAAGTACAATAGTGGCTGCCTGGCTGAGTGGTGGAGGGAAATGGATTGTCTTTCCGGGAAAAATACAAATGGAATATGATAGAAGTACTGTTTGCACAAACTGTAGATATGCAGATATGCTGTGGAAAGTAATTTTCAAAGATGAAATTTAAGGTATATGAATTATATCTTAACAAAACTTGTTTTCTTTTTTTGAAATGCAGGTCCAAATCAGAGCTTGAGCCTTGCCTTTTTCCCATTCTAGGGAATGAAAGAAATCTAGTGCCTCAGGTATGCTGGGGTTGGACACAAGCCCCTGCATTTCTGATGAGATCTCAGGTGTGGTGCAGAGCACTGGTATGCAGGGCTGGTTTCTACTTTTGCTGTACATCGAAACCACCTGGGCATTTTTTTTTTTTAATCTTTTGCCTAACTCCTCTGTCAATAACCCTGCAAGTCCATTTCCTCTCAAGGCACTTGTATCCTGGGAGGAGAAAAGACAGTTTGAAAACAGACACTGCCTCTCTCTTTGACTATTGAAACACTGAACCCCAAAGAATTACAGTTTCCCCAGGAAGTCCTGCTAGGGAAAGAGAAGTGCCGAAGGCTTGATGCCAGCCTGAGGAGGGAGTTGTTTCTTAAGAAGAGATTTCACATAGTTCTGAAACTTGTGAGGTTACCTTGCAAGAGAAACTGGAGCCTTAGCTATGTGTATCTCATCTCTTGCTTTCTGTTTAAACCCAAATCTCATGCACGTCAGAACACCAAGAGTTTGAGAGGTAGCTGGATCTCTTTATTTGTTCCTGTTTCCACTGAATAATTCGTCTTTGTCTGATTTTCACTATTACTTTTTCTTTTTAATTGACACATTGGGGATGGGGGTGGTGAGCCAAGCTTGTTTGGGGATGAGGGCCCAGATTCTGACCCTAAGGAATGCTGGGGGTTCTGCACACTGGTATGTGTATAGCTACGGAGATGCGTTCACTTTGTAGCAAAGTTTGCAATCCACTGACCTTCACTTGGATCACTTTCTGTTTCCCCTTCCACAGCTCCAGCCTGGGCAGCAAGGCATTTCATCAAGTGCTCTTCCAAACCTCTCAACTTGGCTTCTCTAGTCCTGGCTGCCTCTGGGAGTCTCCCTTTTCAATGTGTCTTCTGAGTTTCTGAGTTTAGGTCCTTACTGCCCTGTCTCCCCAAGTCCCTTACTAATGGAGCTCGTGTTCCTTCCTTGGGCATCTTTGCGTGTGGGCCTGTGTTATACAAATCTTAGGCACTTCAGTTTTTTCTTCCCCAACTCAGTCATCCAGAACTCTCCAGGAGCTGCTGGCTGGGCGGGCCACCCAGCGCCCTGGCCCGCCCTGTCTGGCTGCCGCATGGTGAGCCACATGCCTTCTGCCTCCTGGCTGGCCACTGAACCGCGTGGATAGCCGTGTGCTGCTGGTCACAAAGGGAGGGGCAGCCCAATTGGAGCGTTGGCTTGGAAGCCACCAAGAACCAACCGCAGAGACTTTTCAGAGGCCCCAGGGGAGGGGAAGCAAGTGGGCAGGACTGCGGAAGAGAGTGTGCAGCTAGGACTCCTGGGTAGTTTATTATCGCGTGAGAGTGTCTCCGGCGAGCAGCCCTAATTGAGGTCCAGACATGGGCAAGTCATTCCAAGGGAAAAGAGGTTATAACCGCAAAAAGAACATTTCGTACTGAGTGGGAAGGAGACAGCTGGGCAGGGCCAATGGAAAGGCCCCCAGCCAGCCTTGTTTTGAAAGTGTTTGTGCCATCTCCCAGATGTTTTTGTAAACATAGGGTCTTTCTTTTCTCTGTCGACTGCTTGTTTTCTTCATGAAGAGGCTATTTGTATCTTTTTCGTTTCTCTTTTGGCTTGTTCCTTTTTCCTCCAAGCTGCTTCGAAAGCAGTTAATGAGAGTCTGCCTAGAAGGTGCAGTAATGGCTGAGGATGTATGGTCCTGTTAAATGGGGGGCTCTTTTGCAGAGGGTGTCCTAATTGAGTTAACACTAGGGATGTTTTTCACACTTGTTTTTGATAATTCCTCTGAAGTTCAGTAACAAGTGTCAAAACCTAACTTAAAGGTTCGAAAACAGACACTTCCACCCAAGCTCCTTCTCTTTTCAAGACTAGCTTTGTCCCTTGCATTTTTCAGGGTTTGGTGCAAATTGAGGCACATGGGTGCCTACAGGAAGCTTTGCAGGATGGCAGTCTATGTGGAGGTCTATGAGGGTAGTTTCTTGTTCCTTTCACACAAGAGACCAAAGAGCCTGCTGGAGAGGAACTGTGACCCTGGAGCAGCACAACTTTGGACAGGGTCAGGGTTGAGCATTCTCAGAAAGTTCTAGTCCTTCAGTGGCTGCCTTCCCACAAGGAAAACAAAACAAAACAAAACTGCTGACAGGACAAAGCTGGCTGCTCCACCCAGCCTCACCAGCTTGCTCTTGAACCCTGCCCTTTGCCTTCTGGCTCTGTCTCCTTCTATGGCACCGGAGAGGAAAGGCAAAATGCAGAGTTAGAATGAAAGGCCCCAGGAGAGCCACCATCAGTCAGGCAAGAACTGGGGGCCTCACAGAAGAATTTTTGGGGACGGTTGTAGCCTGTCACCAGTGGCCAATGAAGGTCTGAGTTGGCACTCTGGGAAAAAGAATTCAACGACGGACTAAAGGGCGATAATCTTAATAGCTAACACTTATTAAAGGCTTATTAAGTATCAGATGCAAGGCCAGATGCTTAACAAAAATGATCTCATTTAATTCTCTTAGGTATCTTTTTTATCACCACGTTATTCTTCATGGTAGTAGAAATTCTGGCTCAGAGAGATTGGGTAGCTTGTCTAAGGGGAGAATGAGGCCTAGAATCACATGTGTTCAGGACCGCTACGAGGAAGCACAATGTGAGGCAGCTTCTTCCCTATATAGCTTCAGAGGTACCAAGGAAGGTGTTAGCAACTCCATTACAGGTCTTGAGAAGGACCACTGCATGTACCAGATCCCAGACAAATGCGGAAACAATCTTGGGAATAGTCCTGCCTCACCTCTGCAGTGGATGGGGAAGAGCGATTCCTGTGCTCAGCCTCCACTCTCTGCTGAAGCCATGTGTAGATCCATTCCTATGCAACACAGAGGGTCATGAGATAGGGATGGGTCTTGAGGTTACTTGGAACAGCTGTTCTAGAGCCCAGTAAGTCAATTCACAGAAGTTTCTGCCTTCTTGACTTTTACAGCCTCTAAGACTGGTTTGAACTAGAAGGGTGTTCTAGGGACTACCAACAACCAGGGCTGGGATAGGGCATTGTTTTATGAACTGTGCTGGAAGGCACCCTAGAAAAGGCCAGCACTGTTTTGACACCTGTTGTTTTCTCCTGTGCAAACCTTTCTACTCTGATTCCCACAGGAGGCTTTGGGGTGTTCTTTGAGATTGCCTTGTGTCTGGCCTTGCCCTTCTGGCCAGGGGCAGTGATTCACCCAACCCAGAATGTTCGCATCTGCTCAGGAGAACACTGTGTGCTCTGGATTGGTGCCGGAGCCCAAGGGAAAAGGGAAATGTGACGGACCAAGAGGCCAAGAGAAAAACTGGGAGGGGTTCTGCTAAGGCTGCTGCTCAAACACTTCCACCTAAGCCTGGCCTTCTTCCTTTGGGCAGCAAGAGGCCATGGAGACTGTCACTGGGAGCTTCTTCAGCTCTTCCTGGAGGCTGTTATCCAGCAGACAACCACTATGCCTTTGGTTTCTAACATGAACTTCCCTTTGAGGTAGCCTCAGCTGATTTGAAATGCATTGCCTCTGTATCCTGCCATCCTGTCTATGCCTGCTGCCTCTACCATAATTCAGTCTCCCACTCTCTTCCCCTGAATCATCCTCTCAAGCCTCCACCTTTTCTCCCCAAAGCTTTATATCCCCCTTAATACTACCTGAGGCATCTATTCGGAAGGTACATTTGATCCTGTCAGTTCCCCAGTGAAAATCTTTCAGTAGCTTCTTACCAACCCAGGACACAAGGTAGATATTGGGCTGTAATGCTCAGAACTTCCACAGTTTAGCCAGACCTTGCTTTCCACTATCATTAAGATGCCAGGTTTCAGAGGACCATGCATGGAGAGGCTCTAGATCCCCTGCTCAGCTATGGCTGATTGGCAGCTCAGTCTCCATGTGGATCTCTGAGTAAGGGGATCAGGAGCTGCCTCTATCAAACTCAGTTGACTGGGCTCTGATGATGCAGCCTTGCCAGGCCACAAAGGAAGAGGATCCAGGCAGTCCTGATGAGACTTAACAAGCTGTGGGCAGATGGCAATAGTGGAGAACTCCCCCTTTCAGTGGACTAGGGGAAGGGGATGAGGGGAAGAAGGAGGGAGGGTAGGACTGGGCGAGTTGAGGAAGGGGCCTTCAATTGGGATATATGATGAATAAATTGTGAAGAAAAAATTTTAAAAATTACCTTTAAAAAGAAAAAAAAACAGTTTCTTTAGTGTAGATGAGTCCCTTACATTGTATTCCATGTTGTTCCTCACTGAATACTGAACTGTACTTCTACCCCACATCCTAGCTTTTCTACTGATAGAACCTGAGATAAACCTGTGTTGGGTGTCATTAGCAGGCAATTTAGCTTTAGAGCACCCAGGCTTTCTATCTTCCAAACCTTGAGTATTAGTTTCTTTTGTCACTGTTGTGGTCAAATGCCTGATAAGCATGTTAATGGAAGGAGGATTTAGTTTGGATCATGATTTAAGAGAAAATAGATCCTCATGTCAGGCAAGGCACAGCAGTGGTGACATTCGGTGAACAGTTGGGCTGTGTCCTCAGTCAGGAAACAAAGATGATTGCTTCTCCTTTTCATTCAGTCCGGGCCCCAGCCCATTGAATAATGCTCTGAACATTCAGGGTAGGTCTTTCTTGTCAATGAAACCTTCTTGAAAATACTCTCACTGTTTACACAGTGACCCCAACGTAGCCAAGTTGACAACGAAGAGTAACCATCTCACATGCACCATCCTTCCCTCTATCCTAACATGTTGCTGCTGAAGTCAGTCTTGCATGGCGTATTTGCCACTCTTGTGTGTATTCACCCTGCCACCCACCACCCTTACCACCGTTGCTCCTGCATGAGGCTTTCTGGAGGCATCTGAATGACAAGTTACTCACTTTCCCCTTTTCCTTGTCTGTTGACACTCTAGGCATCCCAACTGACATCATTTGATCATGTAGTGTTTTGCATTCCAGTCTGTGGGTCTGAGTGTCTTCTTGACTAGATTGTAAGTTCCTAGAGTGGCAGAGAGGATAGAAGCCATGCCTCTTCCTTTTTATTCCCACCACCTAGCATTACGTAACAGAACTTCGGTAAATGTAGCTTGCTTGGTAGTTTCTCCTCTCATAAGCTTGTGAACTTTCTTCAGGGAAGATTCTGAACTGAGTTTTCTGAGTCTGGGGCTAGTCAGGTGACAGAAGTGCATGGGTACTTACAATGTAGTGTGACAGGGGTGTGGCATAGAGGGCATGTACATGGAAGGGGCAAAGGACCTGCAGAGAATGGAAGTGGTGGACAGATTGTTTGTTGAGGAATTGGATGTAAAGGATATAGCAGAGCTCATGTCTGTCTACAGAGAGAAGGTTATTCCACTGAAGACTCCATGCATGGAGGTAAGAAGGAGCACATAGTTCATGATAAGGGACAGTGGGAAATTCAAGAGCATAACTGAGGCTGAAGGACCTTGAACAAATGTTTGGGTGGTGAATGAAACTGTTCAAGGGTTTTAACCAAGCAAATTCTGCAGTAAGAGTGCGAAAGCATGGGGCTGGAAAGGAGAGATCGCTCAGGGCTTAAGAAACACTGGCTGCTTTTCCAGAAGACCTGGGGTTCATTTCCCAGTGCCCACATGGAGGCTCACAACTGTCTATAATTCTAGTCTCAGGGGATCTGGTACCCTTCTTCTGGCTTCAGTGGGCACCAGGCATGTATGAAGTACACAGGCATATGCATAGGCAGAAAGCCTAAACACATAAAAAATGAATTAAGTAATTGAATTTTAAACATTTATTTGTTTATTCATTCACTTTACATCCCAATTGCAGCCCCTCCCTCCTCGTCCCACACTCCCACCGTCTTCCCCATTTCCCCTGCCCACCAACCCACCCTGGCACATCAAGTTGAATCAGGACTAAGTGTATCCTCTTCCATTTAGGGCAGACAAGTCAGCCCAGCTAGGGTAAAGGGATCCAAAAGCAGGCAACAGAGTCCTTGTCAGACAAAGCCCCTGCTTCGTTTGCTAGGGGATCCACATGAAGACCAAACTGTCCATCAGCTAAATGTCTGTAGGGACCTTAGGTCCAGTCCATGCTTTAGTTGGTGTTTCAGTCTCTGTTCGTCTTCTTTTGGAGTTCATGTCCCCTTCAGGTCCCTCTATCTTTTCCCCTACTCTTACACACACACACACACACACACACACACAAAGATGCTGTATATCTCAGCATCTGTTTCCATCTGTTGCTGGGTGGAGCCTCTCAGAGGACAGTTATACTAGGCTCCTGTGTAAGCATAACAGAGTATCATTAATAGTGTCAGGGGTTGGCTCTCTCCCTTGGGATGGATCTCCCACTGACCCAGTCATTGGTTGGCAATTGCTTCAATCTCTGCTCCATCTTTATTCCTGCGCATCTGGGAGGCAAGGTGAGTTTTGGGTCCAAGGCTTTGTGAGTGGGTTGGTGTCCTCCTCCCTCCACCAGAAGTCCTGCCTGGCTAGGAGGTGGCTGCTTCAGTCTCCATGTTCCCCACTGCTAGGAATCTCAGCTAGAGTCAACCCCATATCTTCCCAGGAGCCTACGCTGTCGTAGGTCTCCAGCTTGTCCCAGAGATGCCCCTCTGCCCTCATTGGTTTCCCGTCTCTTTCCTAGCCCTCTCACCTATCCTTCCCCTCTCTACACCTGATCACAGCCCTCGATCCCCTCCCCACAGTCTCTCCCACCCAGTTCCCTCTCTTCATCCACTTCAGATGTCTATACCATTTTCCCTTATGAGTGAGAGTCAAGCATCCTCCCTTGGGGCAAATGGTATAGGATAACCATAATACAATCCACAGACCCAAAGAAGCTAACTAATTTAATTTTTAAAAGTAGGAAAGTTAAATACACGAGAACATGTATTTCCATTTATGAAATTTCCAGAACAGGCAGCTCTATGGAGAGAAAAAATAGTGGCCTAGGGTTTTTGGGTGGCTTAGAGTGGCAATAGTGAATCACTTTTAGTGAGAATGAGGGGACTCTGGGGAATGATGTTTTTGTTTGGTTTTGTGGTACTAGTGATTAAACCCAGAGCATCAGGTATGCTAGACCAGGACCCTGCTACCAAGCTTGATGATATTTTAAAAGTGGAGGGATTGATCAAGATTTAAGAATGTTTGCTGCACAACCACGAAGGCCTGAGTTCAGATGCCATAATCCAAGTAAGAGGCTGCTCAGGGTCTTTTTTATTTTCATTTTCATTTTTTTTTTTACAACTTATTCATTATATATCCCAATTGAAGCTCCCTCCCCCAACTCCTCCTAGTCCCACCCTCACTTACTCTTTCCCCCATCCCCTTCCCCTCCTCTACTGAAAGGAGGAGTTCTGCTCCTTTGTCATCTGCCCATAGCTTATCAAGTCCCATCAGGACTGCCTGGATCCTCTTCCTCTGTGGTTTGGAAAGGCCACACCACCAGGGGCAAGTGATCAAAGAGCAGGAAACTGAGTCCATGTCAGAGACAGACCGTGCTCCTCTTACTAGGCAACCCACATGGAGACTGAGCTACCAATTGGCTACATCTAAAGAAGGGGTCTAGGTCCTCTCCATGCATGGTCCTTGGTTAGTACATCAGTCTCTGTAGGACCCCCAGGGCTCAGATTTTTTTAGCTTTGTTGGTCTCCTTGTGGGGCTCCTGTCCCCTCCATGACTTTCTATTCTCACCCCCCTCTTCTTCCATGAGACTCCCTGTGCTCTGCTCAAAGTTTGGCTATGCTTCAGCATCTGCTTCTCAGCTTCTGCTTCAATCCCCTGTTAGGTGGATCCTTTCAGAGGACCCTCTATAGTAGGCTCCCATCCTGTTCCCTCTCTTCCATTGCTTCTGGTGTCTATCCTGTTTGCCATTCTGAATAAGATTTAAGCATCCTCCCTATGGTCCTCATTATTTAGCTTCTTTAGGTCTGTAGATTTTTAGTATGGCTATCCTATAGTATATAGCTAATATCCCCTTATAAGTGAGTGTATACCATGTATGTCTTTCTGTTTCTGGGTTACCTCACTCAGAATGATCTTTTCTAGTTCCATCCATTTGCTGCAAATGTCATGATTTCTTTGTTTTTATTAACTAAGTAGGATTCCATTGTGTAAATAAATGTACCACAATTTCTGTATCCATTCTTCTCTTAAGGAACATCTAGGTTGTTCCAGAGTCTGACTATTACAAATAAAGCTGCTATGAACATAGTTGGCTGCTCATGGTCTTACAGTCACCAGTAACCTCAGCATTGGGAATGGGGTCTGGAGGAGAAGAATCACTGGGGCTTGCTGATTTTCAGCTTAGCTGGAATTCCTACTTCAAGGAGATCTTGACTTAAAAGAACATGGCAGCAAGTGATAGAAGCCACTAGATTGCCTTCTATGGCTTCCACAGTATCAAGTGTGCACATGTACAGAAGCATGCATACATGCACACCTACACACATCTAACATGTATGCACATCTTCACACACAATTGAAGTAAATAAAATAAAGTGTTATTCACACATCTTTTTTAATATCTTGAAAATTATTAAACTGTACACTTAAACGGATCAGTTACATATGATAATATAAACTATATCTCAATAAAACTCTTTACATATAAGAAAGATGTGGGGCTGGAGAGGTGTCTTGGCAGTTTAGCTCTCTTTCTTCTCTTACATAGGACCCAGATTCCATTCCCAGCACCCACATGTGTTTTTCAGACTTCTATAAATCTAGCTCCAAGTGATATGTGCCCTCTTAAAACATAAATCTAATTGTGCTTGTTAAGACCAATGAAATGACGATGAGCACAGATTTTATATGAAAGAGGTTTATTGGATGGATATGAAGAGAGTAAGAAGGAAAGAACGAGACATGATAGGGGGAAGGGAGCCCCCCCCTCCCAGGACAGAGAAAGGGGAGACAGTAGGAGAGCAAGAGAATAAGAGGGTGAGAGATCAAGAGGGCAAGAGAGCAACAGAGTGGTGAGTTGATCCTTTTAAGGAGCAACTTAACAACACCTGCAGGTGACATTCGATGACATCACAGTTTGCTAGGCAACAAAGAAGCAGGCTGCCTGAATACTAGCATTCCTCCCTTTTTCAATAATAAAAAATAAGTTTGGGCTGCTTCTCACATGGCAAATTAAAGTATATAAATTTAGGTTCATTGGAAACAGCTCTTGGTTGCCATACATGGGGATGAGAGAGAGAATAATATCAACAAAATGTCCAGATTACATGGTCAACAGGATTAGGTGAAGCCCCTGCCTTGGAAAATTCAGGGTAGAGGGTTGCCAGCCAAGCAGCAGGTAGGGACTGAGGAATGCTGGGAGAACCTGGAGCTACTTGTCCTGGGCCTGAAGCACACCATTCCAGCCTTTTGTTAGTAATAAGTGAATAACAAAATGGGCGGAGATTCTCTTCTGACTACTTCCTGCTGACACTGGGGGCGCTGTAGGGAGGTCAAAAGGCTGAAATGCTGGCCAACTCCAGGAAGAATAGGCTGCTTTGATGCTATCCAGGGTCTGTGAGAACATACATGGCTGGGAGGGAAAGTGCAGGTCCAGCTTGACGGAAATCTATAAGGTCAGACTGGAACACCTGTAGTAGCTGCTTTGGCACTCTTGTGAATGCAGGAAACACCTGGGTCTGGCAGGATACTGGAACATATACATAGGCAGAAGACAAAGTTAAGTAGGTTATGGAGAAAAATCCTTTAGCTGTATGTTTAAAACTTTTGGGAGAGTGAACAGAGGTGGAAGGTTTGGATCAAAGAGACTTGAACACAGAAACCTCCATTTACCTGAGGGAGTCTCCATTTACCCAATCACTGGAAGTAACTAAAAAGGTTTTGCTTTGGATCTGTCTTCTAAGGAAATTGAGGCCAAGTTTCCTTACAAAGGTATGTAAGATTAGAGGCCCTTAAAGTGAGTACTAGGTGTTGAAATCTGAAATTCTCCAGAAGACATCCCAGGAACAGGAGGAACAGGTGAATGGACTATTCCCATTAGGCAGGTAGGAGTCAGTGACCTGTCAAGGCATCCCAAGAGCAAGGTTTGACTCAGTAGATTGGTACAGTATGTTCCAACAGCGCGTCAGCATTGGCCAGAGACCAAGGGCACAGTTGCCTGTAGCAGACATGGTTTACCTAGCGCTAAGGTTTTCGTAGTGAGAGAGAGAGGGAGAGAAACCGTGTTGGTAGAGGGAAAATCTTACCCAAGGGAGAAGATCCTAGATGAAGGGTTTGGATGTAGTTTGGCAAGATTGGTAGGAAGCTTTTGTACCAACCAGAAGTGAAGACTCACCAATTGGCTGGTGTTGGGTGTACGAATGTAGCAAGCAGTAGCCAGGAATTGATACCATCAGAAGGGAAGACTCGCCAATCAGCTGGTGTTGGATGTAGGCATGTAGCAGTCAAGTAGCCAGGAAAGGGAAGTCCCAAACCCAGGGAAAGGGGAGGAACCCCACCCTCTGAGATAGGTAATAGCCCAATTGACCTGAGAGGTGGATTCAGGTGGATTTCCTGCAGTTTACAAGAATTACTTTTAAGTTTTACAAAGGTGATAAAACTTTAGATATGTTAGCATCACAATTGTAATCTGCACTGAAATCTACATTGTAACATTTGTGTTAACAGCATGAACGTTCTTTGAGGTGAGCTCTGAAAAGGCAAAAGCCTTTCTTAAAATAGAAGGGACAAAAGCTCACTTGATCTTAACCTTTAGTATGATTGCACATTATGGAGATTTAAAGATTAAAAATCTTCAGTTTGGAACCATGATAGTGGGTGGTATTCTGGAATGTTTTTGTATTAGAGTTAGATTAACAAATCAAAGCTCTCATCCTAAGTGAGGTATCCCAAAAGCAGAAAGAAACATATGGTATATACTCACTTATATAGACCTATAGGATAGGAAAGTCATGCTGAAATCTACACACCTAGGGAAGGTGTACAAGAAGGAGGACCCAGGTTGGTA
>CM053742.1:54295642-54327406 GCA_028658305.1 Pachyuromys duprasi | reverse complement strand
GGGAGGGTTGGGGAGGGTGGGAGGGAGGGAGGGAGGGGGCTACGTATGAGATGCAAAAAACCTAACCTGTGATTGATATAAAAATAAATAAATGTATTAAAAAACAAATCAAAGCTCTATTGATAAATGTCAAAGCTCTTGACAGTCAATATAACAGTAGCATAGCAACAAGAGGAAATATTAAGCATTTTTACCTATTTAGGATACCTTAAATCACCTTAGACCTTGCAACCTTTTTACCAACCTTAAAATTCTCTCTTAGACACTCAAACATTTATAACTTGCATTTGCCAACCTTAAAACCCTTTCTTAGACTCTCAAACAATATTTTTCTTAGGCCTTTGTATCTAGTTATTTACCATGAGTTGCTGTTGTCAAGCCTAGATTCAATATGCCTTATTGCCAGACTCAAGAAATAGGCCTCAGATGTAACCTTTTACCATCCCTTTAGCTAAAAGACAATAAATGTTCATAGCAGTCTCACCTAAGTCTCCTGCCCTGTTTGAGTTCCTGTGTGACTTCTTTCAATAATAAACAGCAATATGGAAGTGTAAGCCAAATAAACCCTTTTCTACCCAACTTACTTGTTGGTCATGGTGTTTCATTGCAGCAATAGAAATCCTAATTAAGACACTAGTAAAGAAAAAAAAATAAATAAAGGAAAGCCAGTGGTTGCATGCCTGTAATTCAAGCTCTTAAGATACAGAAGCAGGATGAGGTTTGTGAGTTCAAGATCCATTAGGATACATATTGAGTCATGCCTCATAAAATGACAGAGATGAGGGATAGACTTGGGGGGGGGGGTTATATCAAGTTTGTGTCTGCTGTGTGGGAAATGAATGGATCAGAATGGCTACCCTGGATGTGGAGAGAGCATCCAAATTTTTTCTCAGCAGTCCAAACAAGAGCTGACCAGCTCATAATTAAGCATCAGTAAGGGGTTGGACGGAATCTGTGGGAGTCTAAAGATAGTTAGAAAGTTAAATTAGAAAGCAGATAAGTGAATTGATTGTGCAGTTTCTGGCATCCCAGATGTGTCTAGGCATGGAGGATGCCGCCTGAGAATTAATGGTCACCAAAATCCAGAAGACTCCTGTCTTGGGCTCAGCATTCCCCTCTTACCCCATTTTAACCTTCACCCTCTCATAGACTCTGTACTCACCCGATACCACTCTTTCCTAATACTCAGCCACAAGAGGCATCAATCAGTGATGCAATGGAAAATTTCTGAACCCATTAAAGTCCTAGGCTTTCGCTGGTTCCCACACAGATCAGTCGCCTGCCAACCCACACCAGTGGGCCTCTAAGAGTTCTCTCTAGGTCATTTATCTCTAAACTCTGAGAAGTCTAGATAGATAACACATGCAGATGGTGAGCCCCACAACTGAACCTCTAAATAAGAATCTGTGGGGAAAGAAAGCATGGTGTTTATACATGTTTCAGAGGCTTTCTGGGGAATTCTGATATCCAGTAGTGCTGGCTCTGCTCCGGTGCGTTAGGAACACCTGTAGTTCTGACACCCAAACCCATAGGTCCTGCTGGCCCCTGGTGAGCAGAGAGCTTATCTTGAAATTCTCCCCCAACATAAGCATCTTTCCCTCTTGCTCATCTTTCTGTCAGAAAATGCACCCCTGTCCAGCTACTACTCAGATTACCCTCTTGCACAATTTTCTGTCCCTCCTTCTTCCCTCATTAAATTTCCATAAGACATCAGTTCTCAGTTGCTTTCTTCTGTGTTCCTAGGCTCTTCTTACAGTCTGTCACATTCAGGAATTGCTTGTTTATATGTGAATGCTTAAGATACTTAGAAGTCCAGGAAGACTAAAGCTGCCAGACCAGCAGTATCTTGGACAGAACCAGGCCCACCATACACTGCCAGTAGATACGGAATGATTGAATCATACATGAAGTCAGCATGGTGTGGGAATAACATAAACCACAGACCAATGCACTTGGCTTTTAGAGTCTCTTGCAAGGCCAAATATGTTATCTTAGCTTGCCTGACACCACTACTTTATAGGCCCATAGAGGTGGGAACAAAATGACCTGCTACAACCAACGCAGGAACTATGAGGCTGGCATGGTGGGCTACCTGAGTTGACAAGGTTCATCATTCACTATACTATTTCATTAATTTTTAATGTGCTCCTCTTATATGTTAGGCACTACATGAAGTACCAAAGATAAACAGGTGAAAAGGGGCTGGGTTCGGTGACACACGCCTGTACTCCTAGCTTGTGGAAAGTGGAGGCAGGGCCGATCAGGCATTCAAGGCCAGTTTTGGCTATAGAATGGATTTGAGGCCAGCCTGTTTTACATGAGACCTGTTCAGGGCCAGATCTGCCCCAACACCCGTGCCTTGACAAAACACATGAACAAAAGATATGTGATTCATGTACTCACCCTAATACAGTTTACAATTTAGCAAGAGAGACAGATGTTAAACAATCACAGTTGTGCTCTGAAAGAAAGGCAATGTCCAGTTAAAGTGTATATTAGCAGGAGGGATTTGCCTGGGGCAATAGAGAGGAGCTACAAGAAGGGTTTATCCAAGGATCCAAGGACATGACTTAGAGCTGAGACCACAGGCATGGCCAGGAGTTGAATAGACCAGTAAACAAAACGAGACAAAAACAAAAAGAACAGGAGAAGAGCATTTCAGGCAGAGCAGAAGAGCAAGCTAGACCCTTGTGTAAAACCTGCAAAGAAACTGATGTGGCTGAACAGTGTGAATTTAATCTTCCTGGAAAAAAAAATGAGGCCAAAGTCTTTTACACTTGGCTTGAGAACAACTGTGGATGGATGGTGTTGCTTTCAAGGACAGATATGGCACCCTAGCTTTCCTGACAGCACGGGTGCGAGAAGCAGGAGATGACAGGAGGCAGACAGCTAGAGGCCGGAGTCCAGAAGACTTTGTGGATCAGGCCAGTGATTTGAGTTTTTCAAATTCTGGAATGGGAGAATTTGCAATTGGGAATAGGGTAGTGAAATAATGCTTGGCTGCTGTCTTGGTTGGTAATAGATTGAAGGGAGCCAAGAATGGAAGCATACAGATATGTGAGGAAGTTATCAGGCAACCCACAGTAAGTTGGTGACTATTGAAACCAGACTGAGGGTGCAGCCCACACACTTTGCAGATGAGGACCTTCAGGCTCAGAAATAGAGAGTGAGTTGCCCAAGGTAATCTCACTTCTGGTCTCCAGTTAAATGAGAACTTAGTACAGAATGCACAGAACTAAGGAAAAAAAAAAAGCAAGGTGGGTTGTGGTAGGATGAATTCACAAGTGCACTGTGGGAAATGTGTAGTTCTGGAAGCAGAGATGTCCAGATAGGGAAGAAAAAGACTTTGGTGGGGAAGGGGCATAGGAGAAACAGAGGGAGGGAGGATAGGATTGGGAGGGGATGGGGAAGGGGATTATAGCTGGGATACAAAGTGAATAAACTGTAATAAAAATTAAATTAAATTTAAAAAGATTTTGATATATGTTGTTCAAAGTCCTTTGTCATTCCACATTGCAGAGGCACAGTGAGGCCAGCCAGTGTCAGCCCTCAGTTATATCCCAACCCTGTTTAGTCTGGCGGTTGCTCAGACAGGAGCTGCGTTCATAAGGGCGGGCCAGTTTCTTCCTGCCTGGGAAGTCTAACGAAGTGCTGAGTCTGGCAGAACTCCCAGTGCTCCCTGGGTCCCAAAGCAAGCAAACAGAAACCTCTTGCAGGGACACATGAAGTCAGGTGGGGCGGGGCAGGGAAGTCCGTGTTGCAGTGGGATTGTCTGCTGTTTGATACACCACAGCAGGTGCAGGCTCTGGAGATGCAGAGTCCTGGTAGCTTCTGGGCGCCTCCTTCATTTGTCTTCATGGGTTGTTGCTGGTGGTGGGGATTGCCTCCTAACTTCTCTCCACCGTGGGAGCTCAGGAGAGAAATTTCTTCCCTCCTCTAGCCGCACCTGGTCCAAAAAACTTTGAAGAGATATCACCGATGATCACACACTGCTAGCTGCCCAAGGAGGATGAGCACTGTGCCTCTCCTGATGTTTGGGGGGAGTCTGTTCTTTGGTGGAAGAACAGACTGAGGAGCAATTAGGCATTAAAAACCATCAAATGGCTTTTCAAGCAAGGTTTAGCTGAAATCATCTTGGTTGTTCATAACCCCAAAAATGTTCTTAGAAACATTTCTCTCATGAGGCTTGAGGCTTCAAAACTTTAAGTAGTCATTACTATCCACTTATATTGCACCAGTCAAACCGGCTCTTGCTAGGCTCCATCACTTCAAAGTCTTGCCGAGCTGGCTTTTGAGACCAGTTCATTGGTATGGAGGAGAAACATGGTAGGTTACAGATGATAGGAAAATCATTGTTCTATCCTCTATCTAAAAATTTCTGAAGCCACATTTAGGTGTGACATACTAATCGTCTATGCACCAATATCAGTCAGGCTTAAAACTCTACAGTTTGTTTTGTTATGTTTTTGTAATGGTGGGGAATCAAACTCAGGGCCTTGAACACCTAGATTACTTTTTTATCACTGAGCTACATCCTCATTCCACATCTTATTTTGAAAAATCTTTTTGTGTACTTTGTAGTGAGTCACACCTGTAATCCCAGCATTCTGGGAGGTAGAGGCAAGAGGATCTCTGTGAGCTCAAGACCAGCCTGCTTTACACAGGGAATCTAAGAAAGCCAAGAACACACAAAGAAACCCTGTCTCATAAAACCAAAACCCCAAACACCAATATATTTATATATATATATTTATATATTTGTTTTCTTTTTGGAGACAGAGCTTCTCTGCGTACTTCTGGCTGTCTTGGAACTCATTATGTATACCAGGCCGGCCTTGAACTCACAGAGATTTGCTTGCCTCTATGTCCCAAATGCTGCAATCAAAGGCATGGGCCACTACTGCTTGGCTTAAAAACAAAACAAAACAAAAACAACAACAACAACAACTTTTAAAGGGCTCATTCATTGTCTACAACAGTTATTGTGAGTAACATGCTATTGATGATCCACTGAATTTATTTTTTGAGACAGAGTGTCACTTTGTAGACCAGACTGGCCTTTAATGTAGTTCATGGCACACCTACAATGCACTCGTTGCAGTCCTTCTACCTCTACCTTCCAAGTGCTGGAATTGCAGAGAGGCAAACCCATATCAATACCCTATATACTTTAAAGGTGAGGGAACTGTAGTGAGATATTAAACCATGCGCACATAGCTTATCAAATACAGAACTAGGGGATAGTGCTGCTGAGAGCACACTGTGTCTGATGAGCAGGACAACATTGACTACACAAAGACCAACAGATCAAACAGTGGGCCATAAAACACTAGCAATTGTGTTTCCCAAGTGGAAGGAAACCCCAGGGTGTTGGAAGCAATCTGGTCCATTCTCAGGTAACCCAGCTAAACCCCAGAAGAGTTCCTGGGTCCAAGCAGATGCTCAGTCTTCAGCCCAGAGCCATATGCCAACTTGCTTTGATCATCATCCTGGTCTGGACTGTGGGCCCCACAACACCGGAGAATGAGTTTTCCAGTCCAGAGAAAACCCCACGTTAAAGGAAGCAATCCAGGCCAACTGACCCTGGAATAGTTCCAGGGCTTCAGCAGACATTCAGTTCCCAGCACAGAGACCTGCCTCTGCACACTACTCACCATCCCAGACAGAACTGTTGGTCCCCAAACAACAGAGATTGGGTTTCCCTGTCAGGAGGAAACACCACAGTGAAGGAAACATCAGGTCCGACCTCAGGGCACCCAGCCAACCTCCCCCAATGCCTCCAGAGAAAGTTCCCTGAAAAGTTCCCAGGTTCCAGCAGGCACTCAGTCGCCAAGTGCAAAGCCACTCACCTGCGCCATACTCTACAAACCATTCCAGACTGAACTGTGGACCCCAAAACACCACAGACTATTTTTCTCCCTATTGGGAGGAAACCTCATAGTGAGGGAAACATCAGGTCCAACCTCAGGACACCCAGCTAATCCCAGGAAAAGTTCATGGGTTCTCACAGGCTCCAGACTCTAGTCTCCAGCCATAGGCCTGTGTGTTTTGCTTACCTGCCACTGATTACCACGTGGGTACCAGGGCACAGAGCTCCAACCTCACTCTTACAGGTGCCTGGGACACACAGGATCAGTGCATAGACACTGCTCCAAAGCCCAACCTGTCTCCCTAGCTAAACTGACCGAACAGCAGTGCTCTTTGGTTCTTCAAAAGGGCTGCGCCCAGCAAACACAATGTAAGAGCAACAGCAGCTACACTATATTCACACCAAGAAAGCCATTGGCAGGGCACCTGTCTCCAGGAATTCTCCTGGTGAGAGGCCCTGGGTTCCCAAGGAGCCCATTTAGCTCACAGGGCCATACACCTGAGGAGAGCTGTGGCAATTTAGTGAGAAGCACTGGCCATTCGGTTGACCATACCCAAAAAAGCTGAGGAGGCCTCTTTCAGGAACAACCATCTTCCTGCTAAGGGGATTATCCCCACCTCAGGATTCCAGCAGGTACCAGAAACTAACACAGCCAACACCTGAGAGAGCCAGATGGGTAGAGGCCAGCATAAAAGAATAACCGACAAAAGCCAAAACAATATGGCATCCCAGAACCCAGTAATTCAAGAGCAAGTAGCCTTTGATACCCTGACATAAGTGAAATTCAAGAAGATGACTTTAAATCTATTCTTATGAAGAGGATAATGGAGGAAACAAATAAAATGGGTAAAGAAATAGAGGAAGATAAAGTCAAACAGATTAGGGCCATCCATAAAGAAATACTGGAAGAAACAGCCATACAGTTTGTGGCCTTTAGAGAGGAAATAATTAAACCTACTGAAAGAAATAAAAGAAACGCAAGAAAGTTCAAACAAACAGATGAAGAAATTGAAGGAAAATACAGTCTGACAGGTGAAGGAAATCAGCAAAATGGTTCAAGATGTGAGAATAGAAACGGAAAAATTAAAACAGAAACTGAGGAAATCATGGAGAAGGAGAACTTAGAAGAGAAAACAAGAACTACAGAGGTAAACATGTCCAACAGACTACAAGAGATGGAAGAAAGAAAGTCAGGTTTTGAAGATACAGTAGTGGAAATTGATGTATTCATCAAAAATATGTTAAATCTTAAAAATTCCTGGCACAAACCATCCAAGAAATCCAAGACAACATGAAAAGAAAAAAACCTAAGAATAATAGGAATAGAGGAAAAAGAAGATTCCTGTCAACAGGGCCCAGAAAATATTTCCAACAAAATCATAGAAGAAAATGTCCCCAATTTAAAGGAGAGGACTATAAGCATACAAGAGGCCTATAGAACACCCAATAGATTAGATCAGGAAAGAAAATCCTCTTACCACATAACAATCAAAATAGTAAGTGTAGAGAACAAAGAAAAAATACTAAAAGCTGCAAGGGAAAAAGGCCAAGTAACATATAATGGCAAATCCATCAGAATCGCACCTGACTTCTAAACAGAGACTATGAAAGCTAGAAGGGCCTGGATGGATATCATGAGATATCCATAGAGAACACAGATGTCATCCAGGACTAGTGTACGTAGCAGAACTCTCAGTCTTCATAAGTGGAGAAAACAAGACAGTTAAGACAAAACAAATGTAAACAGTACCTACCCACAAATCCAGCATTACAGAAGATACTAGTAGGAAAAATACAACCCCAAAAAGCTAACCACATCCAGGAAAACACAGGAAATAAATAACCCCACTACAGCAAAATTAAAAGTAGCCAAGCACACAAACACACTACCACAATCAACATTAAAATGAAAGGATCTAACAGCCACTGGTCAATAATCTCTCTCAACATCAATGGACTCAACCCTCCAATAAAAAGACACAGACGAAGAGAATGGATGCCTAAACAAGACCCAACAATCTGTTGCATACAAGAAACACATCTCAGTCACAAAGATAGACATTACCTGAGAGCACAGGGTGGAAGCCATTCTAATATTTAATTAAAAAAATTCAACCGAAATTAATCAAAAGAGCTGGGGAAGGACACTTCACAGTCACCAAAGGAAAATTCCACCAAAAAGACACCACAATTCTGAACACCTATGCCCCAAATACAAGGGCACCCACATTTGTAAAAAAAAAATAGTAAAACTTAAACTGCACATAGATCCCCACACATTAATATTGGGAGACTTCAACACTCCACTCTCAACAGAGGACAGGTCAAGAAAACATAAACTAAACAAAGAAATAATGACTCTAACAGATTTCATGATTCAAATGGACCTAACAGACATCTACAGAACCTTTCACCCAAATACCAAAGAATTTACCTTCTTCTTAGAACCTCATGGAACCTTCTCCAAAATAGACCATGTAGTTGGCCACAAAGCAATCCTCAACAGATAGAAGAAGATTGAAATAATCCCTTGTATCCTATCTGATCACCATGGACTAAAGCTGGACCTCAACAACAATAGAAATAGCGAAAAGCCTAAACACACATGGAAACTGAACAACTCACTACTCAATGACAGCTGGGTCAGAGAAGAGGTAAAGAAATTAAAGACGTCCTAGAATTCAATGAAAATGAAAGCACAACATACCCAAACTTATGGGACACAATGAAAGCAGTGCTAAGAGGAAAGTTCATAGCACTAAGTGCCTTCATGAAGAAATTTGAAACAAGCAACTTAATGGCTCACCTGAAAGCCCTAAAAAAGCAGAAGCAGACACACCCAAGAGGAGTAGATGGCTAGAAATTATCAAACTCAGGGCTGAAATCAATATACTAGAAACAAAGAGAACAATTCAAGGAATCAATGAAACCAAGAGCTGCTTCTTTGAGAAAATAAAAATGATAGACAACCCCTTAGCCAATCTACCTAAAAGGCAGAGGGATACTATCCAAATAAACAAAATCAGAAATGAAAAGGGGACAAAACAAGAAACTTTGAAATAATCCAAACAATCATTAGGTCATGCATCAAAAGCGTATGTGCCACAAAATTTGAAAATTTAAATGAAATGGACAATTTTCTTGATAGATTCCACTTACCAAAGCTGAATCAAGATCAGGTAATTAAATTAAATAGTCCTATAGTGCCTAAGGAAATAGAAGCCATCATCAAAATTTTCCCATCCAACAAATACCCTGGGTCAGATTGTTTCAGTGCAGAATTCTACCAGACCTTCAAAGAAGAGCTAACACCAATACTCTTCAATCTACTCCACAAAATATAAATAAGAGGAACTTTACCAACCTCATTCTATGAAGCTACATATCACCTTTATCTTAATGCTTACAAAGACCCAACAAAGAAAGAGAATATCAGGCCAATCTCCCTTATGAACATTGATGCAAAAATACTCAGCAAAATACTAGCAAACCGAATCCAAGAACACATCAAAGATAACATCCACAATGACCAAGTAGGCTTCATTCCAGATATGCAGGAGAGGTTCAATATATGGAAATCCACCCATGTAATCCACCATATAAAAAACACGTGATCATCTCCTAAGATGCTGAAAATCATTTGATAAAATCCAACACTCATTCATTTTTAAAGTCTTTGAGAGATCAGTGATACAAGTCACTTACCTAAACAGAGAAAAGGCAACATACAGCAAGCTTATAGCCAACATCAAACTAAGCAGAGAGAAACTTAAATCAATCCCACTGAAATCAGGGACAAGGCAAGGCTCTCCATATCTCTTCAACATAGTTTTTGAATTCCTTGCTAGAGCATTAAGACAATTAAAGGAGATCAAAGGGATTCAAATCTGAAAGGGAGGAGTCAAAGTATCACTATTTGGAGATGATATAGTATATATAAGTGACTCCCCAAATTCTACCAGGTAACTCCTATACATGATAAAAACCTTCAGCAAAGTGGCTGGAAACAAAATTAAAAAAAAATCAGTAGCCCTCCTGTATACAAAAGACAAATTGGCTGAGAAAGAAATTAGGGAAACAACACCCTTCACTCTAGCCACAAAGGACATAAAGAAAGTTCCTTGGTGTAACTCTAACCAAACAAGTCAAAAACTTGTATAAAAAAAAAAAACTTCAAGTCTCTGAAGAAAGAAATAGAAGATACCAGAAGATGGAAAGATCTCCCATGCTCATGGTTTGGCAGGATTAACATAGTAAAAATGACCATCTACCAAAAGAAACCTACAGATCCAATGCAATTCCCATCAAATTACCAACACAATTCTTTATAGACCTTGAAAGAAAAAAATTTCAATTTTATATGGAGTAAAAAAAAAATAGAGAAACTAAAACAATCCTCTACAATAAAAAAATCTTCTGGAGGTATCCCCATCCCTCATGTCAAGCTGTAGTATAGAGCAATAGTAATAAAAACTGCATTGTACTGGCATAGAAACAGACTGGTGGATCAATGGAATCAAACTGAAGACCCAGAAATAAACCCACACACCTACGGACACCTGGTTTTTGATAAAGATGCTAAAATCATACAATGGAAAAAAAAGACAGCATCTTCAACAAATGGTGCTGGTTTAACTGGGAGTCCACATGTAGAAAAATGCAAATAGACCCATATCTATCACTCTGCACAAAATCAAAGTCCAAGTGGATCAAAGATCTCAGTATAAAACTGGACACACTAAAACTGTTGGAAGAAAAAGTGGAGAAGAGTCTCGAACTCATTGGCACAGGAGACAATTTCCTGAACAGAACAACAACAGATCAGGCTCTACGATTTACAATTAATAAATGGGACCTCATGAAACTGAAAAGCTTCTGCAAAGCAAAGAACACTGTCAACAGAACAAAACTACAGCTTACAGACTGGGAAAATATCTTCACCAATCCTACATCTGATAGAGGGCTAATATCCAGAATATTAATGAAATCAAGAAACTAGACACCAAGAAACCAAATAATCCAAGTAAGAAATGGGGTTCAGAGCTAAGCAGAGAATTCTCAACAGAGGAATATGGAATAGCAGAGAAACACTTAAAGAAATGCTCAACATCCTTTGTCATCAGGGAAATGCAAATCAAAACAAGTCTGAGATTCCATCTTAAACCATTAAGAATGGCTATGGTCAAAAATTCAAGTGACAACACATGCTGGAGAGGATCTGGAGAAAGGGGAACTCTTGTACATTGCTGGTGGGTGTGTAAACTTGTACAACCACTTTGGAAATCAATTTGGTGCTTTCTCAGAAAATCAGCAATATCAGTACCTCAAGATCCACCTATACCATTCCTGGGCACATACCCAAAAGATACCCCCACCATTCAAAAGGACATTTGCTCAGCTATGATCATAGCAGCTTTATTCATAATAGCCAGAATCTGGAAACAACCTAGATGTCCCTCAATGGAGGAGTGGAAACAGAAACCACGGTACATTTATTTACTCAATGGAATACTACTAAGCTATTAAAAATAAGGAAATCATGAAATTTGCAGGCAAATGGCAAGAATTAGAAGAGGTCATCCTGAGGGAGGAAACCCAGAAACAGAAAGACAGGCATGGGATAAAGTCACTAATAAGTGGATATTAGCCGTATAATATAGGATAGCCATCTACAGACTTAAAGAAGCTGAACAGTAAGGAGGACTCTAACGAGGATGCTTAAATCTCATTCAGAATGACAAACAGGATAGACACCAGAATTGATGGGAGAGGAAACAGGATGGAAATCTACTATAGAGGGTCCTCTGAAAAGATCCACCCAACAGGGGATTGAAGCAGATGCTGAGACTCAGAGCTAGCCAAACTGGGCAGAATGTAGAGAGTCTTATGGAAGAAGAGAGGGGTTGAGATAGACGGACATGGAAGTGACAGGAGCCCCACAAGGAGATCAACAAAGCAAAAAGGAAATCTGAGCCCAGGGGATCCTGCAGAGACTGACTCATCAAAGGAGGATAATGCATGGAGAGGACCTAGACTCCCTTTTCAGATGTGGCCAATTTGTAGCTCAATCTCTGTGTTGATCTCTGAGTGAGAGGAGAATGGGCTGGCTCTGACATGAACTTGGTTGCCTGCTCTTTGATCACTTCTTCCTGGCAATGAGGCCTTACCAGGCCACAGAGGAAGAGGATCCAGGCAGTCCTGATGAGACT
Source organism: Pachyuromys duprasi (assembly GCA_028658305.1). NCBI lineage: Eukaryota > Metazoa > Chordata > Mammalia > Rodentia > Muridae > Pachyuromys > Pachyuromys duprasi. Next base: position 54,315,328 of record CM053742.1, on the reverse strand, counting down.
TAACAAGCTATGGGCAGATGGCAATAGTGGAGAACTCCCCCTTTCAGAGGACTAGGGGGAGGGGATAGGGGGAAAGACAGAGTGAGGGTAGGACTGGAGTGAGTTGAGGGAGGGCGCTTCAATCGAGATATATAATGAATAAACTGTGAAAAAATAAAAATTAAAATTAATTTAAAAAAAAACAAAAATAACTAGCATGCACTAAAAATACTAGCAGATTGTTATATGCCAGGAGCAGAAAGAAGGGGGAAATGTGGATTACAGCTTGCTAATAAGGATTTTTTCTGAGAGGGGCTAAAATGCTCTGGAATTAGATGGTGATGGTGGTGGTGTTACACTGTGAAGACATTAAGTGTCACTAACTTGTACTCTTTACACTGAAGTGGTAAATATAAGAATATATAAAAAATATAGAATTAGGGTCTGGCCTCAGTTCTGTCTAGTCCTTCAGATCCTACACTTACAGTTTCTTCCCTAAGCAGTGTCTTTAGAGATTTCATACCATCGACATTATTCTTATACCTTGCCAAGTTGGGCCTGTCTAACAGAGAAAATGACCCCCCCCCGCCGTTTGCCTGTTTCATACTTTGGGGTGCTAGAGGTGCATATTAGTAGAAATACGTGGCCATATCAATGCTGTGGGATGGACTGTCATGGGAAAGTTTCTTTGAAAGCTTTCCTAGTGGTGGTGAACTGCTGCCAGGCTGGTGGAGGAGAAGCAGGGACAGCTGGGAAGTCGGCAGAAAGGTGACCTGTGATGCCACCTTAGGTTTTTTAATGCCTGGCAGGTCTTGGATGGGTTCTTGGCTCTCTTCTCTAATGATATTAACAAGGGCAGGGGAGCCTAGTGAATATTTAATAGACAAGTATAAAACATTTCACAGTCTCTGTCTACATAAAGTTCTTTTGAAGGCCCATACAAAGTTACAAGGGCCTCCTGGAACTCTCAAGCCAAGGAAATGATTAACTTTCCTCATTTCTGAAGAACGATGCAATCTGTTTATGAAATGCCTAAATTAATGGGAGAGGATCCAGTGCAATTGGGGGTTTTCCACCATCATACATCCGAGGTTCCTGGTCAGAGAAATTTGAGCCTGGGGCCCACTTGGCTTCCTGACCACTTCCTGCTTCCAAGCCTCCTTCAACAGTGTGCCTTTAATAAGTTCAGGTTTTTTCAGTTCAGCCCTAGTTAACCCTTTGATGCCTGGGGAGGCATATCACAGTTAAAACCCATGAACTGTTTAATATACATCAAAGTCTGGCCAACAACTCAATTGTTCTTATGTAGATGTTTCCACTGTAGGGATCAAATGAGATAATATGTGTGTGAGAGCACTGTGTGATCCTTGAAGCACAGTAAATGACTTTATTATATTTCTCAATAGAATGGCTTATTTATAAGATGGATGGTCAATCTTATGAGGGTACTTTGAACAAACCAAATTGGTATTTGTTGAGTCTGGAAAAGGAGAAAATTTCCTTCATACTTCTTTCCATATTTCTCAAAGTAATGGAATTGGGATGTGTTGCTTTCTGCTTGAGTGTCAAGTCAATATAATCTGGTTTTTCTTTGTTTTTCTCCAACAAAGAATGTAAAAACCAGAACACGCAAAAGTATTTCCAGAAATTTAGGAACTTGATGTTGTCCCTGGCTCCTATGAAATCCTATATGTGAGTGCTCAATGGGACAGGGCTCTCTGCACGACTCCTGTAGACCAGTTATAAAGCAACCTTAGAAACGGAGTCTGTTGATGTTCTGAGATGATTCTCCTATGGTGCTGGGGGGAAAATTGATTCCATCCTTTGGAGGGGAATTTGGCAATATCTCACAATATCATCTATACAAGGATCTTTTGATTCATCAATTCCATTTCTAGGAATCTATCTCTAATAGTCTGAAAATGTATATGTACAAAGACATTTATTTCAGTGTTGCTTATCATGGCAAAATATTAGAAACAGAGGCTGGATATGTAATTTCAGTTGGTAGAGTGCTTGGCTCAAATTCCTAAAGCCCTGGCTTCTTTCACTGATACTATAAATTAGAAACAGCCTGAATATCTATAGGTAAAACACTTATTACTGCACAGACTACAGCATGCCCACAGCAGACTCTTATGCAGCTGTGAAAATAATGCAAATACTCCCTATGAACTGATAGGTAATGATTTCTAGGCTTGTTCCTTAGTTGTTTAACTAATTAATTTTGAAATAGGTTTTTGCTAGGTAGCCCATACCTGGAACTTGTGACCCTTATTTCTCAGTCTCTCATATACCCCAAACATACATACACATACACACATAAATACATACATACACACACATAAATACATATTTTTTCAGGACAGAGTTTCTCTGTGTAGCCCTGGCTTTCCTGAAACTTGCTTTGTAGACCAGGCTGGCCTTGAACTTACAGAGATCAGCCTGCCCTTGCCTCCCGAGTATTGAGATTAAAGGTGTACACAACTGTCCTGTAACTATATTGTTAATAAAATTAAAAGTATGAGTCTGGGATGTAGCTCAGTGGTAAAGCACTTGCCTAGCATATGTGCGATGCCCTAAATTCTGTAGATAATACCATACAAAGACAAGTACAAAAAGTATGTCTGTGCTACATTCTTTTTTGCCTAAGGAAGAAAGTAAAAAAGAATTTTGTATAGATATATTTGTACATTTCTACAGAGGAATAAACCAGAAACCAATAGAATTGGTAACCTACATGAAGAGGGACAAACACTACATAACAGGTACTGAAGAGGCATTTCTGGTGTTGATTGTTAACATGCACTAGAGAGAATGGTTGATGTAGCCTAGGAGTTTTGGGAAAGGTTTCTATTGCTGTCTTGAAAGATGAGTATGCTGTCACCAGGTTGGCTGACCTTAATGGAGAGATTATTACTGACAGGTGGAACGGTTATGAGCAAAGGCCCAGAAGTGGAACAGCTTGGCATAGTAAGGTGACACGGGCATTGCATGGGAGGGGTTTTGTGGGAAGAGTCACATAGGAGGGGTTTTGTGGGACTGAGGCCTGAACATTCTGAGGCAATGGTCCAGAGTGTGAATTTCATTGGAGATGGAAGCCATAGGAGTATTTTGAGCAGAAGGGCTATCCAAGTCAGTTTATGTGGCAGTGTGGTGTGGATTTCAGAGGGTGAGGGAACAGCAGAGAGGTTCATTAGTAGGCTGCTGTGATCACTGAGTTCAGACAGGAAAGGATGGTGGCTTGCACCTTGAACTTACAGAGATAAGTAAAAGGGTTCTGGGTCATCGTAGATTTCAGACTGAGTGGAAGTAAAGATTTTGTTGTTTAAAAACATCGAGAAAGGGTCACTTAAATTGCCTAGACTGGCTTTAAATTTACTCTGTAGTCCAACAGGTCTTGAATTTTTGATCCATTCACGTGCCGTTAGGTCTGGCCCTAGAAAAGATGTTAAATGTTCCCATCACAATTAAATAATGTGTACTTAGTCTGATAATTTATTATGTTTATTGTGATACTGCACTGTCTTCCACACAAATGTAGAATTATCATGTTAATTAAAATATTTTTAGGAACTGAGTTGATTGGCTTATGTCTATAACCCCAGTATTTGGGAGGTGGAAGAAGGAGGAGTTGATGGTCCAGGCTAGCCTTGGCTATATGCCAAGAACCTCTCTCAGACAAACACATTGACAACAACAGAGACAACAACAACAGCAACCCCCCCCCCCCCGCAAACCCTCTTCATCTTACAGTGAATACATTAAATCTTATGTAGAGTTTACTTATTATTCTGTCCTGCCTTGCTGTCAGCTAAGAGCAGGAGGGAGAACAGACCTCAGGGAAAGACCTTAGGCTCCTTTCCTGGTTCTTGTCTTTGAGGCTATCTCTAGCCCTAAAGGTTTAGAAGAACTTGAAGCAGATATTAGGCCTGACATTACAAACAGCTTGAATTTTGTGGGTTGTTGCTGTGTGTTTGCTTTGTTTTGTTTTTGAGACTCTCTCTGTCTCTGTCTCTCTCCCGTTGCCTAGGCTAATCTTGAACCCTAGATCATCATGCCTCAACCTTTCAAGTGCTAGTATTATGGGTGTTTGTTCCAAAACCTGGCAAGATTTCTCTGCATTTCTACTTCATATGAGCATACACCAGTCCATGTCTAACAGAAAACAGTGGTGTGACTCTTGGCTTGTGGTAGTCTGACACACATAGAACAGAGAGGCAATATATGTGGGTTTAACACTAGCTCTGCACTGAACTCATTGTATTTGTTTGAGACAAGTTCCTTCTGCTTTCTGAGCCTCAGCTACTCTACGCAGCAAATAAGTGTAGCAGGCAGATGGTCTCCAGGTGCCTGAAACTCCAACTTTCCATAGTTCAGAACAAGTTAATGAACTTATATTACATTTTACAGCAGCTTTAGGTTCACAGTAAAGCTGACCAGAGGGTACAGAAAGTCATCATACATCACCCGTCCTCCTTCATGTTAGCATAGCCTCTTTCCATGACTGACTGTTGACATTCCCTACCGGAGTGGAAAATGCATTAAAATTGATGAGCCTGCACTGATGCACTCTCACCACCCAAAAGCCACAACTTGCCTTAGGGTTCAAACTTGATGTGTGCATCCTATGGGGTTCAGCGAATGTTGAGCTATGTGTATTCCACGGCAATATTACACTGAATAGTTTTGTTGCCCCCCCCAATCCTCTGTATCATTCCTATTCTCTCCTTTGTATCAACTCCTAGCAATCCTAGCTATTTCCACCATCCTTGAAATTTTGAGGTAGCCATATGTCCCAAAATTAGGCCCAAACAGTTTCTAGCCTTTGCACTTAGGCCTTTTATACAGAATGCACTTAAACTTCCTCTATGTTATTGGTTCTCAAGCTTTCTAACACTGTAACTCTTTAATACAGGTCCCCATATTGTGGTGACCCCCAACCATAAAATTATTAGCGTTGCTACTTCAGATCTGTAATTTTACTGTTATGAGTAGCAATGTAAATATCTGATATGCAGCATATCCGATATGCCACCCCTGTGAAAGAATTGCTGGGGCTCCAAAGGGGGTCATGACCCACAGGTTGAGAACCACTGATCTCCTTTTTTTTTTTTTTTGTGGTTCCAACACCTTCCTTTTAGACCTGAAAAAACAACACCACTAAACAGAACTTACCACCATTTATTTATCCATTCATCTGCTGAAGGGCATCCTGGTTGCTTCCAGATTTGGGTCCCAATGGATAAAGCTGTTACAAACACACCCTTTGCACAGATCTAAGTTTTCAGGTCATCTAGGCAAATACTAAAACGTATTATCATTGGAACATTCTTTTTTTTTTTTAATTTGCAATACCCTAACCATGTATGGGAATGTATCTGTATCTTTTCATGGGCTCATATGTTCTCTCTCTCCCTCAGCACCCCTCCCCACTTCTCCCTCCTTCCTTTCCTTCCTTGCCTACACTGCATCTCCATCTGTGTTTAAGACAATTTTTTAATGTGCAGCTGATACTGACTAGGCTGGCCTTCAGTTTGTGATACTTCCTCTTCAACCTCTCCAGTTATGACAGGACAGGCAGACACTATCATGCCTGGACGTTGTAAATTTGAATGGAGTTCAGTTTATCAATTACTTCCTTCACACATCATGTATTTGGTGTGTCATTCAAGAAGTCATCAGCACACCCGATCTGACACGTGATTGCTATAGATACAGCACAACCCCAAAGTCATAATCTTAAAGAAAAGTGAGATTTATTTTGTCCGTGTCAGTAGTTATGTAACTCTATTGCACAGTTTTTGAGCATGAGCTTTATGGAAAACATGCTGTCACAATGTGAAGAGATGGATACACCTTGAAGTCATTCTTCATGTTATCCTACAGGTTTTTGGAGTTTGTATTTAAGCTGTTTTGTGATGATGTAAGGTGTATATATAGATCCACTTTTGTACACATTTTTCATGATAACAACTCTCTCAAAAAGTGAGAACTTATTAGCCGAATAAAGAATCTCACTTTTCCTTGTCTAATTCATCCGATTTGATGTCATGGACTTGGTCTCTATTCCCTTTACTCTCTTCAGTCCCTCCCATGTAACCCACACTCTCTCATTCAACTCATGGCTTCCTTTCTCGTTGTTGTTATGTGGATATATGTATATGTACATACACAAATATTCCTAAATCTGCTCAGTGTGTTTACAGGGCTGACCACTTTGTATTGGATAACCAGATGGTGTGCTTTTCCCCAGGGAAGACTGTTTCTTCTGCTCTCAGCACTCCGATGACGCCTATATATAGTTCAATGTGTAGAGCTGAGACTTCATGGGCTTTCCCCATCCATTTTAGCATGTCTATTGTTATTGTCCTTGTTCATCTCATGTTTGTGCAGTCATGTTGGTGAGACTTTATGGATGTAGCTTCTGACATCCTTAGAAGACACAATCTCACCCTCTCTTTTGTAGTGTCCCTTAACCTTAGGTGCAAAAGTTGTGCTGTAGATGGGTCAGATGGGACTGGGATCTACAACTTACCCACCATAGAGACTGACTGTGACTTTCCCAGTGTCTTTCAATCCCCGTGCCCCTTTGGCAGGAAAGAATGGCTAGAGGAGGTTGGAGCCAGCTACCTCTCCAACCCCCATTCTACCCACCCACTCAGCTCCTACACACACACACACACATACACACACACAGAGAGTCACTCACTCATCCTACACACACTCACATACACACAAACACGCATACATACTACACACACATACACACAAACACTCTCACACATACAAACATACACACTCATACATACACACACACACACACACACACACTGTCTCTCTCTGCCTCTCTGTCTCTCTCTCTCACACACACACCCATACTATCCATGTGGGAGGCTCCAGAGAGCTGGAGTCGAGTATGTCATTCCCCAAGGTTGGTTAGGCTCTGCTGTCATGTCAGCAAGTTAAGTTCTAGGAAAATTGTTTTTCCTGGGGCCTTTAAAAGAACAGAATGCTCTGGCGGATTTCAGAATGTTTTCTTTGCTCCTCCCCCGCCCTCCCAGAAGCCAGGGTGGAGTGTTTCTGATGTTGGCTGTGAGCTGGTGGAGCTCCTGGAGGTAAAACAAATGCCTTCTGCTACCCGGGGAGGGTTCCGCAGAGATTTTGGAACTCTCAAGCTTGTCCACAGCCTCCAGCAATTTGTCAATCACAGTCTGGGGTTTTCTGACCTGGTACTGGCCCCTGCAAAGGTTTTTTTGTTGTTGTTGTTGTTCTTAAAAGTTGTCATTCTTTATAGGTTTGGAGGTAGTTTGCCCCGTGGATTTTTAAAGTGTTGTTGACTAACTAGGCCGGTGACACATGCCTGTAACACAATCCTGAGTTCAAGGTTATCTTCAACTACAAAATAGAGTTCGAGTCCAGCCTGGGCTGTGCAGGACCCTGTCTCAAAATGCAAAAGAAGAAGGAGGAGGGGGCTGTTAAAGTTTTCAGTTTTTACAGCCTTTCATTTGTTAGGACTACCTGGAGACTTTGTGTGTCTACATTGGCGATATAGTACCCACACACATGCATGTACCTATAGAAACCAGAAGAGAAACTGAGATGTCTTGCTCAATCACCCTCTGACTTGTTCCCTGGAGACGGGGTCTCATTGAACCTGGAGCTTGCTGTTTTGTTTTGTTTGTTTGTTTTCAGTAGATTGACAGGCTAGCAAGCACCAGTGATTTTCCTGGCTTTGCATCCTACAGAGCTCTGCTTACAGGAGGGCACATGGCCATGTCCTACTTTTTTATGAGTTCTGTGGACCCAAACTTACACACCAAGCCATCTAACTTCCTGTACCAGACAAGAAGTCCTCTATGTGTGTGCATGTGTGTGTGCATATGTATGTGTGTGTGTGTGAGTGTTTGTGTGCCTGTGTGTGAGAATGTACGTATGTGCGTGTTTATTCAATTTGCTTCCCTGCTTACATTATAATTTTGCAAGAACAGAAATATTTATCTTTAAGCAAAACAAAACAAAACTCACTATGTAGCTCTGGGTAGCCTGAAACTCCAGCCTTTCTACTTGTGTTGTAATTACAGCTGTGCACCACCACACCTGGTTTGTTGACTGTGTTACTTTCTGTCTTCAGGGACTGGTGCTAAACGTTCAATACACTGTATATATTCAGTCTCTCTCTCTCTCTCTTTCTCTCTCTCTCTCACACACACACATACACACACACACACAGACAAAGACAGCAGACATCACAAGACCTGGGCTATGTGATCTAGGGCAGGCCTCTTCCTCCCTCCCAGCCTTGATTTCCTTAATGCTTGATGCTGTTTCTCTCTCTCTCTCTCTCTCTCTCTCTCTCTCTCTCTCTCTCTCTCTTCTCTGTCTGCCTTCCTCTCTTCACTTGGATCAAGCCACATAAGTTCAAGAGTCTTATCTGTCTGTGTGCCATGCATGCAAGAAGTTCTCTCTAAGCATGTGTTCACTGAATAAATGCATGATGGAACAGCTGACTCTACAGAAGGAGGGCTTTGCCCTTGATGCTTTGATGGCAGATTATGGTAAATTTCCCCTGCCTGTCCCACAAAAGGAGTGCCTGTCCAGGCGAGTTGTGACTATTCCTAATGGCTTAAAACCCTTCTAGGTGAGGAGTGCAAATAGGTCACATGGTTTAAACTGGCCTGGAGTGCATGAAGAAACAACGCACCAAATGCTGGAACTCAGCAGCTTCCCTTCATGTCATTCAGGAGAACAGAGGCTGTGCTCCAACATGTGTGGGGGACAAAAATGTGAAGCTTAATGTTCAGCCGTCAAAAACCACACAGACTTATGTAACGTGACCCAGTTCCTTGATTTTGTAAAGAAGGCGGGGGAGAGGGTGCAACTGGGAGAAGAGAATGTAGTTATTTACCAGTTTCTTCCTAAGGGCAAAAAACAGAATGTTCAGCATTCAAGGGAGGGGCGGGAGTTGGATTCTGCCTGAGTAATTCTTGCTCACTGGAAAGACAGGGTCAGGTGACAAACTTCCATAGCTAGGTCTGGCACCAGAAAAGGCCCTGCCCAGAGGCACGGCAAATGCCTTCTTGCAATCCTAGTTTCCCCAGGCCTTTGTAACATTGCCCTCGTATCCCATTTCCTAGGCTGTGTCGGGAAGGTTATACATGTCTAAGCTTTAGGCCCTGAAGGGGAAATTAGAGGCAGAAGAGGTCAGTTGGGAGCCCTTGAGACCAAATGCTAAAGAGCCTCTGACCTGCAGACACACACACACACACACACACACACACACACACACGCATACACACTGCCATCTCTGAGGCTGTACAGTCTAGTTGGCCTGCAACCCACTATCCACCTACTTCACCTTCTAGAGCACTGATATTATAGGCTTTCATCACTATGCCTGATCCTTGCCTTTTTGCCTACTTTTCCCTTCTCTCCCTCCTTCCGTTCCCTTTTTGGGACAAGATCTCACTACATAACCCAAGCAGGCCTCAAATTCACCATGTAGCCTCTCTCTGGCTGCCATGGAACTCACAGTGATTCTCTTGCCTCCACTTTCCAAGGACTGGGTTGACAGTTGTGCACCACCACTCTCAGCCTTTCTCTAAAGGTGAAAGAAACATATCTCTACCTCTCTTTCAGGCATGAAGCTTCTGTGATCATGCTGAGGTTTCTGGAGGGAGTGACACAAAAAAATCATAAGGAACAATCAGGCCTTCTAAACAGTCCGCTTTCTGTGTCCTCCTCTGTATGGTAATGGCTGCTCTTCAGCAAGGATGCAGACTGTTGCAACGAATCTGTACTCCTAAGTTTGGGGAAGTAGGTGTTATTGTGGAGTTATTTCATCCACCAAGAGAGAAAACCCTTAAGATCGGTAAGAAAACTACATTACTTTGGGGCATATGCCTGGTGTAGTGGCCTTAGTCTGTTATCTCAACACTTGAGAAAATGAGAGAGAATGACAAGTTCAAAGGTAGTCTGGGTTCCATAGCAAGATCCCATCTCAAAAATCAATGCACAAACATACACTGGGTACATCCCCAGAAACATATCCCAGAACTGAACATCTCTGTACAACCAATGTCTCCAGGGGAGAAGACTGTGGGCTGGAAAGGTGTGAGGGGTAGGAAGAGGTACTATGGGATGACTCTTAAGGCCTCTCCCAGCCTTAACATGAAGAAGCTCTTTTTTTGACAATCGTCTGACTGTTATTGGACATAGAATCTATTAATTCTGTCTTTTGACTATCTATTCTTTCCCTGGATGCTCAGTTCCATCCTTACCTATCTTTTTTTTTTTCCTGATTAAAAAAAAAAGAGAGAGAGGGTTCCTCTGGGTGGCCCTGGCTGTACTGGAACTTGCTCTGTACACCAGGCTAGCCTTGTTTTGTTTTGTTTTGCTTTGAGACAGGGTTTCTTTGTATAACTTTGGCTGTCCTGGACTCGTTTTGTATACCAGGCTGGCCTCGAACTCACAGAGATCCGCCTCTGCATCCCTGAGTGCAGGGATGACAGGCATGTGCCACCGTGTCAGGCTGGAGCTCCCACTTTGAACAATGAGCCCCAGCTTTAGGCTAAGAGCTGACTGTTCTAAAGACAGCTATCCTCTGCCTGAAGAAAGACATTTAATAGGATAGTTTGGCCTACCTGTTTCTCTGCTCACCTTCTAAGCTGCCCTTACAGGAGTCATTCCTGGATAACTCTTCCACAGCAGGAGAGGCAGCAGTCATTTCAGGAGTCTAGTCTTTGCTTACCCTGTTGCCCAAACCTACAGCCAAACCTCTCAGCCAGCTGTGGTCCACTGTGGCAGTTAGTGGTTCCCGGCCTTCCTGGGAAACTCTTCTCTGTTCTCATCCTCTTCCTTCTCTTTTCCCTCATTGTGTCTCGGAGTAGCTAAATATCTGAAGGCAGAAAAGCTTGCTGCCTCTCCAGTGTCTGTGTTCTCTGGTACAAATGTGAATTCGTTCAGCGGTGATAAAAGCCAGCTTCTCTTGTACAGAGGGATGAATAGATAGCATTCTGGCTGATGAGATGTAAGCAAAGGTGTTGTGTAGTATTTCTAGGAAAAGTTCTCAGAAGCGAGGTATGGTTTTCCTTGCCCTTTCTGCTGCCTTTGCTGTGGGCAGATTTGTCAGAGCATTAACAGCCAGCCATCTTGGATAATAAAGCAATTAGCTAACTGGTGGGTAGCAACTTGGGAGGGTTTTGAGTCACTGTGACTTTATAGAGATGCTGTATCCACTCTTCTAGGCTGCCAACCTTCAGACTTCTATTATGAGAGAGATAAGTAAACTATTATTTAAAAGCAACTGTGGCGCTGTTTTTGTCAGAACAGGCAGAGCCAGCTGTAGAAACTGTGACCCTTTCTTCAAGAGAGATGTGGTTTGACCAACACCTGCAGACAACAGAACTTTTCGAGGTTAAAACATAGAGTTGGGGGAAACAGATATCTAGAGTATTTAGGATAACAGCAGGGACAGCTACAGTCTCCCTTTGCAGTAACCCCTTAAGAAGTATGCTCCAAGAAATAATGAAGCTAAGAGAGGTCATGAATCAAATGGACCTAAGAGATGTCTACAGAACGTTTCAGTCAAACAAAAGAATAGACTTTTTTTTTTCCTCAGCACCTCATGGAACCTTCTCCAAAACTGACCATACAGTCAGTCACAAAGCAAGCCTCAACTGATCCATGAAAATGGAATTAACCCATTGTTCTTTATCAGATAATCATTGATTAAAGCTAGACCTTAGCAACAACGGAAACAACAAAAAGCCTGCACCCTCATGGAAACTGAACAACTCCCTGCTCAAAGATCAATGGGAGAGGGAAGAAATAAAGAAACAAATTAATGAAGGAAAAAAAAAAAAGAACTCTGCTCCGTATCTCTTAGGTTTAGAACAGCATATTTCTGGTGCAGAAGCTGCTGCCTGACAGAAGCATGGAACCAGCTCAATGAAAAGTTGAGAACAAGCAGTTTGTTGTTTTCATAACTGATGTGATCAACAGACCAGTTTACTTGTGCTATTTGAAAGGCTTTGAGACATATCCACTACCCTGCCCCTATCAAAAAGTTTCCTGCCCATCCTTCCATCACTGGCAACAGTATTTAAAACACCCAGAAATGTCTTTACCCATTAGCATGTGTCACATACTATGTTAAGCTCTGTAGAAGAGGTGCCCTGACCTAGGGAAGTTTCCAGAGTCATGAGGCACAAACAAAATAATAAATCATGCAATTGTGATACGTGCCATGAAAGAAATGACAACGGAGACATTTCTTTGGAGAGAGTAGTGAGCAAAGATCTGAGAGACAGAGCCAAGAGATAGGACCAAGTACCTTGGGATAAGCAGAGTAGGCTGCCAGGCTACTGGAAAACTCTGCACAGAGAAGCACATAGCCGAAGTGTGTGTGGAGTAGCTGGGGAAGGAAAAAGCTCAGTGAGGCTGGAGTTTGGCCAGATCTGAAAAGTGGCACCTGGTAAGTCTAGAGAGGTCAGTGGAGGCTAGATCATGCAGCATTTGTGTGCCCTCGGAAGGAATCCGGACATTAGTGTGATGATAAGCCATCAATAAGCTTAAGGCGAGGGAACACCATGGTTTGATTTGCCATTAAGAAGGTTGCTGTAGCTGCTCTGTACGATGGACAGGGTCCAGCGTGGAAGCAGGGAGCCCCAGTGTGTGAGGGAGCCTAGGCTAGTATGCTAGAAAGAAGGCATCTCCCTCTCCTCTCTCTTCTCTCCCTCCTTATGTACATATATACGTGTGTGTGTGTTGTGCAACTAGGATGGACACTTGAACAGCTGTGAAGTTGGGGATCTCCAACCATGAAGGTTGAGAGGCAAGGCTTCCATTTGGGTCTTATAAATATCATTGTCCTTATGAAACGCCTGAAAGAAACTGAGAAGGAAAAAAAAAAACTTTGAAAACCTGTTTCCAAAAGTTCAGGGGAATCATTGAAACTAGACATGGAGATTTTGGAGCTACTGACAAGGTAATGGTACTTAAGACCCTGAGAATAACTGGATATGGTGGTGCATGCCTTTAATCCATTCAGGAGGCAGAGGCTGAGCCATTTAACAGTCTTGTGTTGCTGTTTTGTTTGGTTTTGAAACAGAGTCTATTTGTATAGGGCAGCTAGTTTAGAGCCTACTGTGTAGCCTATGCTTGCTTTGGCCAGACTGCCCCCGTAGTCCTACAGTGACAGGTGTGCAGCACCCTGCTCAGTAACGTGTAGGTCATGAAAATATATTTAACCTAAATTCTCTCCAAAATAGTCTTCCCTGTTCCCTGTAGTCTATCAGAAAACACAGTGAGTCGCTAGGGGAAGCGGCCCTAGTATGCATGAAATCTTGAGTTTGATCCCCAGCATGACACAAACCAGGCCTGCTGAGTCATACCTGTAATTCCAGCTGTCTGGAAGTAGGCACAGGAGGATCCGAATTTCAAGACTGTCCTTGGCTACACTGCCCAAAGGAAAAAAAGAAAAGAAGTAGTGATGTAGCAGAGTGGTTGCCTACAGCTCTAATGAGAGCTCAACTGAGCAACTTTATAACTCTAACTCGATATGATAAATAGAAAGTAGAGGCTGGAAGGGAAACTGAGGTCTCTAGAGCAAGGAGTTAAAGAGGTACCTCTTACAAATTTTACAACCAGATGACTCCTCTGTCTTTGGGCTTACTGGGCAGTGGGCTTAGAAAGTGAAAAGCCTTGGAGCAGGCGGGGAAGAGATGAGGGAGGGATGGGGAGAGTGGGAGGGAAAGAGGGAGGGGGCTACCCCGGGGATGCAAAGTACCTAACCTCTGACTGATATAAAAATAAATTAAAAAATTATATTATTCAAAAAAAAAAGAAAGTGAAAAGCATTCTTCTGCTCAACAAAATGGGTCAATTCAAGCCAGATTAGAGTTTATAAATGAAGGTTTATTGGGGGTAGCTTGCAGCAAGCTCACCAGTCCCAAGGAAATCACCATGCTGAGAGAAACAGAAAAGCTAGGAGGGGGAGAGAGAAAGCGCAGGCTCAGAGAGAGAGAGACAGAGAGAGAGAGAGAGAGAGAGAGAGAGAGAGAGAGAGAGAGAGAGAGAGAGAGAGAGAGACAGAGAGAGACAGAGAGAGACAGAGAGAGACAGAGAGAGAGACCCAGAGAGAGGGGGAACAAAACTATCTGGATTATATAGGAAAAATTCAGGGTAGAGGGCGGGATAGGCAGCCATGCTCTGTAGCAGGTAGAGACTGAGAGTGAGGGTTGTTGGGAGAACCTGGAGGCCAGGTCTGCTTTGTTTTGCAACTTGTGAAACTGAGGTCTAGAGAAGCCAATGCAAAGCCACAGTCATATAGTCAGCTGTGGAAAGACTGCAGCTCAGAACCCTGGCTGCCTCTTCCTGGAATATCTCCGGTGCTTCAGTCTTCCTCAAAGTGACCTTCAGTGGTGTGTTCAGTTTCATAAGATGGTAGGGCTTATAATAAGGCCCCTGAAGAAGAAATGTCAGGGAGAACGGACCAAATGACAAAAATGAAAGGTGATCAACGAACTTGAGTGTTTTCCCCAGCTCTTGCATCACAGCCAGCCTGGTTCCCTCCTGGGCTTTCTGCTTTCTGCTCATCATCCTCTGCAACCATTTCTCCCAGAGGTGGTGGTGTATGTCTGTCCAGTCACATGACTTCAGCACTTCATGGCACATCATGTGCTCCAGCCGTGGACTTCACAGTTCTCTGTCCACACAGTTGATCACAAGATCTTCCCATATGCAAATATGCTTAGCTCAGCCAGAAATATAAATTGGAATTCATCTTCTTTCTGAAAATCCCTTTCAATTTACTCGACCCAGCACTTTCATAGTAGGTGTGGGAGGAAGGTGGAAGGAGTGTATCCTAGGGACACAGTGCCAATTTAGGATAATGACCACATTCTGGAAATGGGTTAGTGATACCAATCTGAACATTCTTGACACCAGTGGTCACTACTCTCCAAATTGGTTAAAATGAAGCAAGGACAAGTTTCTCAGATCTATAGTCTCAGCCTCAGTCTGAGGCAAAAGAGTGATTTGAATCTAGGAGTATTAGAAGGATCCTCATCTGAAAGAAAAGTGATTAAGGGACTGGAGAGATGATGCAGAAGCAAGAATACTGGCTGGTCCTCCAGAGGATACAGGTCCAACTTGCAGCATTCACATTGCAGTTCAAAACTGTCTGTAACTGTAGTTCCACAGAATCCAACACCCTCTTCTTGTCTCCTTGGGCACAAGACATGCATGTGGAACATGCAAAATACCCATATGCATAAAATGAATAAATAATTTTTTGTTTTGCTTTGTTGATACACGGTGTCTCTGTGTAGCCTTGGACTCACTCTGTAGACCAGGCTGGCTTTGAATTCGCAGAGATCCATCTGCCTCTACCTCTCTGAGTGCTGGGATTACAGGCGTTCACCACTGCGCTCTGCTGATAAATAATTTTTATTTGGTTAAAACTGGGTATGTTGCTGCATATCTGTGATCTTAGCATTCAGAAACTGGAAGCAGAGGCATCATGATTGCTTGGTCATCTTGAGTTATATATTTAAAAACAAAAGTTGAACTGGCAAATAAATTTGTGTATTTAAACCACACAAAAATATCTCCTCCCTATCTCATTCATTTTGCTACTAGGTCATGCTAACTTTTCATCTGGTAGAAGATGCTCAAAGTTTCCTATAGTGTAGCATCACTAGCAACATGGACTTGTGAAAGATGCAGGTTCTGTAGCCTGCCTGTGTGGAACTGCAATCTGCATTTTGAACTGGGGAAACCCAGTGGGGGTGGATTACAGACCACACTTGAGAAATAGCTATCTTGTGTTGTTGACTTTGTCCTTTTCTTTCTGTGATCTTTGTTTTCAACCTTCCCTGGGCTGGCCCTTATCATCTCACACCTGTATTACAACAGCAGCTTGCCCACTATTAGTCCTTCCTTGGTCCGGCCTCCCTAGCTGCCAAACCCACCATCTATAACTCTTGTCTCACATCACTTTCCTACTCAGAAGCTTTCCTGAGACCCCTTAGATGCCATCCAAACCAGCTTCCCACCCTGCCCTCTTCTCCTTCACTGTTCACTCCCATCCTTCCCCAACTTCTGGAAGAGTCCAGCTCCAGCAGGGATTCAGGTACCAAAGACGAGGAGTGGAGTTGGCAAGGGAATGTGATCTGAGATGTCAATATGCTGGAACTTTGTCAAGAAGCAGTGGTCTCCATACCATCCACACCACCCAACTCACTGGTCTTTTTTTTTTTTTTTTTTTTTTTATGGTAGCTTCTGCTATTTTGTACTGGTCTCCTTTCCTTTCACCTTTTCATGTTGGAAAGGGAAACATCACACTACACAGGAGAAATTACAGTGATTGAGGTTGTTTATCACACATCTTCAGCCATCTATCTCACCTCCTCCACTTCTAGGCTTTTTGTTAGCACTGCTGTATGACTTTGGCCAAGGGGCCTATCTTCTCTGTATTTTTTTTAGTGTTCTCATTTTCTCATTGGTAAGATGAGAACATTTATTATTGGTGGGTTTGCAGCTGGAGATTAAACCTGGGGCCTTCCTTATTTGTACTGAGTGTGCTCAACCACTGGGCTACACTGTCTCTAAAGAAGGATCTTAATAAGACAGACCTCATAGGTTTGAGGAGAAGATTTAAAAAGTCAATAGATATAAGATGAATTATAATGATATGTGACATAGAAGTTCAGTGTCTAGGCCTGGGTGGGTTTCTCTGCACACCACTCCTTGTAGGGACTGGGCTGTCTCTCAAGCTGTAATTGGCCCATTGATTCTTAGCTTGCTAGACGAGGTAAGATATGAAAGCAAGGGTTTCCTGAATAAGTAAGATGATGTTCAAAACACCACACGAGCCAGTGGACCCCTGCACTTTCTTTCCTGTGAGATTTCTCCTGTCTTTCTTTCTATAGCCCATGTGAAAATGGCCCGTGGCCACTCAGTTCCCACTGGTTCTCCAGGATGCCTCCCTCCCAAGAGCATCTTCCTCTTTGCTTGTCCTGAGTCTGGGGCCCTTGTTCTTTGTATCTAAAACAGCTCTTTTCTGTATATTATCTAGTCCCAGTGTGTGTGTGTGTGTGTGTGTGTGTGTGTCTGTCTGCTCTCTATATTTCTCTCTCTCTTTGTGTAGCTAAACCTAGCTACTTAGCATATGCATTACTGTTTTGGTATTCAAATGGATGTCTCTGCTTTTGTGACAAATACAAGCAATCCCCGTAAAAGCCACGTTGGATTAAATAATATTGTTCTCTTCTTTCTTTCTCATCCTCTCCTTTTCCCTCTTCCTCTCAGTAAAGATTCAAAGTTCAACTACCATAGAATTGAGGGATTCTGAGAGTATTTTTGACATTTCCGGGGGCAAACTGCTGTCTCCTGAGGCCTGTGGGAACTCTGGGAGCTGCACAGAGCTCTCTGGCTCTCAGTTTTCTTGCATGTTTGGTGAAACCAGACATTAATTGCCTTTTTGTAAGGTCAGGAAAGACAGAGTTTTTCCTTTAGTAAGGGTTACAGAGCAGTGCCTTTGTGATCTTTCTGGTCATGCCAGTAGGATTGCCAGGAGAATCGATGAGACAGTAGATCATAGGTCACCCAGCAAGGTGGCATGCCCAGAACAGGATTATTGCAGCAGACGTCATTTTTTTTTAGCTTGTTCTCATTCTGATTGGACCAGTTGAGCCCAGAACTTCTAAAGCTATGAAATTCCACAAGCAGTGTGTTTTTCTGCCTTTTTCTACACTAGTTTTTTATTTCTTTTTCTTTCTTTCTTTCTTTCTTTCTTTCTTTCTTTCTTTCTTTCTTTCTTTTCTTTCTTTCTTTTTTTTTTTTGTGGAGCAACAATAACAAAGAGTTGCTCCTGTGTGTGAATAACAAACCTCTAAAGTTCCTCTTATCTGGTCTAGTAACTGCCATAGCCTCAGAGGTTGCAGTGTTTGTCTCTGTTTAGGCGGGGTTACCTAGGGAACAAAGTTGTTCTCTTTACCACTAAGTGACTGTGGGACAAGTTTTTTCCCTTTTCTTGTACAGAAAGTGCTTGTTGACTAGAGGGTTTGATGGGCTACTTTCTGCCCCTCCCTTTTTCCCCTCCCCTTCAGACCTCTTCCTCTCCTCAACTCCTTTCCTTCGAGACAAGGTCTCCTGTGGCCCAGACTGTCCTTAAACGTATCTTCTTGCCTCCACCTCTCAAGTGCTAAGATTATTACAGACAGGTACCACTACACTCATTAAACCCACTTGCCCCCCCCTTTCTTATGGCACTATAGATCAAACCTTCTATTTGTTACTTTTCAGCTAGAAAAGAGCCGAGTGAAGCGCTGAATAGTTCAAAACTCCCTCCTCTTGTTTTAAAGTGAAAAGGTTTGGGAATGAGGAATAAGAAAGCCAGGTCAGATGAAGAATGACTGCTTGGGAGGCTCACACAGCATTAGCCTTCCGTTTTTATCTATGCCAGCCACTGTGTATTCTGTCCACAATGAATCTGGTATCCTGAGTGGCAAGATTAAATAAGGTATGGAAATTGGGGCTCAGGAAGCCAGCAAGCAGGGGTATGTAATGCTAGAAAAAAAGTTTTAACAACTGAAAAAGAACAGGCCAGGATGTGTGAATCTGACAGAGAATGAAGTGTGTCATTTTGATTTAATTTGTGCAGTAATTGGGCCACGTCATCTTGAGGTTTATGGCTTAAGAAAAATAAAATTCTGCTCAATTGCATGTGTCCAAATGATAGCTGTGTTCTACAGGAAGCCCAGATTAAATGAAATAACTGATATGGGGTGACATCCTTGGGAACATGGTAGGCTCAGAATTAGGCTAGTATACATGTCCACTTGAGAGGCTGTCAGAAGAGAGACTAAATGTTCATCAATAGCTTGTCAAAGTGCAGAGAAATTCAGAGAGGGAAGCTGGAAGAGACTTTGTCCACACCGCTGTTAACGGAAGTCTCAGGACTAGTAGAGAAGCAGGCATTGAAAGGATCTTTCTTCTGGTGGGGTTGGAAAAGCAGACTAAAAGAATGTAGCCTTGCCACCTCACACTATCTCCTTTTTCTCATGAAAACACTGTTGGTTTGTCAAGCTAAAGGGCTGCAAGTGGATTATTAAAATGCAGTCTGTGGTGACTGAGGAACAGGAAGAGACCCATCTGTGTTAATTTGGTTCCTCTGTGATCCTTCAAAGAATACCCTGACTGTTTCTTTGGAGCATTCTTGGGGTTATCTTTCTAAATCTACCCTGAAGCTAAAGTTGGGTGTTAATAATCATTCATTCTGTAGGTTTCATTTAAAAGAGCAGGACACAAACTTTCATAAGAGCGGTGTGACTTTGGACAAGTTACTTGAACTTGCTGAGTCTCAGTTTTCTTATGTGGACAGTGAGGTATAAGAGCACAAGCCTGTTCTTTATGTAGGGCCTATGTGGATGACACACCATCATGGATGCAGCAAGGATCCAGCCCTTACCAGGAGTTCAACAAATATTGGATAGACTAGCAAGTTTATTTTTAGAAAAAGAGCAAAGTTTATTGAAATTTCAAGCTACATCTGAAAAACCAAAATCCAAATCCTGGAGATATACAGCAGGATAAGATGTCAGAAAGTGGAAAGTATTCACTGTCACAGAATCCCCTTACACAAACTTCCTGGGTACATTTCCCAGGCCCCCAAGGGATTAAAACTATTTATTCCTCTTGTCC
>CM053742.1:54237928-54295142 GCA_028658305.1 Pachyuromys duprasi | reverse complement strand
CTCTACAGTCAGTTCTCTTTTTAGCTCCATACCCCATTTTTTAATTGGATTACTTGGTTTCTTGCTTTTTAACTTCTTGAGTTCTTTATATATACTGGATATTAGCCCTCTGTCAGAAGTAGGATTGGTAATGATCCTTTTTAATGTTACTTTCTTATAAACAGCAAGCTGAAAAGAAAAATACACACCAATGTGGCATATAAACTGCCTCAGAAAAATACCTTCCGTTGAAGCTGTAACAGTATAAACAGAAGCCCAAGGAAAGGAAGATTTAGGATTTCTCCAGGTGTTCCCCAAGGTGAGAACCCTGAAGCATTGACAGCAGGGGGAACATGTTTCCCAGGAATCTCAAGGTGCTGATAACAGTTCCATCTTCATGTGTCAATTTCTTATTTTTTGTTAAACTTTCGTTTCATTGTTCCTATAAAATATGAAATAATGAATGATACAGGGAATCCAAAGAAAAACTCCACCCCTGGGGGGAATTTTGCCAAACTATGAGTAAATCCACATTTATTTGCAAACGTTTGTTTTATTTAGAACATAAGGAAACTAAGATAATATGTTATGGACCTAAAGTATCTAGTACTAATGGGTCAACTATATACATATACCATTGAAGAATACTTAATGATGCCATAAGGAAATGAGGTTATTGTTGTCTAATAAAAATTACACCTGTTTGCATCAAAATATAGTTAATTCTTTTTGGCATTAAGAAAGAACGGAAGGAAAGAAAAACAATGAAAAAGAAGGTGGCATCTTAGTCTTGAGGTTCTTTTCTTCCGCTCCTTCCTAAGAGACTCCACCTGGTGGACAAAATTTGAACTGCAAACATAAGGAACAACATGGGCAGAGAAAGGAGTAAGTGATGCAATCACCAATACTGTTTACACCAACTCAGGACTACAGGAACATTAGGTTCCACCAACATATACAATAGATCTCATGATGTTAAGGTAAGTGCCCATAAATCAGTGCTCCACAAACTATGGTCCAATTAAATGTTCTAGTGCAACTGTGCTGTTGGGACTTCTTATCAGCAAAGGAGGTAATTATTTGCTTCAGGATATTTCTCTTAAACAGGTACCTGGTACTGATATCCTGGCCAAGGCTCCAGCCAAGCCCAATCTGAAGACCTTGACTTCCTCCTGCCTTTTAGTGCATGTATGCCGCTGAACAGAAACTGTTTTCAGCTATGAATGAGGTTCTAATGATAGATTTTGATGGTAACATATTCAGTGCTCGCTGCTGTTGCAAAGAGCTGACCAATAAACTATCCAAGCAAACAGTTTGCATAAGCCCATCCATACCACCTTAGGTGGACCAACCTCAGGTCATTTTTAACTCCAGGCTCTACGAACCTGCTATTTGCAACTAAGAGGTATGCAGCAGACAGAACAAAATATAGACAGTATTTCTAGGTCATCAAAAATGTTATCTAAAGAGGAAAAACAAACAAACAAAAAAACCTTTTGACAGGCAGTGGTGGCAAAAGACCTCAATCCCAGCACTTGGAAGCAGAGGGAAGGGATTTGAGTTCAAGGCCAACCTGGTCTACAGAGCAAGTTATAGGACAGCCAGGGCTACAGGGAGAAACCCTGTCTTGAAAAAAGTTAAAACCAACCAACCAAACAAACAAACAAACAACCAAAACCCCTTTTAAATTAGCAGCTTAGTTGCTCTTGGAGGTCCCTGATCTATTAATCTGCCCTCTGCCACTTAGAGCTTTCTTTGTCTGACAGAGTTGGCTTTTTTATTCCTTTGTTCGTTTTTCCTGAACTGGTGCTACTCACCCCAAGATTCCAAGGGGTATGTTGAAAAGGCAGTGGGAAGTAGGGATAAGATGGGTAAGCAGAGGCAAAATACTAGCAGGAAAATGGGGTGCAGGACAGAAGTCAAACAACCATTCTGTTGCAGATTCCCTTATCTAGAAACAGTAACAGAGAAATCCAGGTAGTTTGAGGAGAAAAAAGAGGAAACAGTGCTTGCTCAAAAGGTTACATAAAATTGCTCACTAATTATACTTCAATTTAAAAACCAGCTGAGTTTGAGACTCACTGACTGTAATAGTTACCATTAATGGTGCACTGGCTATGTGCTGCACCACAGACCCTGTTATAGGCCCTACCATTTGCAAATGCAGAAACTGAGGATCCAGCTGCCTTGCCCAAGATGATAAATACATTGCAGAGCTAGGACTCTAGCCCAAATCTACTGACACAGAACGAAACTTGTTTTCTACTATACCAGCTATTGGATAATCGTGGGTTAAGAAGTATGTTTACGGGGGGGGGGGGAAGCAGAGGTTACTGAAGTTGGAGGGATGATTTGGAAGTGTCAGAGAAGGGTAAGGAGGAAGAAAGGGTGAAGGGAAAATGCCTTTAATATGCCAGCAACACTGGGGGCATACAAGAGACTCTAAGGCCAACTTTGAATTTTAAGCATAGCCAGCTTTTCTAACATTTGGGGATGGGAAAATATGCAAGCTGTCCCTAAGAGTTTTAGAAGAAGGCCATGTTCATTCAGATCAGTGCACAACACAGTTGAGAAGTCCTCAAAGTTATGTCAGTTTAAGAAATTGGAGCCACTAATCTAAACTGGTAGTTCCAGAAAAGCATGAATATATAGTTCCAGAGCATACACTATTTCAAATAGTGTGTGGTCTTGGAATAACAATCACAATGTAGTTTTTAGGCCCCTACTTACTGGCATCCTTAAATAAATCTGCCCATTTTTCTTATTATTATTGTACCTAATCTTTAGAATGAAGTCAGTAAGAAAAACAAGCTTTGCTGAGCATTGTGGCACATGATTTTAATCCCAAGAGGCAGGGGCAGAGGTAGAGGCAGAGGCAGGAAGATTTATATGACTTCAAGGCCAGCCTGGTATATATAGTGAGAACCAGGCTAGCCAGGGCTACACAGAAAACCCTAGTCAAAGAGGAAGGGAGGGAGGGAGAGAGCGAGGGAGGGAGGGAGGAAGGAAGGAACTTAATACCAAGAATTTAGGTTCTTTTTCTCTGACTGGATGATTGGCTTTTCTCTAGATTCATCCCACACTTAGACCAATCTCTCTTCTTGTATTTGCTCATAGTTCTGTTATATGAAAAGTAGGCTTCATCTTAGTTTCCAATGAATGACAGGATCCCAGGGTCAGATGAAAGAAAAAGTGACTTAAACGTGTCTATACAAAGATTTTTCTAATAACAAGGACAAGGGAGATTGGGAAGAACTTAAAAGGTTAGTTTTCTTGTTAACCCTTAGCACATGAGAAAATTCCTCTGCTCAAAACAGTTGGACCAAACCTTGGAGTGGGATCATACAGTTCATTATATCCATTACCTGGTCAAATACTTCTTATCCCCATGTCCTGCTTAAGTGGGCTCCATACAGGATCTAATAACTTAAGACTTCAACAACCCAATAATAACATCAGCATTAGGAAATATGTCTAAGCCTCTTATACCCCGTAACTTATGAATATAACCTAGATCTAGAGATACAATACCAGAAGCACTTGCTGTTGAGCCTTCACTGGCTTTCACTTTTAGCCCTAATCATAGTACTTTGCAAATGAAGCAGACATAACCTCTCTCATGGGTAACCTCCTGAAAGAGAGTATTGTAATGAGGATTGAACCAACTCTCATAATTTCAGGAAGCCTTGGAAGGTAGTTTATTACTTGAGCTGAGAGAATGTGGTCACATTCCTGTTGGTCTGTTCTACTTTAAAAGACAAAGTCATCAGGACAAGAGCTACTGCTACTTGGGGAATCTCACAGGGCAGTAGATAGGTAACTGGGAAAAATTCTAGTAGCAGAAGCCTCACATGGGATCTCAGCATGCTGCAAAAGCATGGAGAGCAGGCCCTGGTGGGTGTGGCTAGTTGAAGGAAGTAGTCAGGGGGGAACATTTTACTTCCCTTTTTGTCACACTTGAAGCATTGTGTACCATACAGCCAGAAGGAAACTATAGGCAAGTCTTCTGTATTTTCTACGGGGAATAGTCCAACCAAGGATTCAGCAATATTATCAGCAAAACACAGGGTCCTATGTCAGGAGAGGCAGAAAATGACATGATTCTAGAGGTGTGGGACCAGCCACAAAACACTGGGTTAGGAGCTAGAAAGGGAAATACAAAAGAATATTGAATGCCTGAGCATTAGTGCAGTGTTAATTGGATGGGTCAAAAACATCCCTCCCCACTTACTCTTCCACCACAGCCCTCTCCTATCTGAGGCTCCATCTAGTTCCCTTTACTTACTTGTCCCCTTTTCTGAAGAGGCTGGGGAAATAAGGAGGCTGAAATGCCATGGTATCTTTCCTTGTTTCCTTTTTGTCTTTTCCCCACTTGTTCCACTCCAATGTGTGAGACTATAGACAGGAAGGCTACTGCCACTTACATAGTTGTTTTGACTTCATGGAAAATCCCCAAAGTCCAGAAGGAGAGAAGAAAAAAACAAAACAAAACAAGACAGGGACAGAGAAAGTGCCTTGTTCTCTGTAGAGCATGTGAATTGCCTTGCATGGCCAGGGCCCAGAGCCCTAACTTTGATGGGCAGCAAAGTGGGGAGAATGTAGATGCAAATGCAAAAAGTAATGATGTTGCGGGGGTGGGGTGGGGTTGGGGGGGAGGAGAATCCTGGTAGAAAGATACTCTCTTGGAGAAGCAAATCTAGCAAA
Organism: Pachyuromys duprasi; assembly: GCA_028658305.1. Taxonomy (NCBI): domain Eukaryota; kingdom Metazoa; phylum Chordata; class Mammalia; order Rodentia; family Muridae; genus Pachyuromys; species Pachyuromys duprasi. The sequence continues at coordinate 54,290,459 of CM053742.1, read as the reverse complement.
TGATTTGGGGCACACCCTAATACTGGATGACGACGTGAGCAATGAATTGTGCCTTTCAGCTCCCTCCTGCACAGGGTCCCATATGAACTTCACAATCTCTGAGTGACACTAAGGATGGCAGGCAGAACTGAGCTCCATTTAAATAAGGCACTCTGCTCTACCTGGCCCTCACTCACAGAAGCAAAAACTGCTCTTTTCAAACTACCTTTGTTACCCAAACTTTGATGGCTAACTATGGGGAGGTCTTGCATCAGAGTTTCAGCAGGACTGGAAATACTGATGATTTATTCAAAGATGCAGTTTAACCTCAGCGGACCTTAAATTTCATGAACCTTGTGTCCTTTCTCTTTATGCCTGTCTTCTTTCCTTTTATGCCTTGTGGTAGGCACAATCAACCTCCACAATTTTCCCAAGTTCTTTTCTCATTTTCCCTCTTACCAATATCTATCTGTAAACTTCCTGAAAAAAGAAATTTGTAAAATTAATCTAGGAAAAAGCAAATTGGCAATACAAGATAAAAATTATGCCTCTTTCTAGAATATGTTAAGTTTGTGACAAGTTCAGAAGTTCTCCCTACTGTTAGACTTTAGTACAAGGTTTATTTAAAGGAAAAAAAATCCCAAACAAAACAATACAGGAATTAAGGTTTGGCAAAGGAGTGTAGCCATAAGGGGACCATACCATTCCCACCTCTGGGCCTAACTTCACTCCACAGTGAGGGCTGCATCTTCTTCATTCCCTTTCTGCCCTCTCTGGCCATTGCTTTCCTAGAGCTGGTAATAAAGCAGCCACACACAAAAAATGGGGTTTTGTAGTTTTTTGTTTTTTTTCTTACACTGTGGTTGACAGAATCAAGAAGGGTTTGTAATGCAAGGCCAACATGGGGTTCCCTTCTCCCTGTCATATGCTTGGCTTTTATCCCTTGGCCAGTTCTCAGTCTTCTTCTCATTTTGTATCATTTATGAAAGAGGTAATGAGGTTGTTTGCACCCCCACCCCCCAGGCCAAGAGATACATTCACAAAGGCAAATAACCATTCTGTGGAAATCTCGGTGCACTGTAGCCTTACAAAAACTGGGGAAAACAAGAGTATAATATGGCAGATAAGCATATTTGTTTATCTGCCTCAGCTTATGCAGGCCAAGGAGACAATGGTAGGGCCTTCTTCTTGCCCTCGTTGCTCTGCGAAAGCCATCCGGAGGGACAAATACTAAATCATTTTTTTTTCTAGCACTTGCCAAGGTTACTTTGATTGGTACATCAAAGACTTGGGGCTACTAGAAATGCTTAGAAGATAAAACCCAAGAGGATTCTGTTAGTGTGGCAGAACAAACAGAAAAAGGGTTTGCTAATAAGGCAGAAGACCTTGTCAGGGAGGCAGAGTTAGGTTAGCAGGCAAGGAGTTTGTGAAGAGGGCAGAGGCTCTAAGACAGAACACCTGGCTCCATTATGTGTCCCACAATAGAACAGGTGACCTTTGAAGTGATACCAGTTCTCTAAGAAATATAAGGATGGTTAATAATGCCAGACTCTTCAAGGCTTTCAGCTCCTGAAACCACAGTGGGTTTTATATTGTGCTCAGTAAAGCCTCCATTACATCACGGCAGAGCTATTCACCAAACACTCACTTGAGGTGGATCCTTGGGCCTCTTTTGTGGGACTCCACAACTTGTGGAGAGAGGCTATGAAGATTTTAAAGGATCTGGTCTGTCATACCCTACTCTGGGGCTTCCTGAATGGTGAGAAGGCAGCCCAGAAAGAATAGGAGGCAGTGGTGGGGATACAGAGAATTTGGGGGGAGCAAAGGTACATACCTCTTAAGACAGAACACAGAGAAATAGATTGAATTATTGGTTGTGCAGACCCTCCTCCGTGCAATCATGGGAACAGTGCCAGAGAACACTCAAAGGAGTGATGGGAGTAGTTAAGGTAGGCCTCTCAACTGTTTAAGAAATGCTGACAAGAAATACACATACCTCAGGAAGAAAGAGAGAAAACAAAACACACACTTTCATATTCTCTCTCTTGTGCAGACATCTTCCTCAGCCTTTCAGTCTTACTCCCACAGATACGTAAAGAAAACCATTCCTTCCACAGTCTCCCTCCCTTCATTTGCTCTTCTGCTGTTTCCAGCTTCTTTATGTCCTCAAAGAGGTAGTAAGATGACAAGATATGACAAGATGACATAAACTAGAGTTTAAGTCAGTATCAAAAGCTCTATTCTAAAATTCAGAGCTAGGTATGTGCTGTGCAGAAGTCACAGATGACAAGATTGTAGAAGAAACTTGGAGTGGCATTCAGATGGTCACTAGAGAAACCAGCTTTAAGCATTGCACACTGGGAACAGGAAATGCTTGGCACTGCCAGGACTATAGTTTTTAAAGTTGTCAATCATACATTATAATGGAGTCTTTCAAATAAAGGAGAAATAAAGACATGTGCCGTTGTGCACAATATAAATTATATGGGATGCGTAAGAAATGACTCTACACGTTCTTCCTGAGGACAGTTCTATTTGGGCCAGTCCTGGCATAAGTACCTTCTATGACCAGCTACCTCTGAGTGTGATTTGGAGAACAGAGGGAACAAAATTGATCTTAGTTGTTTTCCAGACCTGCAACTGTGATGCCCTATAAAGACCACCATCATGGTCATGACTCTGGGTCTGAGCGATATCTTCTGGAGTTATATGCTGAAGAATGAGAAAAGTTCCTTTACCTATGGAAAGCAACCCTAAAGAAGCACCACACATAGCCACTAAAATTTCAAGTGCTTCTGGATAAAGTAAATTAACTGAGTACTTTTTGTAGTAGGTGGACAATCTATGTAAGAACATAATTTAGACTCATAGAAAGTCAATCTTGACAGTGGCCATGAAGGAAAAGTGATGAACCACTCCAGTTAGCTGCTCTGGCTCTAGCTTTGTGAGGAGAAGGGGAAGGTTATTTTTTAGGTTATTTGGATACAACTCTTTTGACACTAGTCCAAGGAACTGTTTTAAAGGGCTGCTGAAAGAGAAGCACTAAGCACACATATATACATTTATGCAAATACCCCATCCGACCTTTTACACAGTCTGATTTCTAGAGATAGGAGTGCAAAGACAGGCCTAATCTTCCTCTTTTGCCTTAGTTACCAGCTTCCCTATCACTCTCAGTAAGGTAATAAGACTACAGTATTGACAATACAGCAATCAAGACCAGCTACCTAATTTTCAGGTTTCTCACTCTTAGAAATTTGATCAAACCACAAGAGAGCTATTATTAAGGGGACAGTCCCTTCTTTTATAAGATGCCCTGAACTCTGCCCAAAGTTTGGTTATGAGTCTCAGCATCTGCTTTGATATCCTAGTGGGTAGAGTCTTTCAAAGGTCCTCTGTGGTAGGCCCTTGTTTTGTTCCTTGTTTTCTCCCTCTTCCAATGTCTATCTCATTTGCCTTTCTGAATGAAGATTGAGAATCTTACCCAGTGTCCTCCTTCTTGATTAGCTACTTTAGGTGTACAGATTATCTTATATTATATGTCTAATATCCATTTGTAAGTGAGTATATCATGTGTGTATTTCTGCTTCTGGGTTACCTCACTCAGAATGATCTTTTCTAGTTCCCACCATTTGCATGCAAATTTCATGATTTCCTTGTTTTTAATTGCTAAGTAGTATCCCAGTATGTAAATGTACCACAATTTCTGTATCCATTCTTCTGTTGAGGGACATCTGGGTTGTTTCCAGATTCTAGCTGTTACAAATAAAGCTGCTATTACCATGGTTGAGCAAATGTCCTTGTTGTGTACTTGAGCATATTTTAGATATATGCCTAGTAGTGGTGTAGCTGGATCTTGAGGTAGCACTATTCCTAATTTTCTGAGAAAGCACTAAATTGATTTCCAAAGTGGTTGTACAAATTTACATTCCCACCAGCAATGGAGGAGGGTTCCCCTTTCTCCACATCCAAAGACCTGGAAGAGTCTGGAACTCCACAAGGAGAACAACAGAACAAAAAATAAATCTGGGCCTAGGGGTCTTTTCTGAGACTGATATTCCAATCAAGGAACATTTATGGAGATAGCCTAGAACCCCTGCACAGAGGTAGTCCATGGCAGCTCAGTCTCCAAATAGGCTCCTTAGAGGGAGCAGGGACTGTCTCTGACATGAACTCAGTGCCTGGCTCTTTGATCACCCCCCCCCTGAGGCAGGGAGCAGCCTGATCAGGTCACAGAGGAAGACTATGAATGACAGTCCTGATGAGACCTGATAGGCTAGGGTCAGATGGAAGGGGAGGAGGTCCTCCCCTATCAGTGGACTGGGGAAGGGGCATGGGAGGAGATGAGGGAGGGAAGGAGGGAGGATGGGATTGAGAGGGGATGAGGGTGGGGCTACAGCTGGGATACAAAGTGAATACATTGTAATAAATAAAAAATTATATTAAAAATAATTCCAGTAAAAATGCAGGGAGATAGCCCCAAACCTAGTCCTTTTTGTTGTTTCATGTCTTCTTTTTAAGAGGGGCAGAGGTGTTGAAACAGCTACTTCCTATACAGCCTTGCCTGGCCTGGAACTTCCTTTGTAGACCATGGTGACCTTGACTTTGCAAAGATCATCCTGCTTCAGCTTCTGAGTGCTAGGATTACAGGTGTGTGCCACCATGATCAGCCTTCCTGAAGTACTTTGATTTCTATCTAAATGTTGGAGAACTTTGCCTTTTTGTTGTACAAAATAAATTCTTTTTTTTAAAAAATAGATTCTTTTTAAGGCATTTCCCAGCTGTCTTTGGGAATTCTTATCCTGTGACCCTGCAGAAATTCGTAATGAGAAATCACAATGGGCAAGAAAGAACTCAGGCCAGAGAATAGGAATGGTATGGCTTTTTGGAACATCACAGTCTGGCCAATGAACAAACTTCAACTTCATTTAAAGATGCTAGCTCTATGGAGGTTCTTGCTTACCATCTACCCGGTCAAATGGAGGTTGGGTAGTTTCCTAGATTTGCTGTAGGGATATGACTCGTGCCCCATCAGCAACTTGCTAGGGATGACTACAAAAGACTAGTTGGGGACTGTTTGCTATACACATGCCCATCCCTACCTTGATCCAAGGTTGAATCTTATCTAACTCTATCATTACTATTACCTTATGCTATGATTTATGAGCCTGTCTCTGGCCAGGTGGCTGTCCCAACTGCCTATCAACTCCCCATTCTCAAGGGATAACAGGAGGAGAATTCACTGCTCTCTGAGATATGAATATGACCTGTGACTTGTATTTGGGCAATGTATTTCATTCTTATTTTTATTTTTTGCTGTTATGTTTTGGGGCTTATAAAGCATATAATAAGCAAAGGCTATGCTTTCCCCCAAGGCCTGGACTTCCTGATTGCCTACTAACAAGAGTTATCTTGTTAGCCTTTCTCTTCTGCAGTTCATTGATACAGTGTTGTGGGTGAGATGTAAAAAGAGTGATACTTTGGGTCAAAAACCTTGAAAATTTTAGTGCCGGTCTAAAACACCAGTTATTATGGTTTGACTATAAAATTACCCCAAAAGACTCATGTGTTGAATGTTTCGTCCCCAACTAGTGACACTATTTCAGTAGGAGTTTGGGCCTAACTGGAAGGAAGCAGGTCAATGTTAGCCTGCCCTCTGAAGATTGTACCGATTCCCCATCCATTTCTTTCACTGTTTCCTATCTACCACTAAGTGAGTAGCTTCTGCCACATGCTTCTGCCACCATGTTCTGACTAACCATAGGTCTAGAATCAATGAAACCAAAGACTGTAGACTTGTAGCTGTTCTCAGGTATTTTGTCAGACAGTGATGAAAAGTATTACTACATAACTAGCTCTCAGCCCTTCCTGACAAGGTGTATGTGAAGCAGTGAAGTAACCGTATCAAGAACAGAGTTCTTTTAAGGGCCGCAAGAAGAATGTATGTATAGAAAATTCAAAGTGCCAGCAAATTATAGTTGTCTTTTGTGCCAATAAACAAAGACAGATGTGCTTGGGTCATTGCGGGTGGAGATTTTATGGGCATAAAAAGCTTTTAGGACCCACAGACAAAAGAGTTGGTGGGCCTGACCAGGAAAATCTTCTTGCCAAAGCTCATACACCTTGAATATAAGGTGAACAGTAGCCCCTCTATCCTGGGATAGAGCTATAGCAGCAACCTAATGAATCCTGGTCAACAGTTCTGATATCCTGTTATTTGTTGAAACTAATAATACTGTGGGGTTTGTTAACAAAGTTGCAAGAGAATGAAAACAAATACAGACAATGAGGAATAGCCAAGTAGAGGTAGTTATTACCTATATGACTAAGAAGAGATTTTAAAAGCTATTCCCTGGACTTCCTGGAAAACCAGTGCCTGAATACAGTTAGGAGATAACCCAAAAGGTATTTGTCATGCTACCAGTGATCCTCTATAGGCAGTTACAATAATAGATTTGACACACATACATATACTTGTCCTTCAGGCAGATGGTAATGAAAGAACAACAGTGAGGTAGTCCCCCTAATGTGCTTTTTTTCGAGAGATATTATAATACCCATCTTTAATAAACTTTGTCAAACAGAAAGAAAATTATGTCAGGAAACCAGAATACTTTTTCCACATTGGCTACTGGCTTTCCAGAAGACTACATAGATGGCTTCTAAACACCTTATGTTGATAGATCCTCATCCCAAAAAACTAAACTGTGTTCTTCCCCACATATAAGGTTTTGTTTGTTTTTGTTTTTTGAGATAGGGTTTCTCTGTATAGCTCTGGTGTCCTGACTTTCTCTGTACTCCAGGCTGGTCTCAATCTCATAGAGATGTGCCCGCTTCTGCCCCCAAGTGCTGGGATTAAAGGCGTGTGCCACCACCATCCACTACCTCATAAAACTATTATGACTCATAGGCCTGTTATGAACACCTTATGGTCTGGAAACAGAGATAATTCTGCTTTATTTTTAACAGAACAAAGATGCTGTAGATGACTCTGTGTGTGTGGTCACATTCCTTAATTTGTTGGAGAGTTAAAAGGGAACATGTGCAAGCTGTTCAGTGCTGTTTCAAACTTTCTGTCCAGTTTATATTTTTGATCTTATGATTTCAGAAGTTATTTACACTGCTTATATGGAGGGGGGTGGTTTGAGGAACTGCTATGAAAATGTCATTAGTATGTAAATTATAATGCATAATCAACCAAGGTCACACAATTTCAGAAAAGATCCACCCCACACACATTCTCTTTCATAATGCAGAACCTAGCCAACAATATATGTATCTATGTGAAAACAAATATAAATGTGGGAACGGAACAGTGTTACATGAAGAAAAGAGAACAAGAAAGACTCACAAACAAGGGAATGAGGAAAGCCTGAATGCAGATAATAAACACAAACTGTGAAAGAGGATGTAACTCTGTAATGTTCTAACTCTTGTCATGGATTTTTAGGTTTTGTTAGTGTATAAGTGCAAAAAATATACAGTGCTGAAAGTGTGAAATTTAGTGTGAAGCCCCAAAACTTCAGTTCCAAATATCTAATCCTTGGGAGACAGAGGCAAGAAGATCTCTGTGAGTTCGAGGCCAACCTGGTCTACAAAGTGAGTCCAGACCACATAGAGAAACTCTGTCTCAAAAATGCAAAACAGACAAACAAACAAACAAAAAAGCACAAAAGAAATGCAAAGTTCGAACTTTGCTAATAGCTTCAGCGAGAAAGAACTATAGGCCAATTAATGTATTGGCCTTTTGTTAACACTTAAACTTTGAAAGACTCACTGTCTGAGAGTAATTCTACAGTTAATACATGAAAGACATTTGAAAATCAAACAGTCGTTGCAAACCAAAATACAGCTTAACTGAGTTAAGTGGCCACTGATAACTCATAACTAAGACCTAAACACTTAAATAAAAGGGATACTTTGCCTGGGTATGTACTCTTGTTTCTCTGGTCAGTTTCCATGTTTAGCTAAAGGGGCTGAGTCAGTTTGGAACAGGTCACCCAGAGGGAACAGTAGAGGGTGATAAAAGTCCAGGAGCAGAGCAGCCAAATCTCAGCTGGCACTGATATCAAAGAGAGATTTAGGCCTAACAGGCGTGAGTGACAGCGGTATAACTTGAATGATGGAACGTGAAGGAGAAACAAAACCCATCTAGATAAAAATATCCTAACATCCACTAATATAAAGGAAATTCTGTCAATGTCACCCTTGGGTTTGAAACTTTTAAACATTCTGTAAAAATGAAAAGACTTCCAAAGAGAAAACCCTTTAGTTTTTATCAAGGAAGGAAGGTGATAATCTTAGTAATCTTAGTTTCGTCTGAATTAGAAAGAGAACTGCTTACCTGGTGGCCCAGGGACATTCAAAGTGAGCCAAAGTATTCAAGACTAGCTGTGTCAAGAACCCAAACTACATGCAAGAGGCATCTGTAAAAGCAATAAACTTTGTGGACTTTGAGCCCAACTTAGAGATAACTCAGTAGACATCAGACCCAGATGGACCTGCTGAGGGAGGCATGGAAGTAGTTTGGGTGTCCCCCCACCCCTGTTACGAGGTGCTGACAGCTGGGAGAGGACCTGAAACCAGTTAGCCTGGGGCTCCCATCCAGCAGTGTATTTTCATCTTGTTTTGACTGGGACTGTCCTCCCCTGCATAAGCACATCTACTTCAGGGGTAGAAAATGTAGAACAGCTTAAAATAGATGAGTGGAATGTTTCTCACCCTTAAATCACCAGCAAGAGGATGCCCTCCAGGTGGGCCTTGTTTAACATAAAACGGTTAGAAGAACACAGCATGAGTCAAGATCTGGAAGGTCTTGACCTAAAGAGAGATCCCCAAACCTCACCTGGCCAAACCATAGAAACAACAACTCTCAAATCCTGATTACCTCTGCTAAAAGCAGTATCTAACTTTGTTTTTGTTTTAGCCCCGCAACATTTTGAGTCTTGTAAACAGTCTCAGTAACTGGGTACTATATGATTGTAGCTCTATTGTATGGATGAGAATCAGAGATGTTAAACCATTAAATGACTTTCCTGGAATTACAGAACTAGTAAACGCCATAGGCCAGATAAGATTCTTTGGTCTTCTATTCCAAAGCATTGGCTTGTCTCTAATTGTGTACTGTGAATTTTGGTGGTGGCTTGTTGGAAGTGAAGCACCACATTACTAACCTAACATATACCTTCAGTCCCATGTGTCTTGTTTTGAGATGTGTTCAAGCATAGTTGTATTCTTGGCAGTGACTTGGTTGTAATTTACACCCAATGTCACTTCTTGGGGGGAATTTCTTTCATCTCAGCTGCATGAGAATTGGGAAGGGATCCTTACCAAGATCAAGGAGGAATCCCAAAGCATGAAGCTCCCAGGACAAGTGAGCCCCTTTAATGTGCTAGGATGGAATAACTCTGAATTTCAATGCATTGATTGGCTTTTGGTATTGGCAAATAGGAGAAAAATATCCAATAGGCTCTATTAGAGAAGGGACAAAGATTGAGTACAATGCAGTATAATTAAAGAGCTAAAGGTAAATGTGTACTTTGAAACTGTCACCCACCACAGTGTCTTTGCAGGTCTAGACTGCAAGCTACACTCAAGTAGGAGCCTGTGTTTAGAACTTTCCTGCTTTCCTTTTCAGGTACCTTCCTCTTGCTTTTGATCCTCAGGCAACCTGTGTCCTTGTCTTCACACTGCCTGGGAGTTTCAGGGTTGGTTGGGCACTGGCCTCTTCACAGCAATGCTGTCTTGCAGGAAAACTCCAGGTCTATCTCCCATAAACCAAATGTATCTAGCATTTAGGCTAGCCCTAAAGGATAAATTTAAAAAAAATTGTATTTTCCCTGGCCAGATGGCAGGTGCTTTAATCCAAAGAAGAAAGTCAATGGTATAAATTTAGGTGAGGGTGGTAATGGTGGAGTTTGCATATCAGTGGATTTTAAAATATTGCCAAGAAGGCCATGGTATGCTCTCACAGAAGGTAATTCTGAGTATATGCATAGGGATAAATATTACCATTCTCTTACAGTTTTATTATATTCTTTCCAGAATACAGTACAAATAGTACTGGTGTAGTAGTGATGAAAGCTGAGTTTGGCTTCATTGTTTCTGGCTTTCCAAAAAACTTTGAAAAGTCTGGTAACTTTTTCAGGTCAAAATTCCATTTAACTGATGAGAGGGCCAGGGTTGCAAATTTATACAGTTTGGATACTTCTTTCATAAACAACATACCTATGTACACTGAGATCCATAAACTCAGGCATAATATCCTAGGTACACATAGCAGCATCTGGCAAATACTATATGCTCAACAAATAGTGATTGAATAAAGAGCAAAAGTGACTTCAGTATTTGACACTAGCCCTAGTACTTTCTGCAATGATCTCAGATGCTGTGATTTTCATGTATACTTTTGAATCAAGAGGTCTAAAACCAGGTGAGATGGTCACCTACACCTACCCTGCAGGCCCTTGCTTGCAGAACTAGGGTATGTCTGTACCATTTTGTTCATGGACAGTCTGTACTGCGTAGAGATAGTTTCTGGGAACCAAAGGAGCAAGAATGATCTTCTAGAGGCCCAAGAAGTTTGCAAGATGCTGGACTAGGTGGAAGGGGTGGTATGAGGGTTGTAGGAAAAGTCAGGGTCAGTCAGGAAGAGAAGTCAGAAGAGTAACTTCTACACAGTTTGGAAGCCAAGATAACAGATACCTGATAGGTGTATCGACTGAGGTAGGAAAACTGCCTGGTGACTCAAGGTCAGAAGTTGGACTGGGTCCCAGAGCTCTCAAGCCTCTGCTCACCCCCTTGGGACTGGCCCCTGGCTCCAGGCCACCTCCCTGAATAGCTCCCCGACTCTGCCTGTCCATAATTCCAGCTCCTTAGGCCAATCTGCTTCCTTCTCAAGCCACTGCCAAGTTTTTTTTTTTCCCTTCCCTACAAAAAGGGCTACATGAACTTCTTCCCCAAACTCCTTTCTAAGGACTTAAGCTGGTTGGTACAGTCACCTTTTAAGTCACCTTTTAGGGCTGCCTGAGACCAGTCTTGCTTCTGGACAGACTTGCCCCCTTCCTCCTTCCCACTGCCTTTACTCAGACACAACTCCTCAACTTCTTAAGCAAATGGTTGGAGAACTGACAGCCACCACTCAGTTCCTTGTGAAATCTACACAATTTATCATTGTTGTGGAATGTATACAATTTACCATTGTTCATTTAAATGCTGATTTCTTTACCTCACTATCTGGTTTCAATCCAGACATTGCATTGTGATGTTTATTCTAAGCATCACCTGTCTCAAGTTTGTGTAAATCTGCCACCATTTGTTCTCTGTGTTGTCAATAAAACAACCAGCCAATGCTTAGCAATGGAGAGAATAGGGTGGGGCATCCTAGTCCTGAGGGGTGGAGAAGGAATTGAGTGGGAGGAGAGTCTGAGAGGAGAGGACCTGGAAACACCAGGAGAGATGAATCAAACCTAAGATATGAGTAAAAAGCAAGTATAATGTGGGATATCTGATTGGGAGGAAGCTATGCAGGCTTGGAGATTTATGGTGGAGTAAGTATTGCCCAGCATTGTGCTCTAGGTTAATTAACTACATTCTGGTCTCTGTGTGGTGATTTTGGTATACAGCTGGTTTAGGAATAAACACTGCTTAACTAAAAGATAAATCAATAATAAATATTAATAATCAACAATAATACCCCCTGTCCTACTCCACCAGAACCATGGTTCAGGCCCACTCCTAGGAACACTCCCAGATTGTGAGATGCTGAGGCATATTCCCTCGCCCTCCCTACTTTTGTCTTCACTAGTTTCTTCCATTTCTAATGGGCTACAGTTTAACAGAAGGAGCATATAGGAGTAAAATTAATGTAATTTTAAGGAAAGAGAGAGGGGGGATTGGTTTTGATTGAACAGACATACTTTCCAGAATTCTTGAAACAATACTGTGAAAGAGTCCACTCATTAGACCAATTCTTCAGTTTGACCAAAGTTATGGTTTCATCTCTGCTATTAAAATGACCTGTGTGATCTCTGTTTTAATCTGTATCTCAGTTTCCTCATTTGTGAAATGGAGATAATTATCTCTGCCCTATCCACTATGGCAAGGCTGTAATGAAAATTAAGATTCGTGTGTGTGTGTGTGTGTGTGTGAGAGAGAGAGAGAGAGAGAGAGAGAGAGAGAGAGAGAGAGAGAGAGAGAGAGAGAGAGAGAGAGAGAAAGGCATGTGTGTGTGAGTGAGAGAGACATGAACACCAGCCAAACAAGTGACCCAGAGACTTTCTAAAGGGCAAGGACTTGGATGACTATCAGATATGCTGCCTCCCCCTGCCCTTCCCATTGTCCATGATAGTAGCTTAAACAAACCAACATCAACAAACAAACCAATACCCAAAACCTACCCATACGTCCTAGGCCTGTTTTCTTCCTTTTCTCCTAACATTTCTCTCTCCTCCAGGGCCTAGCCATTAGCACACTTGGTCTCCTGTATACCTCCACCTTATTTAATAGCATCTCCTGCTTGACCCTCATACCCCTTCCCACCTATCCTGTCCCTTCAGACCTTCTTTCACCATGTGAGAGCTTGCCATGCTCTCTACCTCTCTACTTTGTGGCCCTACTTTCCCAGCACTGACCTAAGGCTCTACCCATCAAAGCATTAAAATAATGACTGGAAAATTAGCTACCAAGGTTTAGCACAATGTTTAGCATATACTCAAGAAACACATCATTGTTTGGTTACATGGGCTGGGGGACTCCAGATTTCGGTTTCTCTGAAATCTTTGGTTTGGTTAGGTTTGGTTTGGAAATCTCTGCTTTGGTTTCTCTGAAATCTTTCTAGCCAAAGACAACTGCATTCTTCACCACTACATTCTTGCCCATCTGTTTTTCCTACTCATTTTCCCCTTCACTACTCAACCCAGAGAATGGGACAATTTATTTATTTTCTAGAATCTGTACACCACAATGTACAGGTTTCTCTGGTCTAGTGCCACTGAGTTTCTCTGGTGACTTCAGGTGCCCGAGAGGCTGAGGAAGTATGGAGCACACTCTTGAGTTTCCTCAGCACAAGCAATCAGCTACCTCTGTATGATCACACCCACAAATCTTTATCATCTGTAGCAATCTGGACCTTTAACCTGGAATTAAGAGTTCCTGGGTTCTGGTATAGGGGTAGGTAGGGGAATGGGTCTCACCATAGCACGAGACATATGACAGTCTTGCTCCTATCCAAGGTGATGGCACTGCTTTGATCTGAAATGTCTCCCTTCCTTGTGGGGACAAAGCTCTTGCTTTTTATCTGTGCATCCTCTGGACTGCATTTCAACCTTCTTCATCTCAAGGGGGAAATCTGAAGCAAAGGGTGACCTTCCTAGGCCTTGCCAGGAAACTGATGACAGGGTGGCAATGCATGAAATCATTTTGTTGTCCCCTGCCACCTGTCTCCAACCTTTGACTTTCTTTTGGTGCTTACATGGGCAGGCAGGTTGGAAGGAGGTAGAACACTATGGGAAGATGCCTGGGAATACTGAAAATATTAGTGTCATAACAGAGCTAAGAAGGTGGTCCTGAGAAAACAGGGCTTGACTTTTAGACCTATGGTAGGACAGTACTCCAAAGAAAACAAGGGATGAAGTTACTGCAATGTTGGAAAGGTAGATAATAAATTCATATTTACTGACAGTCATGGTGGTAGTAGTAGTAATCATAAAAAGGATGGTAATGATGTTGATTATAGTCACTACTATTGAGAGTTTGTACGTGCCAGGCATTATGCTATACTTTCACACAAACACATTTTATTTATTTATAATAACCAAACGAAAAATATTATAGATGATAGATAAGAAAGCAAAATCCTAAAGAGGTTGTAACTATGCTAAGATTACAAAACCAGAGTTTAGGTTTGAAGTTCCAGTTAAGTGTAAACTCATATGCTTCCCCCTCATCTAGCCCTTACTGTCTGTGCCAGGCTCTGCAACCAAAAAACTCATCATATTCTAGCCTTTGTACATTGGCCTCTTAAAGCCCTAAGAGACCAGTTACTTGGAATTAGTTTTTCTGTACTGGTTTTTCTCTAGTACGCTAACATTTTAGTTTGTTGTTTGTTTAAGAATACCCAGATGATGAAACAATAATAACACAAAAATTCCAACAACTTTTGCTTCTGGTTCTACCATGAAATTGCTGTAGGGTTCTTGGTAGGTTGAATCTATAGGCACATAGACTTTGTCTTTATAGGGCTAAAATCTAAGAGTGGGATGATAATGTAGCTCACTTGTTGAGTGCTAACTTGCCTACTATGCATAAAGCCCTGGCTTCATCCCCTAGCACTGTATAAATGGGATGTGGAAGCAGGAGGATCAGAAAGAACTTTAGTGTCATCTTCAGCTACATAGCTGAGTTCAAGGCAAGCATAGGGTACATGAGACCCTGCCTCAAAAACAAAATAATAATAATAATAATAAATAAGCAAACAAACAAATAAACTGGGAGAACAATATCTAAGTGTCAAATACTTGATGAAGGGCCTTTGACCAAGTTCTGCACTCCTTCACCCTGTCATGGAAGAAAGTGTACCAATTCGAAAGTGTTCGACCCCTCACCCCCCACTTTCCATTTAAGGTTCATTTTTTGGTGAGTCTGCTGTAGCATTCACCACCCTCTTCAACATCTGATTCCAGAACCTATTTCATACCTCTATGCCAGGTGGTGGCTATTTACCAGCATGTCTTCCAACCAAGTCTTCTTTCAGGAAACATGCAGTAACATCTTTTCCAACAATTTTTTGACATGACCTTGCCTTATCTTTTCCTTTCCTTGAACTTTTGCTTTGAAAATGCACCCCCCCCTTTAATAACTCCTGCCATAAATGATCCAAAGTGACTGGCTGCTTCCTTGAATTCACAATGCTCGCCTTTGGTTTAGTTGGCATCTTCTGGCTTCTCTTTATTGTTTTGCTTTCTTACATATTCAGAAAGATTAAAGGAGCCTTCAAGGTCAACTAGATTAATTTCCTCCATTTATGGATGAAGGAATTTAGATTTTGGTAGAGAAAATGACTTGCTCAGAGTCACACAGCCAAATAGAAAAAAAAAAATTTTTCAGCCGTATTCTAGAGCTGCTGTTCTTTTTCTGTTCTCCCTTGCCCTATGTGTCAGATTTTAGCACAACAACAACAACAACAACACACACACACATTTTTCCTTAACAACAAAGTGGTCTAAGTTGTAGCGAACTATAGGCATGAGATATAAAACCAGGAAGTGACCTGCTTATTGTCATATAGCTCATTAGTGATATACTTGAGAACAGAATCTAGGTCATGAAGTTTCCATTCAGGGCCACTCCCACTCCACCATGACACCTCTTTCTTTCCCAGTTTTCCCTTTTCTGCACTGTCCTAGAATTTTTAAGTCTGGCCCCCTTTCTTCTTTATAGTTTTTTCCCCTTCCTGATATTGTGTTCTCTTTTCATAAGCCTATTGGATTAAGAATCCCTTTACCTATTAATTTAAGAATCCCTTTACCTATTAATTAACAGACTAAAAAAAAGCAAAGAGAGGAGATGACTTCCTAAATTCAGAGGCATAGTAGGGACACAATTACAAGTCACCAATTCAAGCTTTATGTTCTTTCAGACATCCTTCTGCTTCATCAACATCATTTTTCTATTCCTTCACTCTTGAAAAGCCTCCTTTCACTAATAAGAGCTTAGAGCATGTGGGTCTAGGTTCATATGACATCTCTGGGGAAACAGGAAGGAGTAGGAAATATCAGAAATTACACACATACTATATCCTACCATGGGAGGCCCAGCTTGGTCTTGTAGAGAATAGTGACTATCAGCTGTGTTGAAATAAAGTCATAGCCTCTGTGATTCTCAGGTTATGGCCTAGAGAGTGGTGTCAAGGCCCAAGCTGGCTGCAAAATGAGATCAGTTCACAGTCCTTCCAATGGGAAAAAATCTTGTAAAATCACTAGCACGTATACATCAAAAGACCTGGAGACCTTTCTGTGTGCTTTCCCCCCCTCCTTTTGAGTAGTTCTAACCCATTACTTTGTGGAGGTACAGACAGCACAGAAATATGGCATAAGCAGCTTCAAATGCCAAAACACAGCTCTCAGAGTTTCTGCAGCAATGA
Source organism: Pachyuromys duprasi (assembly GCA_028658305.1). Classification (NCBI taxonomy): domain Eukaryota; kingdom Metazoa; phylum Chordata; class Mammalia; order Rodentia; family Muridae; genus Pachyuromys; species Pachyuromys duprasi. The sequence continues at coordinate 54,274,339 of CM053742.1, read as the reverse complement.
AGAGCAGGACTATGTTGTTTGCTATCAGTAACTGGTGAAGAGCCCACCTAAACCTTTCTGATTCTTCCAGGAAGTGGTTCCTAACTCTGAGTCACTTCGTGGTAACTGGTATCGATTTGGAAATAATAATAAAGAGTTGCTTGAATCACTGCAAGAAATGCTAAAATATCAGCTTTGACATAGCTTTGTCACATTGGGACTTCCATTCACTAAGAGAGCCCAAAAGCCAATTACCACCAAGGTGGCCTTCCTGTGATATGAAGGTGTCACAGGCTCTCAGATTGCAGTGAGTCCTTTGTCCAGACATCTTCTCCACCATACCATAGTTATTATCTTACTTTCCCTCTATATACATAGAGGGTGGGTGCTTCCATACTATTTTCTGGCATTTTTTTTCTTCCTGCCATCACCTTCCCTGAACTAGTCCTTCCGTGTAAAGAAGCCTGTCTGCCTAGAATGTGTACCAATAGATGAAATCTCTCTATATGAGAGTATTATGTATTTATTCTAGACTGTGTTCACTCAACAAATATGTGTTGAACACCTACTGAGTGTCAGACCCTAGTATCTTCTATCAACTGTGCTTTGTGCAGTTGAATACTAGAGTATTCCATGAGTTCATTACCACTAAACACCTACAGGACTTGACAGATAGCAGATTTTTTGTTTGAGAGGGAACTGAAGAGATGAGATGTAAAATGGGCCCTGGGACTAAGCATGCTCCATGTTGTAGATCCCTGGATTTTAGGACAAAGGCACCTGAAGTGGTGAGGTAGGAGATATACCTTGTATATAAACCCCTGGCACCAGGCACAAGCTGTGCCAGAGAAGTTGTCCTCTGTGGTTGTAAGATGCAGAAGTTAGGACAGTATTAAATTGTTGCATGGCTAAGGAATGACTATACTCTCTGCCCTAAATTCTGGTATCTGTTGACTTCCAAAGAAAATCAAAAGATACACATTGGAAAAGAAGTTATCCTACCTTTTCTGATATGTCTTCTGGGCATATGAGCTTGGTTGTATTAATGGTCAAAAGACTTCCAAGTTACTTAAAGACAATCACGTAGCTGGATAAAACTTCCTGATTAAACATCCAACTTCTACCTCTCAGATGTATGAACAAGGTTTTGCAGTTCATCTTCTCCTAGGCAAGGCTTTGGCCCTGTGCCTATTCCCCCAATCCTGCCCTCTGGGTGATCTTTCTCAAGGACACCAAGCGAGTTGGTGGCAGAGGCTGGGAGCACAGCCCAGGCTTCCTGGATCCTGGCCTAGCACTGTTGCCACCAGACCCCATTGCTGCTCTCTTTCCTCTCCTGCCCTTTATGCTCAGTCTGCACCCCACAGAGGCACATATCCCATATCCCACAAGCTTTCCTTGGGTGAGATATTTCTGTCCAACACCAGTCAGCAGTCCAGCCACTTGGGGCATAGGGAGTCTGTCTACTAGTAACCCATGGAGCCAAGCCTGGGATAGGACGGAGAATGACTAGCCACATTGCTGGTCTAAACCTAGCAGATCTGGATCTTTAAGGCAGTCATTTTTATCTGAGGCCCTAAGTGTGGTCCCTGAGCTTGGCTTCCCAAAGCTAAGGCCAGGTCCCTGTGGGTACCCTACTCCCAGTCTTGTTGCTACGACATGTGATCTCTACAAATGCAGGGTGGCATTGTGGGGGCCCGGATGCAAAAAGCACGCAGCAGGGTCTAGCTGTGAGCCAGTTGGCCAGCTGACATTTCAGTGTCCAAAGAGCTTGTGTGTACTGGACAAGCTGTTTATTGTGGTGTTGGCACTGCCCAGCCTTCAGACAGCAACAAATGCTCTCAAATTGGGAAAGGAGAGGAAATAAGGAATAAGTTGTAGCCAAGGCAGACCTGAAATCTCTCCTCTTTTGTCATTTGCTCCCCACAGCTGACATGTTACTAGTGCCAACCATTGGGGAAGGACTCTTTGAGAGAGCTGGAGGAGACAAGCCCCTCAAACGTCCATTTGTGAAGACCTAGATTTGTAATTTATACAAATACAAATGATATAAATTCCATGCCAGCTTCCTCCTAACTGTCCAGCACTCCAGAGACCACTGCTAATGACAAGCTAAACAATCTGTAGTTGGGTTAATGAGAAATCTTGCTGTCACAAGGTTTACTATGAAGAGGAACTGGCACTCCAAGGTTGTAGACACACATTCACCCTCAGGGAAATTGTCATAAATTAGCTGTGTTAGAAGTAGTGGACCTTTAGCGTCCTGGTCCTGGTAGGTTAAGATGTACTTCAGCTTGACCACACACAGTGAAATATTTGGCAAGTGATGTGTGTTGTTAGCACGTAGGGAAGGATGGAGAGTTGAAACAGATGAGAGCCCAAATGAGAGGAGTAATGAAGTCAGATTAGAGATGTTGTAGGGAAGGTAGGACTTCCCAGAAGACATTTGGTCCCTGATTCAGGAGTTGGTGTAGTCTATGTGGTCCAAGGGGAAATTACTTTTGGGACAGACATAATCAGGCAGGCACTAAACTGAACCTTAGGCCTTTGTTTTTTGCACTGTGCTCCATTCAAAATTTTAGTTGCCAGGGCTGGACAAATAAAATTGTTGAAAAGTCTTCAGAGTGTTCTATTCAGTGTCTTTGGTTTAATAAAGTCAGCTCTATCAGCTCATTGGTGTGGGACAAACACCACAGAAATACAGAGGAATAATAGTAAAAATCATCAGCTAATGATTACTGAGTGTCTGCTTTGTGCCAAATAATGTCCAAAGCACTTCACATACAGTACATATGTAAGTATAATCACACCTCCCCAAAGTAATTGGGTTACTATTATTTGTAGCATTTTCAGTCCATGCAGAGAAAGCTGAGGCTCAGAGAAGCAAATAACTAACTCCAAGTTACATCAGGATTAGGAAATGACTAAGAATTCAGCTCTGGCCCCAAAGTGTATGTTAATTATGTTTTAGTGCCATTTGTGATTAAACAAAAGAGTGCTTTCATTTGTAAAAGAAGCTTTTTGGAAGAAGGAAGTAAAGACTGAGAAGGAAGACTCAAGATCTTGGCTAGGGGAGAAGAACCACAATGTTAATTGAAAGACAGGGATGATGGGCAACAGAAGGCCTATGAGATGCCAGCATAAAGACCATCTACATTTTTTGCTCATCAGCACTCATTTAGTAAAATTTGGCTAAAAAACAAAGAAGCTTCACACAGTGACTTTGGGCAATACACACAGACCAAGTTATTGATTCCCACTGATTCAGATCCAAGCTTTAAAGTGAACATCTCCAGTGTTTAGGTAATTGATTACTTAAGCAGGCAGCATATGGCAATTGCTTTGGGATACAGAGATGAACATGCTCTTGGGACATGTCCAGGTGTGTATCAGCTTTTTTTTTCCTTTGAGCCATTTGCAGTATCAACTGAGGCAAGAGGTGCAGGTTGTATGATCAGAGAATAAAACGAATCCCCTAGGCCTTCAGAGGGTGTGTGGCTGTTGCCTTTAGCACATAGAGAGGAGTACTGTCTTTGAACTTAGCTTTAGCAGTCCCAGAAGATTTCATTTTCATGAGGTTTTTTCCACAAGTGTTTCTCAATATACACCTTTTGGTGCTGGCAACTTCAGCTGCCAAGCCCAAAGTCTGAAGTGGTTTCAGGCTGGGAAAAGAAGTGAGGTCACAGGAAGTCCCCCTGACCCTTCTTTTCTTAGTGTCTGGCAGTAGTCCTGCTATCCCCAGAAAGAGAACACCTTTCTTCTAAGCTTTTTCTCTGCCCGACATCTTTGTCGTTTCTTCTATCAGTGGAAAGCCTAAAGCTCAGAGAAGTGAATCCAAGTAATTAACTAATTAATGAATATGGATGGTAAAGTTGCTGAGGTTGTTGAAAAACATCCTATTGCTGCCAGGACACACAGTCTGGCTAGGCACCTACTTCCTACAAGGAGGCTAAGGAGGGACTACTAGATCGTATCTCCCCAAGATTTCAAGTGCAGCAAAGAGCTCCTATAATACACACACCTATTGCTTTATTCTCATAGACCAGCTTCTGGGCAACACATTCCCTCTCAAGACAGCCTCTTCTAGACAGGCTAGGGTTGTGATGTACTTAGTTACTTAGCATGAATATTTTTCTCTGGTCCAAGGATGTCTGTATATGGCCTTCACCAATGTAAAGTGCAAGGCTGTAGGAGATGGATGGACGGAGATCGGAGAAAAGTGAAATAAAGAAGACCAAGAGGCACACACAGCTGGCAAGAGACCATCTCCAGCTGTTGGGCAGGCTGTTTCCTTTGATAAAGCACTTGGCAGTACTCCCAGTTCTGTAGTTTCTGGCCTGTGAACGCACACCCGGAGCATGAACCTGACTGTGGGAGGACTTCAGACTTTCTTTGTTTTCTTTACTTTCTTCCTTACTTTAAGTATTAGAAAATGTTCCTCCTCTCCCACCTACCCCTCCCTAACACCAGTCCAAAGTAAAATTCAACCTGTAGTTGATGTTGCTTGGGTCATTGGCACCTTCCCAGAAAATTAGTGTGATGAAACCATGTTCAGGGTCTGGGATGAGTGTGCAGTGAGGCCTCTGTATGTATTTGTTGGCATGTGTAGTCAAGTGTGTGCATGTGTATAGTAGGAAGGTGTTTGTAACAGAGAATGTGTATTAGTCTGGGCGGCTATGCTTATTTGTTGTAGATGACAATGCTTTCTGTGTGGCCCTATATTACTGTTTTCTTCTTGTAGCTTCTTTCCAATTTACTAGTGCTTCCCTCAAAAGGACTATGAACTCCTAGTGTAATCAAATGATCACACAGAACAAATCCTCCCTCCCTTCAAACCTCCAATCCTGTAGCATTACTGAGGCTTCTCTTCCTTCTCACTCTAGTTCCAAAAATATGAAATGCCAGGCTGGAAGGCCTGGCTTGAAGGTCCCTTGGAGAGACAAAGTGTATACTGTTGCATGACCCCTGCTCACTCCCATTTATAGTCTACTGGCAACACTCATCTCCAGGCCTACAGTTTGGCTCTCTAAGGGCCTTCATGCAAGTTTTCCAGATTCTTAACATAGAATCAGCATGGGATCTTCCTATCTTCTAGACAAATCCTCATTTCTCAGGAACCCTGAAAACAGCTCTTGGTCCCACAGGCAGCTGACCCCACAATGCTGCCCGCCTACCCGAAAGAGATTTCAGGTCACCTCACAGGTCAGTGCCAATGCTTCTGAGATAAGCGGCTCTGGCAGCTGATATCAACAGAGGTGATATGATTTTTCTGCCAGCCCATGCTCTCAAAGTAGCCCTGAACCACTGACCTGGTGGACCTGCTGCCCTACCTCACCCACCTGCAGCCCAAGCCAGTGTGGCTCTTTGTCCTTAACACTGAGAAGTCAGTTTGGAAGAAGTAAGCAAGGCACAAAAGAAACCCATCCTGGGAACTTTGCCCCAGCTTCCAAACTTCAAGTTCTCAATCAGGCCTTGCCCCCTGCCTCACTGAAATATTTACCTCATGAAAACAAAGAGAACATTTATACAAACAGGACAGATGTCAGAGCTAGAAGACCACCTTAGGGAAAATGTAATCCAACCATTGTATCTTCCATATGGGGAGACTGAGGCCCACAATAGAAATGACATTTCTTCTAGTTATCAGAAAAGCTGGAAGAAGATCTATCAACTTAAGAAAAAGTAGAGATATCAGGAACCACAAGCATTAGACCTATCTATAGATCTTAGTAGACAGTGCAATTTAGTGTGAACTGAGGCTGGCTAGAAAGGTAATGTGGGGCTGAAAGACTCTAAACACCCTTTTTGTAAATTGGCATGCTTCATAACACTGTTGGGCTTGATGAACAGCATATTTGGACTCAAAATCAAACCTGAATGAGATTAGAATCTTTATTCTTCCCTCCTTCCATGCTTTCAATGGAGGGCTCAAGCTCCGGAAGGAGGTAGAAGGCCAGACCTGCAGTTTTGCACTGTGTGGGTAGGGGCAATGTAGAGCAAATCCAGTTACGTACCGCTTATCACTCTTTGGTGGATTCTTACCCTACATATATTCTAGTTGGAGCCTGTGTGTGTGAACTCTGAAGTGGAGCATAGAAGAGGAAGTAGATAGTTGGGAGTAACTTTTAGCTTTGGGGTGATGAGCTGTGAAGAATTTTCTAAACTTTGAGCAAGTTCTGGGGTCAGATTACAGGCAGATATAAAGGTTAACAATATTGACACCAGTGTGCCTTGGGCAACATTGTAATCAAACAGGTCAGTGCTCAAGCTATAAGCAGAAGCTGAAGCAGAGGTAACTTCCTGCCCTGTCCTCTGTGGAATGACCAAATTTCCACTCTTGTTAGCTGCCAGCTCTTCCCTGTGACCAGTGGAAAAATAGTACACATTGAGTTCTAAGGTAAGGATATTTGCTATAAACGCCATTAAAATAAAGAACTCATCAAGGAAGATAATTGTGCCTACTACTTTGAACACTTAAATACTGTGGAACATACCCTATAGCGGGTTCAGTGGTAGACACAAAACTGAACAAAGTCCTCTTTGACTTTACATATATCAAGATTGTATAGTAGTAACTGTCACCTTATTTCACCTGATGCAGAGACATCACAATGGTCCACACTATTTTGTATCTATGGGCAACATACACTTGTTATTGTTCCCAAGAGATTTATGTATGTGTATCTCATCTTAAGATCCTAATATAAAGATTCTGAAGGGTGGGGAATAAGCCTTCTGTAGTTTTATTCCCTCCCCCTCCTCTTGTGGTACCCAGTACAGTGATGTGAATTAAAGGATGGTCTCTCAGTAGTGATTGTCCAACTCGGCAACAACTGGAGAGGCCAGTCTAATTTCTGAATTCATCTGCAAGTGTGTCTAGTGATGACAGAAATCTGCAGCTGGTTGTATACCTTGCAGCAAAGAAAGAACTCTTTCTTGAAGGGAAGGACACATAAAGCCACCATTTCAGTTGCCATAATCAACCCATCCCCATCTCATCTTCATGAAATAACAAATAAGCAATTGGAACAAGGGTGGCACCTCATACCAAGCAGCCATTAAGCCCAGGAGCTGGTAGACATTTCACTTCCTAGCATCCTCTGCACTGTTGGATCTGTCTCTTGGACAACAAAGTTTTAGGTTGCTTTCTAGAAATTGTAGTTCCTTTGAGTCTACCTATGTGACTACATTGGCTACAGAGTGAATTACAGATAGGAAACCATTTGAAATTAGGTATAATAATGCTTAATAAGATTTACTTCTTCTTTTGAATTTACCTATGAGACTGGTTTGATGACCCTACTTACAGATATGAAAGCTCAGTATTTAGAAATAGTTCTCATAAAATGCTCTTCAAAGGGGAGCTGTTTTACTTCTCACCTGCTTCAGAAGCAAGAGAGTAAATAGATTAGATGAATAGACATGTTTTTTTAACAAAAATCTAAGCAGCTTAAAAACCTATATTACAACTAGAGACTGAGATATTTTTTTTTTACTATCTCTATAGACAGAATTACTCTCTAGCAACCAAACCCCTTAATTACACTTAAATTTCAAGCTCTAAACATTTGTTTATTTAAACCCAGGTCACTCTAATTTATTACAGTTATAGCCACTGGTGAGATAATGTGCTTAAGTTTCACAAGTATGTGTGAATTGCCTACCTCAGCCTTTATTTTCATGGAATCAAGAGTTCTCTTGAAGGCACAGGGTCAGACTAAAGATAACAAATGACTTTCCTTCTCAATAGAACTAAAAACAATGTTTTAATTAGCTCACCAAAACTCAAGGACGGAAGATTTATATTACATTTCTTGACAATGTTAGTCAGTCCAAGGGTGACCCACAGATTTCCATTGATCCAAGAACAATCTTTAGGCAGACATTTCATTGGCTTGAAACTTGTTTCTCAATCATTGAATGCTGTCTTTTTCAATGGTAGATTCACTCCCACTTTGTTATAAGAGTACAGGTAGCATGGGAGACCATTAAAAACAGAACTGTGAGAAGAAGAGAAGACACCATGATAGGAAACATCTCCCTGACAAGGAAGAAGCGAAGAGAACTGAAGGAGGACTGAGGGTGCATAACAGAAAAAAGGAAGAGGAGCCAAGATAGTTCTCCTCAAAGCAGAAGACTTGAGTATTCAGACATACACAACCTCACCAGATACACACATACACACTCACACACACACACACACACACACACACACACACACGCACGCACGCACCTTCCTCACATATACTCTTGTCACCCTGACTCTTGAGTCCCATATTCAAGAAGAGGCTCAGGTAGAGTTACAGAAGTCCACACACATAGGAACATTAGGTGCTAACTTTCCACGTGTCCTTATTAAACATACATATTCCCCCACATAATTATACTTACCACCTATTTTCTATACCTTTTCCCATACTATGTAAACAGACTCTTTATATACAGCTATGTTACTATCAAAGCTACTCACACAGAGTCCCCCCCCACACATGGTTACATATATGTATGTGCATACGCATGCATACATCCTTCTTCCCAACAAAGTCTAAAAGAGTCTGTGTTCAATAAATTCTTAGTGCTTTCTTCTTCAATGAGTAAGATTTAAAACAGTGACTGGAAGCTAGGTGAACTGAAGAAGTATTTTTCCTGCTAGTTTATTAGTATGGTGGAAAAGTCCACCAAGGACATTTGAAATCCCTCAGAGTTCACTCCCTTGGCCTATAGACAAGACACCAGCGGTAACCTTTAGTGACTGCCAAAAGCTTCTAAGATTCTCTAGGTCCTGCTATGCTAGATGACCTTTGCAAAGAATCCTGGGTATTTTGAACTAGGAAAATTTAGTATTAAATAAAACAAAACTAAAAATCTTTCCCTGACATTTAAGAAGAGTATCTAACTGCCCAACTAAACTAACCTGGCAGGCCTGGACTATGGAGGAAGAACTGATTTTAAATCTCACTGGCCTTTTATGTCACTTAAAGATTGCTCATTTCTCTCTCCTCATATGTGCACACAGGCCTTATTTTGTTCCCTGCCAAGTATAGTTTATTCAGGCCAACCAAGACTAGGACTAGGGAAAAATGCTTTTGGATTCAAGTAGAAGGAAATCACAAGCTAGTTTAGAGGGTTCAGTGAGCTTATGCAACCAAACAATGTAGTGCAACATCTAATGGTGGGCACTGTGATCCATGAAGTGTAGTCAGCATAGGAAATCAAGCCTCCGGCAAGCCTGCTCCCCCCCACCCCCAACTCCAAGTTCCACCAGCCTGCCTATTAAAAAGTTCAACCGTGTCTCAGCTGAAAAGCAATCAGATCTGTTATTGACACTGTTTCATTCTGAATGGCACAGAAGACTAAAGGCTTTCTTTACTCAGTTCATTAGTTAGCTAACAAGCATTTTTCAAGCACCTATTTTGCATGAAACACTGTCCCAGACACTCGGCTGTTGCTGTTGCTGCTTCTGCTATTGAATTTCTGAATACAGACTGTTGCCAGACATCCAATTTTCTGAGTGCTTGCTCTGACAGGAACAATGACTAATGAACCAAACATCAGGGAGGGCCCTCTGATCTCCAGCACAGAACATGCCCATAAAGGCAGAGCCTAATTTGTTCAGCAAGCAGCTGCCAATTCTTCTGGGATCTTAATTACCTGGAGCAGTTTATATGGGTGAATCCCCCTGGGAGAGAAACCCTGAACCCTGTCTTTCTTATACCCTGTCATACCCCTGGCCCTATAAATGGTTTAAACCCAGTTAGTGCATATGTGTACAAGGTCCAGGCTACAGCAATTCACCAGACAAGTATTCCCAATACACTGTCCACAGTCCTTTTTCATGCTCCTACACACACACACACACACACACACTCAGAGAGAGAGAGAGAGAGAGAGAGAGAGAGAGAGAGAGAGAGAGAGAGAGAGAGAGAGAGAGAGAGAGAGAACCCACACTGACGTTTCAATATATCTGTTAAACCTTATTGTGTGACTTTGGGTAAAGCTTTTTCTGCCTTTGAGATTCTCTTTCCTCTCCTAGAAAAATGAAGGCTGGACCTTTCCTGTTCCATGCCTTGATTACTGCTCCAGGAGTTTTAAGAAAGTCATGTGACAAGGTCAGATTTTTAAAGCAAAATTGAGACAAGGTGAGACAGTGGCTCACTAGCCCTGGGGTCCATCATCATGAAGAAAGGGCTATCTCTGCCTCCTTAGATGGGACAATCACTCTTGGCCCCATAAATGGCTTTAAATCCAGTTAGTGCGTACGTGTACAAGGTCCAGGCTACAGCAATTCACCAGACCAGTATTCCCAACATAGTGTCCACAGTCCTTCATACTCCTACAAAAAGCTCCCAAAGCTCCCAGTGCTTTTGAAATGATTCCCAAACTGGGCTGGTTGATCTGAGGTACTGTAGATGTTTCATCCCTCTGCCTCCTCACCTCCCTTCTTTGCCATTCTTTTCATAACCCTTGTGTCAACTCTTGTTCCCTTTATCTAGCCCTTCATCTCACCCTAACTAGTTCCCTTTAGCAAGTTCTTCAGTGAAGCCAAACATTAAATGGTCTCAAGCTTTACAGTCTGTAAAATATAAATAATAGCCCCTGTCCTAGGAGCACTCATCGGCCTTCCAGAGGATCAAATAAGAGAAAACCTGTGAAAACACTGTGGAAATTGAAAATGTGAGAGATTATTATTAATGATGGGTGGGGAGTTACATGAAATGAGAAACAGAGTGTCATCCTGTCTGTTCCCCTCACCATTTTAACTGGGTGAAGGAACTGGCATTTCTAGCAAGCTTGAACCACTGAACACATCGTAGGGTTTATAATTTGATTAGCACTACATCCTGTTCACTGTCTGCTAGCAGAGTTCAGAGCCGGAGGGAAGGCAAAGCATAGTAAACTCTGACATGAGGAATGGCCTAGAGCAGTGATTAAAACAGTGAATCTCTTGTTTCAAACATAGGCTCATATGCAAAGTCCTATTTGTAAAATAGACAAAAAGCAGGACTACTTGGGTTGGAGCTAGAGGCAAGGTTATATATATGTAGCCTCACTGGTTAGACCATCTTGTTTCTGAGATCCCTCCCGTGGATCCTTATGCCTCAGGCTCCAAAGGAGGACTCCTGACTCCTGACAGTGTTGACAAGGAACTGCTGATTAACACAGGACTCTCCCAGGCATCCAGAGGATAGGTTGAGTATTGGGGGAGTTGGAAGATGGGCCATGGGAAAGATGGGTGACAGAATGCTACAAAAAAATCAGAGCTGAGTGAAACATCTTTTGTTTAGTCAGAAGCTTTTTCTATATCACAATCACAAATTTTCAATCATTATAGAATGAAATTACACTTTGGAAATCCATGTAAAGTCTATTAACAATGTAGACCTCAAAATGGATTTTGAAAAAAGCCGTGGTCCAGGTGAATAAGAGTTACACATCTGCTTTCTTGTTTAGTTTTGGGGATAAATCAGCTGCCCCTCTAGGATCAATCAGTTGAAGAAGCATCTGCCAATTTGTGGCCCTACCACAAATGATCAACACTGCCAGAGAGATGAGGAAGGCCATCATCTTTGGGTGGGCTCAGTAACTAGGCAGGCAAATGACTGCAACCAGCCCTAGGAACTGAGTCAGAGGAGTGCTGGAAGCACCAAAGTGGCAAAGTAAGTATAGTGAACAAAAATGATGCCAATGGAAATTGGGCCTGATCAGGATTGGGGCCAGGAACAAGGAGACAAAGCACAAGTTTAGAGAGCTGGAGAGCCAGAGATAGGGAACAGCATTCTTCTAGATTGTTTGCGCCATTTTCACATCCTTCCCACCCAATCAGGCTCAGCAACAGGACATATCTGACTGACTAGGCAGAAACTGATCAGATACTGCAGGAACAACTTAGAGGCTCCAAGAGGGATGGGGTATGCATAACCAAGATGATCCCATAGCCAGAATATGGGTAGTATCCCATTCCCCAAAATAGATGGAACAGTGTCAAAGATTTTGGTAAAGTCACTAAACCTAGGGAAGGATATAATAATCATTTAAATATCACCTTCGAGTAAATTATGCTGGCATTCTAGAAACATCCGGTGCAGGCATTTCTACATTATTAAAGCTGTTTGCAAAGGCCCAACATCTTTCTCTAGAAGATTCTTATTCCACATGTGTCTTCCCCTGATTCCTTTTCCACATGTGGTGGCCTAGAGCTCCTTCTCAAATTACCGTGAGGTAGCTGCTACAGACACACATTTGCTGTGCCAGGGTTGAGCAGGAAATGGGTAACCCAGAGCACAGGATCAGCAGCAAAAACCATTTGAGCTTGAAGGAAACAAGAACATTTAGAATTCCGGTGTGCTTGGGTGGAGGGGAAGAGGTCATTATGTTGACCCAGACAGTCTTTGTCCCTGCTCTTCTAGAAGGACCGGTGGGACCATCTCGGGAAATGTGTCGGATGAGAGAATCACTTGGCTAGGGGTTACTTCCCCTGCATAAGCTGTGTGAGCACAGACATTGAGAAGGAGGTGGAGAGAGGCTCTCCTGAGGGTGAGGGGCCTAAAAAGGAACAGAACTCAAAGAGGAAAGAAGAGCAAATAAGCCAAAAATAGCTTTGCAGCAGACCTTTCTGAGGACTATAGCTCTTACTTAGTCTGTAAGTTGTCAGAACTCCTCCCTCAAGCAAAGGTGTGTTTGCTATCACAAATAATTACTCTTGCATTCTCAGATATTTAAAGTCAACAAAAACAGGTACACTGGAAGAAGAGTTGAAGTTTCTTGTCTGTATCTCTTAAGTGCCTGTCTTTCTGGTGAGAAGAGGGTCTAGAGACCTGGGCAGAAGTTTGCAGGCTGAAGTGGGGACTATACCTAACCAATATTATCCCAGCTCCTTCTGCTAAGGCCAATGACTCTGGCTATGTAAGACCATGGCCAGGGATGGCCTTACACACAAATGGAAAGGGTGGCTGTCTGCATAGTTTGATTTGAGAGGATACAGATTGGACAATACACCCCAAAGCAGTTTACTTGCCCCCTTCTGAGCCTGCATCTCTCATTTGACTTACTCCCTTTGAAAGGGCAGCCTTAATAGAATGTGACCTGAGCAGGGCAAGAGGTTTGCTGCCTACAACTTACCTGGCATCATTATACTGCATGAATATTGTCAGGCAGCAAATACAGAAAGCCATAGATGGTTAAGAGGCCAAGAAATCAAAGTTCTATAGCATTGGCTATAAATCTATTGTCGAGAACTCTGAGTAGTTGGTGATTGTTTGAGGGATCATTTGCCAGAAAGGGAAAAAAAAACCTGGGAAGAAAGGATGGTAGTAAAATCAAATCCTACACCATTTGCTGATTTTTGAAAGATGGGTCTGCTTCTATGCCAGGTGAAATTGGTTTCTATTTAGCAACAATCAAAGAGGTAAAATCTCCTTTCACACTGAGGAAGTTTCCCTCCAATTGTATTCCTTCATCTCTTCCAGTGTAATACAGGGAACATGTGCTGGAGAGAAAGGAATGGGTCTGGAGTCTGGAAGTCACCTACTTTCATTACTGAGATTTAAAGCTTGTCAAGACTCATCTCATGCTTCTTGAGAGAAGGAAATGACAAAAGTCATTAGGAAACAAGAAGCCTGGAATTTCACTAGTCTGTCTTAGTAAGTACTGGGCTGAACTGAGAGCATAGGAGATGTTTCCCAAGAGAGCTGGATACAACTTTTCAGCTGGGACCCCTTTGCATTGAAGATGTTACAAGCCATCCTGGGGGAAAAGAGTGCTAAAGATGAGTCCTCCTGCCCACTGGGACCCCTTTGCATTGAAGATGTTACAAGCCATCCTGGGGGAAAAGAGTGCTAAAGATGAGTCCTCCTGCCCAGTTTAGATTCTCAGGTATACCACTAATGCCTAATGAGGTTGCCAAGGGAGCCAGTCTGGAAGGCTCACAGCAGGGGAAAGTATGTAAAGGAAGGCTTAGTCCCAGGCTCAGCAGAGGGCCCACAGCAATGAAATGCATAGCTAGCGAAAATGTAGAAAGCAATTCATAAAGACAGCAAGAATTAAGACTAGACAGAGTCCAACTGAGTGACTGGCTGGTTTCTTTAGGCTGTAGGGACTGTCAGGACCCCATTAGCTGCCATTAGTGCCAGCCATGGTGACATGGCACCAGCTGCAAGCCCACTGTGACTAACCCCAACATCTTATGTCTGTCCCCACAGCCTCTAATTGCCACACAAAAGCAGTCCAAGGCCTTGCTATCCTTCCTTCACCCACTGCATGGCCAGTGGCAGGGGACACTCAGCCAGCTCAGCGTGTGCTTTCTTCAGTGTGTGCTGAGCCAGAGGGAAGAGAGCAAGGAGAATGGAGTCAAGGAAGGAAGAAAGGGTCAGTATGCTTGCATTCTAAAGTACCACTGATTCCCAATGGATGCACCACCTCCTGCCCTTTTGGGAGTCATTTCTCAGCTCACACTTCCCTCCCATGACAGATATATAAATCCTTGGCCAAAGAGGCTGCCATGCCCCTTCCTGTCTCCGACCTGATTTTCCTCAGATGGATTACACCACCTTCTGCAGACTCATGCAGGTCAAATGATCAGGCTAGGCATAGGGATACAGCCACCGGGTTATAATGGGGATAGTTATCGATTTCCTGAGAACTGCTTGGTTCTATCTCCCTAAAGCAAACTAAGTCCCACTAGGTAGGTCCCTTAGATCTTTCTGTGTAAACAGCCACATAACACATTTCAAAAACAAACAGATATTTTTTTCTGTGTTAGAAAACCAATTCTCAAGTGTTTCTTGGTAGCCTATCTATTTTGTGGCAAATACTTGGTCTCAGCTAGGTTTCTCCGTACATCCAGTTTCTTCTCGTTTTTATGTACTCAAAGCATGCAAACTCATTTTCACATCAACTCAAATAAGTAGAAAGGTACAACTTCTAAAATGTATGCAACCCATAGTGCAACTTTATGGAATTCAAGTGTGAGTATGTAATTTATTTTTTTTTAAAAATCTTTCTTAATTTATACTCTACTTGGGATGTCTAAGCATCCCTAGTTTCCCAGAATCTAGCTTGACAGTATGGGAGTGGCCAACTTGCGGTTTTGGGATTCCTACGCATAATTCACAGAATGAATAAAAACAGATAGTTATAGATGTGGCGTTACCCATATACAAAATTGGACCACATGGATGGGTAGCTAAAGGCAGAGGCTACAATAAATTGCTACTACATGATTTAGTATTATTACAGGAAAGAGCATGATCCTGGATAATCTGAATATGAAAGTACGTAGAATCTTTGAGGTCATTTTCTTTCTTTATCCATGGTCATTAAGGTACTAATAAAATCCTACACAGCTCCAGTTTCCAGAAGGACAGCTAGCTGAAGGGTTTAGCAGATGACTGGGCCACAGTCCAGTTACTTTTGGCCCTTTACACACCTGGCATTGTATAAGTTTAAGCTATTGATCAAAAGTGGGATTGGGTTAACTACCTAAAAGCCATGGTGATCATGCTATAATACCTTTTAAAATGGTAGAATAAACTCTCTATTGGAGAATTTGGAAATTACATAAATGGTGGAGAAATACAAGCTGGTTCAAAGTTTTTACTAAAAAATAGATTTCATACTAGAAATCTGTCCAAGAACCCATTCTTGGGGGTTCATGAGCTCCAGGGGTAAACCCATTACTATTATATGGATAACTAACTGAACATATCAAACTGGATCTAAGTTCATCTTTCTCTACCTATAGATTAGTGCAGCTCTCAGACTACAACCGTGTTTGTGTAATGGCTGGTGGCAAACACAGAAAGTCATAACTGCTCAAAGCGCAGAAAATAAGATTCAGTGATGTACTCGCTTAGAGATCATTGTGGAAGATAGGGGCAGAAAAACTACAAGCAGCAGAGGTCAGGGATTACTAGATTGAAAGAGTGTCATCTGAACCTGACAGGGGCACTGAACTCATTAACTCACAGCAGCTGTGGTCACCTGTACAAGACTGGTACAAGAGCAAGCCAGTCAACATTCTAGCATAGAGTGGGAGGAGTTCTGTCTTTCTACCCTTAAC
Organism: Pachyuromys duprasi; assembly: GCA_028658305.1. Classification (NCBI taxonomy): domain Eukaryota; kingdom Metazoa; phylum Chordata; class Mammalia; order Rodentia; family Muridae; genus Pachyuromys; species Pachyuromys duprasi. Next base: position 54,258,306 of record CM053742.1, on the reverse strand, counting down.
CAAGTAGGTATTGACAGTTGATGTCTTCTGGGGTTAAGAGAGTCAGTATTCTTTAAATTTATGGCTCCTCGTAGGTTGACAACACTTCAGTAGGTGGCCTTACTCCAGTAGAAATAGGTAGAAGCACAAATTGGAGTGGATAGGGTGGTTTGTTTTTCCTTTTCTTTTTCTACACGACACAAATATGCGGGGGGGGGAGGTAAGATGGGGTGATCTGGGAGGAGTTAAGGAGAGGAGCTGGGGTGAATATGATCAAAATACACTGCATAAAATTCTTAAATAATTAATTTAAAATATAGAAAATATATTTCACAAATTTATGAAATAAAGCTAACAAAGAACATAAGTATGATTTAAACATCAAGTGGTATATAAGAGAACTGAAAAACTCTAGAACTAAGAGTAATAATCTCAGAACAAGGGTAGTTAACCACTAGAATATATGACCAAAGATATTTGTAGTATTTCTTTGCTTGGAGGGACTTGAAGATCAGTTAATTCTACTTGAGCTAGTTCAGGAGACCAGATACACAGAAAAGACACACAATTTTCCTGAATACAATCTAGCCATAAGAAAATATATACCAAGCCCACAAACTTCATTGCTTCTGTTCAGGACTAACCCTCATAATCTGACAGGCAAGACTGGGAGAAAGCAGGATTAAATGTCAGGAAGTATCATGTTTTCTGTCTCAGGTCAACACAAGCCTATTAAAGAATCTAAGCAGAAGTGAGAAGTCTCTCATTCAGTTTGATTTTACACACATTTCTCACAAAATCTTGTTCTAATCTGTCTAAAAATCAGTACAAATCCATGCAAAAATTCTCTGTGATACTTCCTGCCCTTTTGTAGTTTTGCACATTCACAGAAAGACTAATCTGTCATCTTGCTTCCTAGAGATACATATCTTATAGTTGAATGAGCCAATGGATAATGCTGAGAGGAAATCAATGGAGGCAGATGGGGACAGTCCGACCAGCTCTCCAATATTTGTTTACTAATGTGTAGTCAAGACAGGGCTCACTATGAGTGAAAGGCCTGCTGCTAATCTAGAGTGCTGAGTGTCATGGGGCAGAGCAGGACACCAAAGATGTAAAAATAGCAGGTTGAGTTTATGCTTGGAATAAGATTGTCAGAGGCTGATTTTGAGCCAGGTGCACATGAAAAAGACCTCAGGCATTACTGTATGGCTCCTGTTTTCCGTTTTTGTTTTTAAATCATATCTGTTAAAAACATATATTGTAGTAGTACAATATCCTTGACTTATTTGTCTACTGTCAAGAAATTTTCTCAAAAATTATTATTTTTTTTTCTTGGTTTTTCAAGCAAGGGTTTCTCAATTTCCTCAAAATTAACTTTAAGCACATTAACTTTCTAAAATTGCCTCATCCTTAGAAATACTGTTTCTGGAATCAAGAGTGTATGCGCTAGCCACATTTACCCATAATACATGTTAAATCAATAAATAGCTATAAAAATAGAAAAACAGTTAGTTCTAATACCACCTAAAATCATCTTGCACACCACCATGTATGTTTACCACATTTGGAGAAACAGTACTTTCTGTATCATACACACAGATGGTTCCCATAGCCAACAAGCACTGCTTTATTTCTTTCGCCAAATGTAAAGCCCATGGGGCTTTAGACTGCCTCAAATGGCAAGGATACCACCATGAGCCTGGCTCCCTCCCTCTTTCCTCAGAGCCAGTTATTATTTTTCTCCTTTCAGGTGAGAGCCCCAGCCAAAGCTGGAGTTTGCAACAGAACACAGGGCCCTTATTCCTGGTCAAGCGTTCCTTCCCTCGAGCTATTTCCCCTGCCCACAATGTCACACTAGACTTCACTTAACCAGTACACTCTGTGGAGTGGACTTCCTCCACTTTGGCCCCAGGGACTGTACAGGCTGGAGTGCCTCAAGCCCACATCAGTGGCCAATCTGCCCACCCATGTGCCATATGTGGTGCTTACAGAGGCCCAGTGAAGCACAAGATGCCTCTAATTGGGAACACTGTAGTCATGAACCCCTCTGCTCTGGCCCATAGCCTTCCCCCAGGGCGGTAAAGAAACAAAGAAAGCCGGCAGCAGGAACAGTACTGGAAGGCCATACTGTTCTGTCTGCAAGAAGGATGGATGCTAATTTGATTTGGATGAAACAAATAGGGTGTCTAACAAGTGGGTCTGATCAACAAGAGAAACGGCTGGTGCTAGTGCTAGTTACTGAAGTCCAGGCAGTGTTTCCACCTCTTACAGATGAATTATTCTTTTTTGGTTGGAGACTATGGGTCCTGTGGTGGTTTACAAGCCTCTTTGTGGTTGTTCCTCTATCCCCTAATCTAACCTAAAAACTTTCAAGATCTCTGAATGCAAGGTCCTTGGAGAAGACCTGTTCTATGGGAGGCTGGGAGCTCCGGCCACCTGGTTCCCCTGCCTCCCTGAGCTCCCTAAATGTTCCACCCATGTGGTACCTCCACCATGTAAGGATCATGAAATTCCTTTGGCAAGAAAACCAGCGAGGATAAAAGCCCTACAAGAATTAAGGATATGTGTAGATTCTGATTTGTAACTTTATTTAGAAGTATAATTTCCTTAAAAAATAAAATAAAAAAATAAAAAAAGAAGTATAATTTCCACTTAGGGAAACTGGTAGCACAATCTACCTCTCTCTACTTGTTCTCAAGTTCCTTTTCCCCTTCTCTCCCTCAAATTCATTTGTCTTCCCTTCAGTAAAAACCTCCTCCCAGTATTTTCCCTCTTCTTCCTACAGTCCCTGTGTTGCCAGAAATGATTTTACATCTTGCAGTTATTTTTTTAAAAAAGTAGTTCTGTGGAAATAAGATCCTTTACAATCTTAGAAATCTATTCAGATTAATCCAGTGCTCAGAAATCAGCCAGGAAATTATTGAAGAAATGAATTCAGCTAAGACAGGCAGAAGTATGGGCAAGTGTAAAGGTAAGGATAAGGCAAAAGAATGTGTGATGAATGATTTTAGGGATAAGGACAAGTATCTGGGCAAGTTGAGGAAGGCTCCTGTTCTATTCACTTGTCTCCACTGAAGTTTCTCCAGCAGTGGAGATTTGGTGCACATAAGGACAACAGAAGACAATGTAAATAACTTACTATATTAGAAACTTCAAAATATCATGCCTGTCATGATGATGAACTAACTCTTTGGTCACTAATGCAATGTCTTTTTCTATGGCCTATACACGCTTAGCAATAAATCAGGGAAGGATGACCAATACTGAAGGAATCTGAACACAGGACTATGTCCCCAACACTAGCACATATAAAGCAGATACGGTTTTGGCAGCTTATTACACATTATGGAGGGTTGGGGGAATCATGTATAGTGAGAGCCTCAGATCCTCTGAAGGGTTGGCTTTGAGTCATGAAGCAGTAAGTCTGGTAGGAATTGTGGTTTGTCAGGAGTTTTGGATGTGAACAAATATCTGGTATTACCTTCCTCCTGTTCAATTGAGAATTCCTCCAAAGCTACATATGAAAACACAAGAAACACAACCTGGATTCAGTATCTGCATTTTAGGATGGATGGTGCTAATATGAGACATTTGGTTGAGGGATATATTGGCAATTATACATCTATCAGACCCCAAACATCTCATTTCCCATTACTTATAAGCTTGCTCCAAGGCTAATCTCTGCATTAAAAAAATTAAAACTACTATTCTGTTAAGCCTGTATTCTGGGGGTCATAACTTTTACCCTCATCACCTGTTTTCTTTGTCTTACTCATGTGAATCTCTTTTGACCTTTAAATACATTCTGCAAGAACTGACTCAACTTTCTCTGCAGTCCAACCCTGAACATAGAAAATTTACAAACATATTCTTCCCAAATATCTGAATTGGTAGAGACGCTAGAGACCATCTTATCTCTCCCTCCCACATTGTACAATGAGGGAAAGCAGCCCATACAAGGGCAGGGAGTTACTTACACAAGTTCAAGCATCAGATTGGTGGCAAAGTCTAGACTTGAACCCAGATCTTCTGGATCCAAATCTGACCCACTCTCTACCACTTTGAGCTGTAACTCTTCCAGGAACTGTGCCTCCTTCCCAGGCTCTAGGTCCTCCCTGTCCTCCATGAGCTGGGGTTCCTCCAGACTTTTCCACCTTCATTTCCCAGTTGCACAGGGAAACTTTGGTTGCCTGGCTAGAGTTGTTTTCCTCTCTCTCACTCTCTGTCTCCTCTTGTTCTCTCTCCTCTCTCTTTCCTGTAGCTTTCTGGCTAGGGCAAGAGCAATTGGAAACCTTTTAACAGACTCCAAAGAAAAAGTGCTCAAGGAGGCTCAGGGCCAGCCTAGGCTGGCTCTGCTGTGGAAGCAGGAAGATGCTCCCTGCCCTGAGTCCTGAGTGGCTTTTGGGGCTCTTGGTCTCTGAGGGAAGACTCGAGCTCCTGACGCAAGTGCTGGCCCACTTAATCTTCTGTGGAGGTTGGGCCAGCTTCCTAAACTCACTCCCAGCCTAAAGGGGAGGGTCCGATCCTCCAGGGGAACCCAGACAGAGGTTCTTCTAGCCAGCTCCTGTGGTTGGAACTTTCAAAAACACCAATGTTTCAGCAACTGATTTCTTTTCCAACCCGGACAACAAGCTTTTCTGTGAATGAATGTGGCTGTGGCATGCAGCCCTAACCTGAACAGAAGTAAGATTCTAGGGCTGGGGCTCCTTAACACCCAAACCACTGGTCAATTCCATTAAATAAAGTCAAACTCTAAAAACACATTTTTGGCATTTGGTGGGCCTGAAGCTGTTCTCCTGACATGGAGATGTTCTGTACCTACTGGGATGGTATGTGCACAGGCACCCAGAGATGAAAAGTTATCAGATCACTGAATCAGAGAATCAGGAGACATGATTTATTCATCTAGCTGCTCACTAATTGCTTGTTCAGTTTGAGGTAAGTTCCCACCCCACTTGGGGCTTCAGGTCTTTTCCTCTGTAGTAGAAGGAATCAGAACAGATGATTGAGAAAGTCTCTAGCATTCTAAGCCTTTATATTCTATCAAAGATATAGAAGACAATATCAGCCGATCTTGGGAAGGAAGTTCAGCTCTCAAAGATGCTATCCCCAGTGCCACAGTGCTCTGAACTCCTTGCACAAATTGGCTAGTAATGGTAGAAAGGCACTGCTATGCTGATGTATATTTTCTGATAAAAATTTTCTGATAAAAATGTCAAAGCTATGGCTCATCCACCCTCAACTTACAACACCAGCAGCAGGAGGGAAACATAAGTATTCTTTCATAGTCCTTTATACCTGAAGGTGAATGAAGGCAGAGAGCAAGCTAGAGAGAAAGCTTACCAGACTGGATTTCAGTTATAGTTCTGGGCAGGAGAAGGTTTGTGACTGATAGCAGAGGGGGATGAGCCAGAGAGAGAAGGATTTAGGGAGAAAGAGAGGCAAGGATAGCCAGATAAATTTTTGTCCTTGTATCAAAGAATGTGCCTAATGGTTGAGCAAATGTCCTTGTTGTATACCTGAGCATCAAGTATACATCCATGTTCAACCATGTTTAGAGCAGCTTTATTTGTAATAGCCAGAAGCTGGAAACAACCCAGATGTCCCTCAGTTGAGGAATGGATACAGAAATTGTGGTACATTTACACAGTGGAATACTACTCAACAATTAAAAACGAGGAAATCATGAAATTTGCAGACAAATGGTGGGATCTAGAAAAGATCATCCTGAGTGAGGTATCCCAGAAGCAGAAAGACACACAAGGTATTTACTCACTTATAAGTGGACATTAGACATATAATATAGGACAATCATACTAAAATCTATACAACTAAGGAAGCTAATCAAGAAGGAGGACCCTGGGTAAGATACTCAATCTTCATTCAGAAAGGCAAATGGGACAGCCATTGGAAGAGGGAGAAAACAGGCAACAGGACAGGAACTTATCACAAAGGAACTCTGAAAGACTCTACCCAGCAGGGTATCAAAACATATACTGAGACTCATAGCCAAACTTTTGGCAAAGTGCAGGGAATCTTATGAAAGAAAGGGGAGATAGAAAGACCTGGAGGGGACAGGAGCCCTAAGGAGAGCAACAGAACCAAAAAAATCTAGGCATAGGGGTCTTTTGTGAGACTGATACTCCAACCAAAGACCATGCATGAGAATACCTAGTACCCCTACACAGATGTAGCCCATGGCCAGCTCAGTGTCTAATAGGGTACCCCAGTAGTAGGAACAGGGACTGTCTCTGACATGAATTCATGGGCTGGCTTTTTGATAACCTCCACCTGAGGGTGAAACAGCCTTATCAGTCCACAGAGGAAGACAATGAAGCCATTCCTAATGAGACCTCATAGACTAGGGTCGGATAGAAGGGGAGGAGGACTTCCCCTATCATTGGACTGGGGGAGGGACATAGAAGAAGATGATGGAGGCAGGGTAGGACTAGGAGTGAATAGGGAAGGGGGCTACAGCTGGGATACAAAGTGAATAATCTGTAATTAATAAAAATAAAATAAAATTAAAAAAGAATGTGTATAATGATAATAAAAGGATACTGGGAGACTGGTGCTTTCTAGGAGTGTGCTGTCCCTTAATTTTCCTAATCATATTGCCACCATTTCTACACAGTGATACCAAGGTCTCCTAGAAAAAGTGACAAGATCAAGTGTGCTAGGTGATTAGCCCCACGTCTCATAAACACATGATACTTGTGACCTCTGTGGGACTTGGTAAACTACTTTTGAAGGCTCAATAGTCAATTATTTCTCAGAAGGGCAAGAATCAATTAGTTTTCTGAGAAGGAGATTAAAAGAACAGCAAAATGGGGTAGTACCTCTCTAGGACCTTAGATTCTCAGGACCAAGCTACTTATCCTTTACTACTGGACCTACCCTGAAGCCAAAACGAGGTAATCTTAGCAAACCTCACATTTACAAATTAGAGTGAGGACCTAACATTTTTGGAGCCATGGCTATTTCTGGGGGCTATTTCTGCAGTTTCAAATGCAATTTCTTTCTTTCTTCCTTCATTTCTTTATTTCTTTCTTTTTAATTCTTGTTTTGAGACAGTGTCTCATGTAATAATTCAAGCTCTCCCCAGATATACCACATAAATAAATGAGCATGAACTTGAACTCCTGATCTTCAGGCCTCTCCACCCAAGTGCATGTGCCACCCATGACCAGCCTGTAAGTATAACTTTCATCATGTTAATTCTTTATTCACTTTATTGACCTTCATCCTGTTCATCTGTTAGGTAACGAACTCTTCAGAGTCTTCAAGAAATAGACTTATATTTGAAAGGCTACTGTGACATATAGAGAATCACCCAGCCCGAATCAAGGATATGTGCTCTTGGCAGTGAAAAAAACTTCCTTGGGGCAGGTTGTTCTTATTTGACAAAGCTAGAGTGAACTGGAGGAGATTCTAAATCCACTCTGACTAGGCTCATTTCTTTTAAAAAAAATTTCTTGATATACTGATTTTTGGTAAGACATACTCACAGTGGGTCGCTGGCAATTACTAAGGTCTTAAGAAGGTATTGTCTTTTGCAGATTCTCTAGTCCCAGGTAAAGACCTACTATGCTGTGTTCTCCAGCTTCCTGCCTGCTTTCTGTGATCAAGCACAACTGTATCTTCATTTGTGTAATTATTATTTGAAGTCTGTCTAGACCACTACATTTTAAGGTTTTTTTGGTAGCAGGAAATCTGGCATGACTTGCTTCATCCCCTGCATCTGATCTTTGTTGTGTTTATGAGGAAGAAGTCCTTCCCTCAGGCACCTAGGATAGGTAATCTTATTCCACTGTCTGCAGAATAGAATGAATTCCCAATTTGTTGAGTGTAGAGGATGGGAGCGCCCCATTGATACCAAGTTAACTAGGAGTCATTACTCAGTCACACAATAACATGTGCTGTGATGGCTTTCCTCTAATGGAAACATAATTGATAATTCTTCAAAGGTTCATTTTTACTATTTTTAATTATGTGTATGTGTGTGAGTGCAGGGGCCTGTGGATCCCAGAAGTGTCAAATCCTCCTGACCAACATTAGGTGCTGAGAAAAGAACTGGGTTCTCTGCAAGAGCACTAAAAGTTTTTAATAGCTAAACCATAAGTCCAGCTCCACATTGGCATTTTCATTATAAAATTGCCTTACTTTTTCTGTTCTCAGCACCTATGTCTAGCTTCTCTGGATGCTTATAGTCAGGAAGTTCTCTTTCTATCTAATCACAGCTGTTCATGCTATAACATAGGCCTGTTTCCTCTTAGGCTGTCCCTACTGTCGTTGGGAAATAGCTAGTCAACATATCTGAGCTGTGACTTTTGTTATATTTGAAAACCAACTTTTGTCTTTTAATTACCCTTCACTTTCCTACATTTAAGTCCCCCTTATATCAAAGATCTTAGTTCTGTACCTTTGCCAAACAGGTACCTCCAGTTCCAGGTTTACCTCTTGTTGGCTGTGCAGACCCTATATCCCAATCCTGATCCTTCACAATCAGATTTCCCTTGGATCCAGTTGAACACTGTCAGTCACCTCCCTTTCCACTGCAATGAGGTCACTTCTCTAAAACGAAAGCTACTTAGGGCCCTTTGATCAATTTCTGTGTCCTCCTCAGTAGTGTAGTTCTCTTCTCTTTTACATCCAGGTTATTTATTTCAGCCTAGGCAAATATTTGACATTACCCTGGGCCCTAGAAAGGAGTGAAACCCGAAGTGCTGTACCCAGTTGGCCCTGCACAATAAGAATTATTCGTAGCTCAGAAGAAGGCTCTCAAAGGAGTTTTAAAAACTACAGAGAAGTCTCCTTGGTTCTTTGGTGGTTTTTTGTTTTGTTTTGTTTTGCTTTTTTTGCTGTTGTTGCTGTTCAATAAATAATTTACAAAAGCAAATTTTCCTCCCCACAGACTATACCCACTTTATCACTGGTTCCCAGGGCTAGCCTTTACACATTTCCATATAGTCATGGCCTATTTTTAGCAAAGGATGTCATGAAATGCTAGTTGCCTCATGGGCTTCAAACTTATCTCTTCCACTTGTCAGAATGTTGTTATTTCTTCTGCTTTGGACCTGCTGGCCACTCATGGTCTAGACATATTTCTAGGGGTGTGAAAACTATCTTTTCACACCTTTTGTCTGCACATGTCTCCCTTTGGCCGGTGTCTGATAATTAGAATTTCAATATGAGACATTCATTTCTTTGGCACTGTTACCACTACTTTAGGAAATCTCTTTTTTATACTATTCCCTCTTGGTATTTTGAAATTTATATATTCATTACCATCTCAATCTGGTTTTTGCCTAACTCCCTCAGATAAGATCATGCATGCCTTTTGTGTATTTCCCATTGTTCCTCAGTGTTTAACACTGAGCCTAGAACATGAAAGATGTGCAATGAGCATTTCTTGTTGACAGAATTATTTTATTAACTTAAATGCGGATTCTTCAGAGCACTTGTAAGAAAGGACTGTGCGCACAGGTGTCCAGGACACGGACTGGGCTAGAGAACACTAGAAACTAAAGATGGAATACTAACCTTAAAAACTACTTTCCTTAATCAGCTGAACTGAGGCTGGTTCTGTTGCTACTCTAGGTCCCTCTCCCTTCCTGCCACCTTCCTTAATCCTATCCAAAGCCCTTCACTTAAAGGGCATCTGGAAAAAGAGTTTGCTCAGGTGTAAGCAAGCCTAAAATGACACTCTACAGGGCCATCAGCCTCTTTTTCCCACAAAGACTTGGGCAAATTTTATACACACACACACACACACAGTAGCACCATAATACCACTGTTTCTGCTTCTATTATCTACTTCCAAAGGGTCATTGTAGAGATGGAAGCTGAGATCCAGATATGAAGCCACATCTCAGGCTCTCTTTCTGGGGTTTACCCTCTACTGTCTGCCTAAATTCCACCTTCTTGGTTCTAGTGATCTTAAGACAGAAGTATCATCCTGCTTCCATTCTCTAGATCCCTCCATCTATGCAGGAATAGTCCATGTTACTATCAAGAGGATATCGGGGTCTAGCTTGTTCTGAGTCATAAAGGAACAATGAGGGACAGTGCCAACGTAAGCCTTTCTTTCTTGCTCCTGAGGCTTAGTAACTCTGGGTTCCAGCCTAGGAAGAATAAAAAGTGTTCCCACCCCAGGCCAGCCCCTTCCTACCAGGATCCCTGCGGGGCTGGCAAGCTTCTCCTTTCCTCCCCCAACTAGAAAGTCTTGCATCCAGCCAGCCAGCCACTAAACACCTACCAAAGCCAACCCATTCGTTAAGGCTCTGCTGGAAGCTGCCGCCATAAAGAGACTATCCCTTCCTGGTTTGCTTTGGCACAATCCAAGGAGCACAGCCTCAACTCAGCTTTTACAGGCCTGTATCCTACAACACTTCCTTGCCTGAGTCCATGATGGTAGCTGCTCTACTCCCCACAGCCACACCTTCAACTCCTAAGACCCTGAACTTGGCCTCTGACATCCCTGTGTCCCTTTACCAGGCCTTGCAGGGAAGGTAGTTATTCACAAAAGCCACAGTCAGAGCTCAATAAGTACCAGGACTTTGGTCAATAAATGATGGATTTATGAAAGTGTTTGGTTGCTCAGGACTAGGCAGAATGCATGGCCTTAAAGCTCAGTGTTCTTATGCTTTCCCCTTTCTTTTTCATTCCTTTCCTTTTCCCCTTACAACTAAGAACCAAAAAGGCTGAGAGGAGTTGGAGGAATGATAAGTCAAGTTTAAAATCATGGTAAGGGTTTACAGCTTCCCTTGATTCTGGCTGTGATGTTTCTTCAGAACTTGGAGTGCCCAGCGCTCTTGAGTCCCGAGATAATGGTCTTGGCTTATCCAAGAACTTATGAGTAGAATCTCTGGACATAAGACTATGCCTGCTAGTAATTTCCAAGCTACTTTAAAAAATAAACTCATTTCCCTGCTTCTCTTTTTTTCTTGGACTAGAGAACAGTCTCCTCAGCTAACCTCAGACTATTAGGTACTTACCTGGTGGCAACATAGTAGAACAGGCTGGGGCAAACATAAGGGAGAAGAAGAAGAGGAGTTACCGACTTAGTCACAAATATTGAGCCAACGGAACAGTACATTGATGGGGATATGTATGTTTATACAGACTTGTTTATTAACTTTACTAGGGCTAACTTTACTAGGGCTCAGTTGTGCCAAGTTGGTAGTGTATTTTCTGAATAGGTTAAAAGAAAACCCCCAAACAAAACAAAACAAGCAAACAGACGAACAACCTAAAAATCATTGTGAATTCAGGGAAACCTGGGAACTATGAGACTTTATGAGAAATGGCCAGGGAACTGGCATGTGAAAGGCTTTTTAAAAATGGTTTCTCTAGCTTCGGGTCCACCTTTCTGCCTAATGTCTATCAGACTAGAGTATCCAGAAAAGTTTCTGACCTGACAATCAGATAAAAAGGAAGAGGGGTTTTCTGAGACATGTTCTGAAGCTCCTTCATAGTATCCCTTTAGTAGTGTACTATTAGAAAAAAGTAGCAGCACTCCTCCAAAATGAGTTCAGTCAAACCAAATCCATTCCAGTTTGCCAGTCTGTTTACATTTGTTTCTATGTGTGGGACTAACGTGACTCACACCTTGAAGTCTGGCATTTACCTCTGAGCCAAATGTTTGCTTCACATAGGGAATAGCAAGCTTTTCCTTGGAAAGTATGAGCTCCATTTAAACCTGAAGCAGGCTTCTGAATGCCTGGCCCTGGGGGAAGCCCACCACTGAGCAAGCAGAAGCTTGATGTCTCAGTAACCTGGCACTGTTACATAAGACACTGCAAGAGATATGAGTCAGGGCCCTGAGGCTGGCATAGGCCCAGCCTAGTTTGGAAAGTGAGGCTAAACAGCAGTGTAGGAGAGGTGCTAAGGGGCTAAACTACAACGCAGTCACTGAATCCACATTCCCTCCTCTCACTTCTCACTCCCTTTTCCTCAGCAATAGTTGGAGCCAATTTCTGCCCTACACAGCTCAGAGAAGTGGGAATCTCTACCAGACTTCTACATTGTAAGCAGATGATCTCTCCATCTCCTCTGAAGAGAAGACAAAGATAGTAGATTGAATACACAAGACTATTTTGTGAATAAATTCTTACTTTGAGGGAGGTCACTATGATACTTTCATAGGTAGAGGACTGATTTCAGGTTTGATCTACATAAGAAATGTTACTCCCAAGAAAGGAAGGCAATAACAAGCTTTGGTCATCAATGACCAAACCTGCTTCCAGCCCTTGTTCTCTTGGACTGGTGTTTGTACGCTGAGAAGCTTCTCATGTAGTATGTTGTGTTGGTTGGGACACCTCTTATAGCATTTCCAAAAGTTCAATATAGCTACTTTGGGGAAGATTCTAGGCAGAAGGTACAAGTGAACTCACCTGGCTTGCTGATAAAATCACCTCCTTTCTAGCACAGCATTTGGAAAAGCTTGCTTTCTGCTCCTCATTTATCCTTATTTCAACTCTTTAATTAAGCTGGATTTCAACATGGAAGGCAGTAAGTTCCAGAAGCCATTTTCCCGCCAGGGTGACTTCTCACTGGATGGAGCTTGCTAAAGTCGGGATCTAGCCTTCAGTCTTTGATTGGGTTCCCACTAACCTATGCGATTCCATGGAGGAATTCCAAAGCTCTGGCAGAAAATGAAGCCTTAACCCTTGCCCCATTATTGCAGGCATTGGGACAGTACAGTATGTCCTGAGTCATCATTACTCTCTTCATCTAAAAAGGAAATTTCATCTTTTTCACGCTTGTGGTCATGGAATGCTCTCCCCTGAGTACACTGAGCACACAAAGTGCCCCTCCAAATGAGCCCAAGCTTGGCCTCTTTAAGCACACTGGTTTCTCAAGGGCTCAAAAAGATTATTGCACGACACCAACCAATTTGTTATGTAAACTCAGCCAGCCGTGGCAGATTACAGCTTTACAGTTATCTTGAGGGATGCCTTACATAAGAGGAGAAAGTTCAGGTAGGAGCAGAATCAGGATGAGCAAACACAGCAAACTGACTACCACTACACATACAGATGATCCCATCCCTCTCACAAGCACATCACAGTTGGGGCTAGTACCTTGTTATGCCCCATCATTCAGGGGTCCCAGAGACCTGGGAAACTTTGGGCAGACATACCCATCTCCATTTATCTAGACGTCTTCAGGAGTGAGTCTGGAAAGAAGACAACACTACTTGGAATTGAGAGCTTGCCAGTTTATCTGGAAGTGAAAATATAACCGAAGGTGTTAACTACCTCTTCAGACAGGGAGGAAAAATAAGGTCACCCTGGTAAGGGATGGTCTCACTTTAGTCCTCTCTGGGCTAAACTGATAAGAAGATAAAATTAATGCCCCATTCTGATCCTCTGTAAGAGCTGAAGATAGGTAGACATCTTGTACTCTCTTGTTGCTCAGTGCCTCACGTTGTGGCAGCCCACCCAATCTGGCTTTTCACGAATCCAACACTGTCTCTCCACTTCTACTCTGTAAATTCAGCTTTTCTGTGTCCCATTCACATTGAATTTTACTTCCTACGTGCTATCACCCTGTCCCCAGAGATGAGAAACAATTCCACACAGGAAGAAAATGTTAATTAACAGCTATGAATAAGAAGTCAACATTTTTGATGAAAAATTGGTGAATAATGCTATTCCCAGGTATATACCCCAAGTAAATGCAAAGAGCTACTGAAGCACATACATACTTGTATAGTGCTAATAGCAGCATTCCTCACAATGGCCACACAAACTATAAACAACTCATGTGTCTGATAGATGGATGCATAAACAAAATGCATTATAACAATAAAACAGACTATTATTCAGTCAGAAAAACTGAAGGACTGTTACATGTTACAACGTGGATAAATTTTGGAATCATCGAGTGAAAGAAACCAAACACAAAGGATCACATATTGCACAATTCCAGTTATATGACATAGCAAAAATAGGCACATTTTTTTGGTACAGAAAGTTCCAGGTTCCAGGGACTGGGGAGAGGAGAGAATGTGGATATTATCACTTAGTAATTGCAATGGTTAAAATGGTAAATTTTACATTGCAAATATTGGACCACTACACACATAAAATACATGTGTATGCACACAATATATGTAACACAGATACTCCTGTAATAGTGAGTGGTAGTAGGGCATTGAGCTTACTCAATAGCATATGGAGTGGACTCCACGTACAAGCATGCTGGCACATGCAATTTACTTCTGTGCCTTCGCAAAATGACAATTTCTTGTACGGTAGGGTTGTCATGAGGTATTGAAACCCTGAATGTTAAGTTTGCAAATGCATTTGTATTTTTAATGGAGGCTGTCCCTTAATCCAAGAGTGCCTATTCTTTGTCAGAGTACTAGACACTCAGGAAATATTTTAAATTACTTTGAGCTAAGGAAGGACTTTTGAAGTGTGATACCAAAAGCAAAAATCACAAAGGCAAAGAATGACAGGCCTAATCACAAAGAAACTCAAAACCTCTCTATGGCAAAGAATTCTGTCCTAAAAATCAAATGTTAAATTAATTGACAAAGGATTGCAGTTTCTAGCTCAGGGTTTCTCACGGTGTGGCCTACATAACACTCATGCTAAGGGGGAGGAGTTTCAGATGGTGTAAGGACAGATTTGAATCTTACATATGAAAATTTTCTTGAACAAAAATTGATCTCTAAATCTAACTATTCCTCCAGCTAGTCTACAACAACTCAACAGAGAATATTAATCACACATAAAGCTATCAGAAATATTTGACATTATTTTCTGGAATTTGTGTGAGAACCTGTTGGTGGCAGGTCAGCTTACAGGTAGAATCCTAGAAATATTAAAGCTAAAGGGAATTAAGATTCAGAGTATTTGGGATGACACTGAGCAGGTATGCCCTGGCACCAAAAGGCAGCATATGGTTGAGTTAGCCAGCTTTGCTGGCTCATACCTGTAATCTCAGCACTTGAGAGGCAAAGGCAAAAGGATTGTCTTGAGTTCAAGACAAACCTAGGCTATGCTAAGTTCCAGGCCAGCTAAGATCAGTGAGAGTTCCAAGCCACTTTGGGCTGTAGTGTGATTCTATCTCAAAAAAAAAGTTGAAATAAATTTGAGGTTATAAAAATAGCAATGATAAAGCAGAATATTGCCAGTTACCATGGCAGTTGCTACACCTTATAAGTTAGGCAATTAAAATCAAATTTTTGACTTAAGTTTTTTTAATGTAATTTATTTATTTTTGTATCAATCACAGGTTAGGTACTTTGCATCCCAGGCATAGCCCCCTTCCTCATTCCCTCCCACTCTCCCCATTGACTTAAGTTTTTTTTTTTTAATTTTTAAATACTACATTTAAACTTAAAAATTCAGCTAACTGCCCATTGTACTCTATCTTCCTCTTAAACTTTCTAGTATTCAGAAACATGGTCAAATAATGAAATGAAGCCTAATAATAGTGTGAACAACCACCTCAGTTTTCCCAAGACTGTCCCAGTTTGATCATCAGAGTCCTGTGCCCCATGCAAGATTAGGATAGATGGACATTTTGACAGTTTGAAAAGGTTCTGGAATCACATCTTCCTTTGCTTAATAATTTTAGTGTTCTAAGCACCTCTTTAGTGTTAGTTCTTTTAATTATTGTTATTAGTATTATTTTTAGTTTAAAAACAATTCTTTAGTCAGAGACATTCAATAGACTCTAAAATCTATGATCTCAGTTAGAGTTTGGCATTGCTCTTTATTGTGAGACAAAGTAACTTAAAATTTCCAAGCATCAATTGCCTTCTTTTAAAAATGAAAACAGATGCTAATAATACTGATTTTGGTCAGTTGGTATAAACAGTAAGTGAGACCACGTAGATGCTATTCTTGGTATATATTATAAATGAACAATACTTGTTACCTATTAATCCTTTATGGTTATTAGTTACGTTACACAAGACTGAAGGCAAGGTGGTTAAAATACATTTCTTCTCCCAAACAGTCTACAGGAACCATTTACATACCAAAAGACTGCATACTTATTCTCACTGATTCCTGTATTTACAAACACTCCATCAGAACTTGGTGGAGTTAGTTACCACACGTGATTAAAACTGAAAAAGAAAAATGCACATTAAAACACTAATAAGAATTGTCTAGCACACGACTAAAGGTGTGGGATTGAGGAGGTGGTTCAGTGGTTAAGAATGCTTGGTGCTAAAACAATAAAATACATTTAAAACAATAATAAAAAAGAATGTTTGGTGCTCCTGCAGAGGATCAATCAGAGTTTGGTTCCCAGCACCCGCATCAGGTAGCTCACAACTCCCTGTATGTAACTACAGTTCCAGGGATTCTGATATTTTCTTCTGATTTCCACAGATATCTGTGTGCTTGTCCATGTGTGTGTGAGTGCGTGTATGCATGCACGTACTTCTCAAAAAAAACATTTTAAAAAATCTTTTAAAAAATGTTCAAGTTGAGCAGGCTTGGTGGTGCACGCCTGTAATCCCAGCACTTGGGAGGGAGGCATAGGCAGGCAGATCTCTGTGTTCCAGGACAGCCTGGTCTAAACAGGGAGTCTAGGACAGCCAAGGTTACAGAGAGAAACACTGTCTCAAAAAGACAAACAAACAAATAAACAAAAAAGTTCAAGTTGTGAAATATTTACCTCAGAGTACACCAACAATTAAGTAGTTATCCGTCATCACCAGAGCAAAACAAAACAAAACACTTTTACTGCATAAGTAGAAGCCAAGGAGAAACCACGCAATTAAAACACAGCCTTGAAATAATAGCATTTGAGGATTTGCTGCTGTTTTTTTTGTTTTTTTTTTTTACCATTGGTGTTGCTTTTCACTTTTCATATTTATATGTTTTACTTTAAAAAGCAAGTCTGAAAGCTGCCTGTTATTGAGCCATAGGTACAACTTCATCCCCAGATCATACGGATTCTGGCTTTGTGAACATTCTGACCTCACTCCACAGCTTTTGCATGTAGCCTTTTTTAAAATTCTGGTCCATAAACCACTTTCTATCTCTACCTAACACCTTACCAGAATTCCTGTAGCTCTTTCTTTTAGTATGTATTCCTTCCTGTTTTGTAATCCCAATTACCAAAGCCCTAAGGACTTTTTAAAAATGACATTTGTATTTTACTTTACAGTAATTTATATACTTGAACAACAACCTCTGTCATTTTTTGGGGGTTGTCTTTCTGTCCATACGACAGATCAGCACTAGACAAACAAAAGGGGAAAGGCAAACCTACTTCATTATATATTTCATGTTTCCAATTTCACTTTCTCTTCCAAAATTCATTGTTAAAGTAACATTAAAATATCTAAGCAGCTACATATGTAAATTGGTTATTTGAGAACTCCACTACCTCCAGCACCTCTATAAAAATTCTACCTGCCCCTTTTACCAGCAGAAATATTCTTCCCACCTTTTGAAGATTAATGAACCTGTGACACATAAGCTGTCTTTTAACTGGGGTGATTTTATACACTGTTCATCTCTGTCTTTAGCTGCAAAATAAAATAACATAAATACAAACAAAAATAAAACAAAACAGCACAGCCCTACCCTCAGATTGCTTACACTCTTTGTTCCTAGAAAATCAAGGCCTAAACTGGGAGATAGGGAAAGATCAAAACAGATAAAGCAGATATAAATCAAGAATGCACCATGGCTTCTTCCCAAGAATGTTGGAGGCCTTGGAATAGTAAAATAAGCTACAAAAGAAGGGGCTGGAAGATTGCCTTCTCCAGTAGATGTGGCCTTGAAAAATTATAATGGAAAACACACTCAAAGAGGGACCTGGCATGTCTTATTGTGAATAGGAACAGGAGTAAAAACTGTGGCTGGATTATACAGGTAGAAACCCAGGGAATCAAATGAAGTGAGAAAGGAAATGTTCATAAATCAGGCTGTCCAACCTCTACATTGGAAAAACTGCATAGCCAGCAATAACAGTCTTCTAGTTTGCAAAGAACATGTCATTCTGTGCAAAGCCTGAACTGAATTTGGGATCTCCAAATAAAGGAAAAGAGAGTGATTTCTCCTGCTATGATTATTAGATTGTGACCAAAGGATTCTGTCACTCACTGCTGAGCTTCAAAGAAGCCTAGTAGCCATCTAGCTTCTTCTGAGATAGCAGCATAGGATGCTGGCTGAGTTGCTCTGGTTCTAGTAGGCACAGACAGGCACATATCCCCCTAGTTTGTTCCTTTCCTTCATACAGTGCCTTTAACATTCCTATTCAGTAGGATTTCGAGGCTTTGTCAAGAACCAAGTACCCAAAACTGAAGTAGATGACAAAAGAGGTCTTTCAAGAAACTCAAACAATCATGACACACCAGAGGTGTGACAAATTATGAACTCTTAGGAAAACAGCCTCCCACTTCACTCACCCAAGTCAGACCTTCCTAAGGCTTAGAAACAGAAATCACCCTCTTACTTCACCAAAGCCCTAGAGGAAACCCTGTTTTCCCAGTTGAAGCTAATGCAAATGCTCTCTCCAGGTTTCTCCTGACTCCCTCACCTTTGCCACTCTCCAACTGAGCTATGGCAGCAAGCAGATTACTAGCTAGTTAAGAATTGCGCTCTACAGGATTTCAGTGTCTATGGGCTGAATATACTTGTAATAATATTTTACCAGAAATGAAGATTCTCTTGAAACCAGTTCTGTCTATAGCTTGGCTTTATTTTAGACTATGAAAAAATTTGATGCCTAATGTGAAATAATGGAGAACGTGCTTCAGTGACATTACGAATACCTCAGAAACACAACTTGACATAACAACACTAAATCAGCCGCCTTGCTTATCCCCACCAGAAATCACTGGGCCTGAAGCTAGGAGAAAGTGGATTTGTCTTTGGAAAAAGGAGATAAACACATTCTTGACAGTTAATAAGAGTGCCTCCTGCATTTCATAGCTTCTAAGATGTCCTATTTGCATTTCACTGCCAAGTAAGTAATGCATTAGGTGCTCAGCATTTCTCATCACTTTGGGCACACCACCTGCCCCACAATCCAGAATCCGAGAGATAGAAAGTGCTACACAAAGAGCACTGAGGTCAGATCACTTTCTCAGGCTCATACAAATAGAAGCATAACTTGTATTACTACCCAGGTCTCCAACAGCAGGGATGTCGTTCTTACATAACCTGTGTCATTAAGCAAGACTCAAATCCACCCCAGTGTGCACACATGCAGGCACATGCTCCTGCACATGCAGATACGCGGCACTTAAGTGCATGCACACCATCTCTAAGAACACAAAACCCATGGAAGGTTTCCTGAAGTTCCTGCCCCTAAGTTATCTGAGTTTTAAGTCATGAATACCAGAGTATGGCATTGTTGGAGATAGCAGCTGCCCTGAGCACTCCCACTGTTTCTCTCTTTCTTTTTCCCGTTCTTGTTTTTGGGCTTCCTAGAAAATCTGATACACACTCCAACACAGGTCTACATGGAGGTGGATTCATCCCCTCTCCTGCCATACAGAGGCCTTGACGTGCTCAAAGTAATAGTTCTAAACTAATTTTTCTGGGGTCGCTTTTCATTTGTATTCAGAATAAAAGCCCATCATCTACAGAGTGGGTCATTTCTTCCCCCTCTCCAGTCTCAAAAATTCTTGCAGGTGTCTGATTTTTTCCATCCTGAACCCTTGATATTCCTCCATCACAAGTCCAATTTGTTAATGACATTTCACTTATCCTCACTGTCAATGCCATACAGTAGTTTAAAAGTCCTTCCAGTTTCAGTTCTACTGAGTAGGGTGGAAGTCAAATTCCAAGAGAACCTCATGACAAAACTGTCTGAAGGACTTTATAAATTCCGATCCATAGAGAGTCATCCCATCTTCTAGGCCCTACTTTGCAAGACTTTCCAGGCACCACTCAAAACACACACCTGCTAGAATTCACTGAGTTCTGCAGGGCTAGAACTAGCCAAAAAAGGTCCAGCCTATGAGCCCTACCCCACCCCCACCTCCACCCGGTGCCTCTAGGGAACCTCTGGTGTGCCTCTCCTCAGAGGGGAAGATATGAGAGGCTAATGGCAGCAGTGACATGTTCCCACGTGGCCGTGACTGCCAGCTACCCACCTGTGGAAGAAGAGCAGAATGGAGAGCATGGTCTGATCGATGTTGCGGTTGCAGATGCCCTCGTTGATCAGGTAGCAGGGGTCCCGAAGCACAGGCTCCAGCGAATCCTGCCGCATAATGTTGTTGAGCTTGTCAGTGTTGAGGTTCTCAAAGATAAGTTTCTCCTGCAGCTGCCGAAAGTTGCTCACGGTGGGGCTGCCTGGGTTGTTCTCCCCGCCTCTTTGGAGATCGCTGCGGTTGGCGAGGTCCAGGCAGCAGTTGCAGCAGTCGAGCCCGACAGGTGAGCGGCAGTCGGTCTTGGACTGGGCCAT
>CM053742.1:54214354-54237428 GCA_028658305.1 Pachyuromys duprasi | reverse complement strand
GCTGCGGTTGGCGAGGTCCAGGCAGCAGTTGCAGCAGTCGAGCCCGACAGGTGAGCGGCAGTCGGTCTTGGACTGGGCCATTGTCTCAGGCTTGGAGGCCGACTGCTCAGCGAGGAGGTCAGGGTTGGCTGGCAGGTGCTCACCCGCCGAGCTGGAGCTGGCCTTTTGGGACTCCAGGGTGCCTGGAAAAGGCAAGCTGCAAGAAGAGTTAGAAATCAGCGCCTAAAAAGCCGGACACCTTCAGCTCGGGGCCCCCTTCTGGTGGTAGCGCTCGGGGTGCGAAGAGAAACAGCTGGACAAACAGCTCCCAGCCGATCCTTTGGGCTCACTTCCTTCTCCTCCTCCTCCTCCCCCCACCCCCCAGTCTGGAAGGCAGGGCCGCTCCCCCTCTACAGTCTAACCCCCCCTCCCACGGACTTGCCAAACGCTGTCCCCCAGGCTCAGCCCTAAGTTTCCCAAGTGTGAGCAAGGAAGGCTCCGGGTGGACCTGCAGGCGGCAGGAAGGGCGGGCAGAGAAGGGATCGCCCCTGGCGCTCCCTCCCAGTTTCTCTTTGGTGGCCCGCGGGCTCCGCTGACCTAGCGGCGGTAGGAGCCCGGTGCACAGGGAGAGAGCCGGGAGCCCAGGAGACTACACAGGGCCGTGACAGCATGTAAATTAGCACCGAGGGGCAGGCGGAGGACACGCCACCGCTGCCGCTGCAGCTTTCCTGACTGGGCTTGAGGAGGGCCCCTGGCTCCCTGACTTCTCCTTCACAACCCCCACCCTTCCCCGGCGCCCACGCGGCTGCTCGCACCATCGCCCACGCTCCTAGGCAGGCAGCCTCAGCGGTTCCTCACGGTGCGCGCCTCGCCTCGCCACGGCTCACCTAGCTCAAGTCCAGCCCTCAAGGAGCACGTAAGCCGCTTCCCCCACCCCGCGGGCCATAGCCCGGAGAGCCGCCCACCCCACCCCCAAGCCCCGGGGCCACACAGGGTTTGGGCTCCCAGCGAGAGTAAAAGGTACCTTAGTGGTTGTGCCCAGCCACGGAGGCTTCCCCTGGCAGGAGAGCGGGACACTCAGGGCCTTTAAGCAGCTGCGCCACGCAGCCAGGCTTTTTGGGAAGTGCTCTCAGAGCTAAGAGCCCACAAACTGCCAGAAAACATCACGAGGAAATAATGCCCCCAACTCCAAACTCCCACATTGCCCAGCCTCCCGATGCCCACTGCTCCTCACTTGCCATCCTGTCTGGCTCTCAGGTTCACTGCCTGCTCTGTGCTCTGAGCCCCACTCGACGCCATCGCTTCAGGTTCTGCTGTCTAGGCTGCGGGCTTCTCTGAAGGCTGGCCCCTTCTCCCCTGCCGCTCTTCTCCCGCTCTTTCAGATATTCCTGTCATTTAACCGCCTCTTTCTCTCTCTCTCTCTCTCGTTCTTTCTTTCTTCCTTCTTTTCTTCCTTTTTGTTTTGTTTTTTTGAGACAGATTTTTGTGTGTAGCCCTGGCTGTCCTGGACTCGCTTTGTAGACCTTGCCAGCCTGGGACTCAGAGATCCGCCTGCCTCTGCCTCCCTGAGTGCTGGGATTACAGGCGTGTTGTCACTATGCCTGGGTTTTCTTTTTCTAACTTTCTTCCCTCACTTCTTCCATTTTTCTCTTGGCCGTTCTCATCTTTCTTTTTCTCCCCCTTCATCTCTGGCTGCCTCTCTCTCCCTTTTCTCCGCTCCTGCTTTGACCCCCCTCCCTTCTATTTCCTTCATTTTATCCTCCCCCCCCCACATCATGTCGGCACCCCCTCTTTCTCCTCAGTCATCTTTCCTGTTTTTTTTTTTTTTCTTTCCCAAAACTTGTTCTCCCGTTTTTCGAAACCCCCTCCCGCCCCCTACCTGTTACTTCAGGTGATGTGTGGCTGTCATTCTTTCGGAGAGACTTAGTCCTCAGCCGCCCTCAGGCACAGTCAGGAGAGGAGTGATGCGTCCCGTTTGGCGGCGGAAGGATCTGGGAGCAGAGAGGAGGTGTACTGAAAGGGCAGATCTAGGGACCAGCCTGGTGACCTAGATGAATGCCTCTGATGCCTGCGTTTCAGAGACTCGCAAGGTGATCAAAGAGGGCTGCTTTTAGTGTTTCTCAGAAGTTAGAATATGTTCAATATGGAAGACTGAGTACTTATTGCTTCTTCGAAAAATTAAAACACATTTATAATATTCAGGTTTTGTATAAAACTCACATACATTTCTATTCGTTCTTACTACCTTACAACAACCCCCTCCGCCCCCTTCATTCGGTTCATTCAAGAACCCAGGGCATTTGAAATAGAGCAGTATATACTGCCATCTTCTGCCCAAAACCTGAACTATTTTCTGTCTGTGCATAGAGAAGACACTATAGGTGCCTGCCTCTTGGTGGAAGAATCCATTGGGACAACAACTGGGGACACGAGTCCCTCCATTTCAATAATAATAAAGTTCCAGTCGTCTGAGCCCTGCTAGATTTGACTTAAATACATTTGAAACGTCCTAGCCTGCCATGCTGCAGTGCACCCTAAGATCCCAGCTACTCCAAAAAGCAGTAGCAGGATACTTCTGAGTTTCAGGCCAGCCTGAACTAAATATTAAGGTTGACTTAAAAGAAAAGCCCACCCCATAGAAAACAAACCTTCAAGCCTTCCCTGTAATTAATTAAGAGCAAAGAGCAGACAACTAATTCTTTTTCTCCGTTCTCGTGGCTGTTACGTGGTGCCCAAAATGTGGGTCATTGGGGAAGGCTGTGCTCTGTGCTGTAGTGGCTAGAAAAACCAAAACTTGCTGTGTCTCTGCTTCCTGAGAAGATCCCAAAACCCCGCATAAAAGAGACTATGGTGGTTATTGCACAAAGCAGTATAACCGAGAGTATAGATACATCTTCACAGACTAAGAAACCTCTATTCTTTTCTCTTAAAAGCCCATCATGTCATTTTCTTGTATTTCCTTCTTCTTTCTTCTCTCTTTTAAATGTTCCTGGATAAATCCCAAAGGAGGTAGTAGAATATAAAATTTCATCGGCATTGTGTAGACTTATAGCCTACTGAATTGTTTTTTAATTACAATGTTTATTATTTCCTTCTTGTTTATAATTATTTTATGTTAATTGTTAGAATAAAATATGGTACTTCCATAAATGTTAATTTGCATTTTGGGAACAACTAGGCTTTTTGTTTCTTTGTTTGCCTGAACCCTCTTATCTTTGTGTAACCTTGGGATGAGGCCAGGGGGGAAGTATTTCCTTCTTGTTATTTGGCACCGTTAAATTCAAGATTTTTGTCCCCTTGACATTTCCCTGTTGTAGTCCTTGCTCTAAAGCAGTATTTTTAATAATTCAGTACAGATTTGCATACCATATCAAGGCTGATCAAGAGCAAATATAGTTGAGATATAGAAAATTCTAGATAGTACAGAGATAGAGTTCAGAGAACTGGCATTTGTGTGCACACAAGTCCAGCTTGTGTTGACAGACTGCATACCTCTGTGAGGGAAGGCTGACTGGACAGGACCTCCTTGGCTCTCCTCTGTGAAGCCTTGCTTTACTGACATACACTGGGTTGGATGGAGAGATTCCAAGCAAATGTTTTTGCATAAGCTCCAGAATGTAGCAGTCTGGGACACTAGCAGACACAGATGGTGGCTTTTTGGGTGGAGCAAAAAGGGAGTAGAAGAGACACACCTACTTCTTGAAGAAATCCCTTGGCATAATTACAGTAAGGCTACATCCTAACAAATCTACCATGAACTGAAAATATCACAAATAATATTTAAAAATGGAATTGCTACACTTAGTTCACTGAGAACAATAGCTTAGCAACACAGGAGTCCATATGACCCTCCTAGTCTTCTGGCTTACTGGAAGCTGCTCATCATTCAAATCCTAAATTTTAAGTAGAGATTTTGCTGAATACATATTGACTTTTGCACAATCAAAAAACACAAAAATTTCAGGACAGCCAAGGTTACACAGAGAAACCCTGTCTTGAAAAACAAAAACAAATTAACAAACAAAAACAAAAAAGGAAAAAAAAAACAAGACCCCCAACCAAAAAAACTAAAATACAACAACAACCCCCCCCCAACACCCACAAAATTCATAAGTAGAATCCTTGAAAATCAGGGACTAGTGGAGTGAGGCCCGTGGGTGACAATAGTGAGTATGCTGGGATCCTGTGTGAATTTCAAAACAGTTTTGTGTTACTAGAGAAGAAAATGGGAGAGATGGAAGTGGAGAGTTGGAAAGGATGCAGAGCCCATGTCTTTTTAAAGAAAATTATTCTTTTTATATCCTAATTGTAGCCCTTTCCCTCATGTCCTCCCAGTCCTACCCTCCATTTCTCTCTTCCCCTTATCCCTTTCCCCTAGTCCACTGAGAGGGGGAGTTTTCCTCCTCTGCCATCTGCCCATAGCTTATGAAGTCTCATCAGGACTGCCTGCATCCTTTTCCTCTGTGGCCTGGCACGGCCACACCACCAGGGGGAAGTGATCAAAGAGCAGGCAACGGAGGCATTCATGTCAGAGACAGCCCCTGCTCTCCTTACTCGGGAACCCATACGGAGATTGAGTTGCCTGTGGGCTACATCTGAAACAGGGGATCTATGCCCTCTCCATGCATGGTCCTTGGTTAATGCATCAGTCTCTAAAGGCTCCCTGGGCCCATCTTTTTCAGAGCCCACATCTTAGGGAACTCAATGTAAAGCATTAAAGAAAAATTTGCTCTGAGCCTACTGTGGTGGTTTACACCTGTAATCCCAACACTCACAGTGACTTTGGGCTACATAAAAGATCTTGGCTAAAGGAGTCTTATGGAGGAGTGGGGACATAGAAGGACCCAGAGGGGACAGGAACTCCACAAGGAGATCAACAAAGCCCCAAAATCTGGGCCGAAAGAGGCTTGCAGAGACCAATCCTCCAACCAAGGACCATACATGGAGAGGACCTAGGCCCCCTGCTCAGATAAAGCCTATAGGTAGCTCAGTCTCCATGTAGATTTCTTAGTATGGGGAGCAGGCTCTGTTGCTTGCTCCTCTATCACTTCCCCCTAAAGGGGAGATCTTTACAGGCCACAGAGGAAAAGGATGCAGGCAGTTCTGATGAGACCTGATAAGCAGGGGTCAGTTGGTAAGGGAGGAGGGCTCCCACTTTCTAAGGACTAGTAGACTTGGATAGGGCAGAAGAGGGAGGGAGGGTGGGACCAGGAGAACACAAGAGAAGGGACTGTGATCAGGATATAAAGTGGATGAGTTTTTAAATTTTTTTAATTAAAAAAAAAAGATCCTGGCTAAAATCAACCAACCACAAATCTGTCTGCTTCATACATTTGCCTTGCTTTAGATAATTAAGAAAAGGGATAAATATCATTTCTTGGGTCCTAATTATGTACCACAAGTGCACATATCATATATATATGTGTGTGTGTGTGTGTGTGTGTATTCTTATTTCTCAACAACAACACTATGAAATAGGTATGATTTCAGTGATGATGAGACCTTAAAATCACAGAAACTCTCAGGTGACACAAGAAATTCATGATGGAGTCAGGGGTTGAACTTACAGTTTCCTAATTCCAGAACTTGTGTTCTTATCCACTAGGTGACTTTTTATAGAGAGGCTTATCAAATATTCTTTTTTTTTCCCCGAGACAGGGTTTCTCTGTGTAACAATCCTGACTGTCCTGAAACTCACTTTGTATACCAGGCTGGCCTCGAACTTAAAGAGATCCACCTGCCACTGCCTCCCAAGTGCTAGGATTAAAGGCATTCTCCACTATTGCCTGGCTGGCTTATCAAATATTTATGAGGTAAAACATCTGTTTTAAGAAGATCGTACATTCACAGAGCCACATATGCATCTGACTATTTACTATTTACTGACTATTATATCAAAAGGCTTATTTATGCTGCGGAACACCAAGAAAGAAATTGATAACCCTAGTATAATATTAGGATAGCTAAAATGAGTCAGGCGTTCTGTTAAAGGCTTTATGTAACATTATATAAATGAACTATCCCAACAACCTTTTGTGTTAGACGCTGTTTTTATTCCCACTTACTAGATCAGGAAACTTGAGCTACAAAGAGAAGAGATAGCACACCAGGATTATAAGTGGCTTCTCTTTAAGCACATAGAGTCTAGTTAGGTTCAAATCAATATACCCAAGGGAGTTGTACACAAACTCATTTCATATCATCAATACCCAATTTTGTTAGCTTCTCCTCACAGAGGGAATCAAATTCATTAAAACTCACACATCTTTGTATCACAGATTTGTAAAGCTGGCAATGGTATAAAATCTAGATCAGGGTATTCAGAACCTTTTTTAAAATCTATTTTGTGCCACACATTATTACGACAATATAGGGAAGCTTATGAACCTCTTATCAAAATAATGTTCTTAGATAACACAAGATAAAACATGATTACAACAGAAATCAATCATACTGAAGTGAAGATTTCAAAATATATAAAACAGAAATTTATATAAGTGTCTGTTCATATAGTAAAAACAAGATTCTAGACACGGTTTTCATAACTGTGATATGAACTTCAGAATAATGGGTGTGAGTTCATTTAAAGATACTCAAAATAACAGTAATGTGACATAAGACTGTTTCTTTGTGGGGCAGGAGAGATGCATCAGTCAGTAATGTGCCTGCATCGCAAGGACCTGAGTTCAGATCTCCGACACCCTCATAAAAAGGCAAGCATGGCAGCACCCATATAAACCAAAACTGGAATGCTACTACAATACTCCCTCAGTTCATTTTTTCATTTTCAGGACATTGTGAAGAAGCAAATTCTTTGATGACAAAGCCCCCTTGCTGAAGCTCCACCAAGAAGTTAGCACACTCAGGTCACCCCTGATCCTTAACTCTAACACCTGAGGTTTTTTGCCTTTAATTACGTACAGCATGGGTGCCTAGGAGTGTGCACATCACTTATCACTTCAGAGATACAAGTGCAGAATATCAGAGTCAGCTGCTTGAAGAAAGCAGCCTATACCCTCGGACACTAAGGACATCCATGGCACCTATGAGTTCAGAGCTCATAATTTGGGTTTATAAGACAGGAACCAGTGCACCTTTTTTGTGCACATCTTTTTCATTTTCACAGTCTCTTTTATTTATTTTCCTATGCCTTATCTTGGTATAATTGACAAAAATATATGTGCAGTATACAAAGTGATGATTTTTAAATTTGCTTCTTTTTTATTAATATTTTAGTCAGTTGATGTGTATTAAATCTTAGCATGGTACTGGCACACAGCAAATATGCAGATCAATACAGTAGATGAGAGGATCCACAAATACACCCATACATCTAGAGAAAACAACTCACCATTAAGATGTCAAAAACATACATCATAGAAATAACAGAATCTCCTTTTTTAACCTTCATGTTTCTTTATTCTTATAAAGCAAGACTTCATTGATTATAATAAAATAATATCCCAGTATTTAGTAAATGGAAAACTTCAGTAGTGTGTATATTGTTTTATGACTTTAGGTGATTATTATAGTCCCAATAAATCCAATAGTTAAGAAGTATGTGTTTTGGGATGTTAGCCGTGGGCATTAGTTGATCTTTTTAAAATTTTTATTTATTTTTTCTTAATTACAGTTTATTAACTTCTTATCTCAGCTGTAGCCCCATCCTTCATTCCTCCCAATCCCACTTTCCCTCCCTCCTCTACAACCATGCCCCCCACCCAGTCCACTGATAGGAGAGGTCCTCCTCCCCTTCCATCTGATCCTAGTCTATCAGGTCTCACCAGGACTGGCTGTACTGTCTTCCTCTGTGGACTGGTAAGGCTGCATGCCCCTAAGGGGGAGGTGATCAAAGAGCAGGCCACTGAGTTCATGTCAGAGACAGTCCCTGTTCCCATTATTAGGGAACCCACTTAGACACTGAGCTGCCATGGGCTACATCTGTGTAGGGGCTCTAGGTTATATCCATGAATGGTCCTTTGTTGTAGTATCAGTCTCAGAAAACATCCCTGTGCACAGATTTTTTTTTTTGCACTCATTGTAGAGCTCCTGTCCCTTCCAGGTCTTTCTACCTCCCCCTTCTTTCATAAGATTCCCTGCACTCTTCCCAAAGTTTAGCTATGAGTCTCAGCATCTGTTTTGATACCCTGCTGGGTAGAGTCTTTCAGAGTCCCTCTGTGGTAGGCTCCTGTCCTGTTCCCTGTTTTCATCCTCTTCCGATGTCCACCCTATTTACCTTTCTGAATGAGGACTGTTAATTGTACCCAGGGTCCTCCTTCTTGCTTAGCTTCTTTGGGTGTACATATTTTAGTATGATTATCCTATATTATTGTATGTCTAATATCCACTTATAAGTGAGTACATACCATGTGTGTCTTTCAGCTTCTGGGATACCTCACTCAGGATGATCTTTTCTAGTTCCCACAGTTTGCATGCAAATTTCATGATTTCCTTGTTTTTAATTGCTGAGAAGTATTCCATTGTGTAAATGTACCACAATTTGTATATGCATTCCTCTACTAAGGGACATCTGGGTTATTTGGAGCTTCTGGATAATATGAATAAAGCTGCTACGGACATGGCTAAGCAAATATCCTTGTTGTATAATTGAGCATCTTTTAGATATATGCCTAAGAGTGGTATATCTGGATCTTGAGGTAGCACTATTTCTAATTGAGAAAGCATCAGACTGATTTCCAAAGTAGTTGTACAGGTTTACATTCCTACCAGCAATGGAGGAAGTTTCCCTTTTCTGCACATCCTCTCCAGCATGTGTTGTTACTTGAGTTTTTGATCTTTGCCATTTTGATGGGTATAGGGTAAAATCTCAGGATCGTTTTGATTTGCATTACCCTGATAGCTAAGGATGTTGAGCATTTCTTTAAGTGTTTCTCTGCCATTTGATATTCCTCTATTGAGAATTCTCTGTTTAGCTCTGTACCCCATTTTAAAAATAAGATTACTTGATTTGTTGTTGAACTTTTTGTGTTCTTTATATATCCTGGATATTAGCGCTCTGTCAGATATAGGGTTGGTGAAGAATCTTATCCCAGTCTGTAGGCTGTTGCTTTCTTCTGACAACAGTATCTTTTGCTTTACAGAAGCTTTTAAGTTTCATGAGGTCCTATTTATTGATTGTTGATCTTAGAGCCTGTGCCGTTGGTGTTCTGTCCAGGAAGTTGTCTCCTGTGCCAATGAGTTCAAGGCTCTTTCCCACTTTTTCTTCTAACAGGTTTAGTGTATCTGGCTCTATGTTGAGGTCTTTGATACACTTGCACTTTAGTTTTGTGTAGGGTGATAGATATGGATCTATTTGCATTTTTCTACAAGTAGATATCGAGTTAGAGCAGCACCATTTGTTGAAGATGCTATCTTTTTTCCATTGTATGGTTTTGGCATCTTTGTCAAAAATCAGGTGCCCATAAGTGTGTGGGTTTATTTCAGGGTTTTCTATTCGATTCTATTGATCCACCAGTCCGTTTCTATGCCAGTACCATGCAGTTTTCACTCCCTTTGCTCTATAGTACAGCTTGAGATCAGGGATGGAGATACCTCCATCCCTGGAGATGGAGATCTTTTATTGTAGAGGATCATTTTAGCGATTCTGGGTTTCTTGTTATTTCATATGAAGTTGCAAATTTTTCTTTCAAGTCCTATAAATAATTGTGTTGGCATTTTGATGGGAATTGCATTGAATCTGTAGATTGCTTTTGGTAAGATGGCCATTTTTACTATGTTAATCCTGCTGAGTCATGAGCATGGGGGATTTTTCCATCTTCTGATATCTTCTTCAAATTCTTTCTTCAGAGACTTGAAGCTTTTTCATACAAGTCTTTGACATGCTTGGTTAGAGTTGCACCAAGGTACTTTATATGTCCTTTGTGGCTATTGTGAAGGGTGTTGTTTCCATAATTTCTTAATCAACTCATATATCTTTGGTATATAGAAAAGCTGTTGATAATAGCAACAAGTCAAGTAATCTAATTAAAAATGGGGTACAGAGCTAAACAGAGAATTCTCAAGTGAAATATTGAATGGTAGAGAAATACTTAAAGAAATGTTCAACATCCTGAGTCATCAGGGAAATGCAAATCAAAACGACCCTGAGATTTCATCTCACACCCATCAGAATAGCTAAGATCAAAAACTCAAGTGACAACACATGCTGGAGAGGATGTGCAGAATGGGAAACCTTCCTCCATTGCTGGTGGGAATGTGTCTGGAAATCAATCTGGTGCTTTCTCGATTAGGAATAGTGCTACCTCAAGATCCAGCTATAAAACTCCTAGACATATATCTAAAAAGTGTTCATATATACAAGGAAATTTGCTCAACCATGTTCATAGCAGCTTTTTCGTAATAGGCAGAATCTGGAAACAACTCAGATTTCCCTCAGTTGAGGAATGGATACAGAAATTGCGATACATTTACCCAATGTCATACTACTCAGCAATTAAAAACAAGGACATCATGAAATTTGCATGCAAATGGTGGGAACTAGAAAAGATCATCCTAAGTGAGGTATCCCAGAAGCAGAAATACACAAATGGAATATACTCACTTATAAGTGGATATTAGATATATAATATAAGACAATCATACTAAAATCTGTACACCTAAAGAAGCTAAGGAAGGAGGACCTTGGGCAAGATGATCGGTCCTCACTCAAAAAGGCAAATGAGGTAGACCTTGGAAGATGGAGAAAACAGAGAACACAAGAGCCTACCACAGAAGGACTCTGAAAGACTCTAACCTGAAGTGTATCAAAGCAGATGCTGAGACTCAGCCAAACTTTGGGAAGAGTGCAGGGAATCTTATGAAAGAAGGTGGAGATAGAAAGACCTGAAGGAGACTGGAGTGACACAAGGAGAGCAATAGAATAAAAAATCTGGGCCCAGGGTTCTTCTCTGAGATTGATACTCCAACCAAAGACCATTCACGGATATAACCTAGAACCCCTGCACAGATGTAGCCCATGGCAGCACAGTGTCCAAGTGGGTGCCCTAGTAAGGGAACAGGGACTGTCTCTAACATGAATTCAGTGGCCTGCTCTTTGATCACCTTCCCCTGAGAGAAGAACAGCCTTACCAGGCCACAGAGGAAGACAATGCAGTCAGTCCTGATGATACATGCTAGGCTAGTGTCAGATGGAAGGGAAGGAGGACTTCCCCTATCAGTGGACTAGGGAAGTGGTATGGGAGGAGAAGAGAGAGGGAGGAAAGGATTGGGGGTGGAAGAAGGAGGAGACTACAGCTAGGACACAAAGCGAATAACTTGTAATAAATAAAAAAGTGAAAAGGAAAGTGGAAAAACAAAAACTAAAAAATCATGTATAATATGTGAAGTATTTAATTTAGTATCTAGAATATGACAGTTGTACACCGAATGGTCATAGTTAAAAGTATGTTTATTTTTTAGCTTCCCCTGGATTGAGACAGAATTGTTTTTCTTTGATCTTCGCAGTTGTCTGACTCTGCAGTTTGTCATGTTATGTTATTTCAGATATGATGCCTTCAAGTGTGCTAATACTTAGAGCTTTTCCTGATAACAACTTCTGGTCCACACCACTGATACCAGATGTATGCTCAAATAGTAGTTTCTAAAAATGTTCTTCATCTTTTCTGGAGTACTCTTCATGTTCGGACCAGACAGTAGAATCTAAGTAAGCCAGAACTCTGTTCTTCAAATGCAACCCCATCTTCCTACAGCAGCAGGCAAAAGTTACCTCCTCACTAGCAATTGGTGGTTACTTTACACATGTTTCCTGAGCTAGTACAAAATTTAGTGTCTATCTAGAACCTCATGGCTATTTTAATGGCATTCATAAATAGTGGCCATCAGACACAACTATCTTTTTTTAACTTTATTTTCTTTTGTTTTATCTTTTCTGTTTTTTAAATTTTTTTTATTACTTACACTTTATTCACTTTGTATCCTCCCCCCGTAGCTCCATCCCTCCTCCCCTCTCAAACCCTCCCTCCCTCCCCCTTCTCCACACATGCCCCTTCCCAAGTCCACTGATAGGGGAGGTCTTCTTTTCCTTCCTTCTGATCCTAGTCTATTAGGTCTCCTCAGGAGTGGCTGCATTGTCTTCCTCTGTGGTCTGGCAAGGCTGCTCCCCCTTCAGGGGGAGGTGATCAAAGAGCAGACCAATCAGTTCAAGACACAGCTATCTTGCTGCCACATTAACCCAGGGCTCCTTTGGATACAATTCATTTTGCTACCGATTTCAGTGAGAAGATTTTGAACTCCTTTGCTTTTTCATGGCTTTTCATTACTAGCTTTCAATTTCTCTTCATCCTGGGACCATATTTTTTTTACTGGCCAGATCATTTTACCTAATATAGGAGTCTTCTTCATTTATGTGTAGAAAAGATACAGCGGTTTTTCCTGGTGCCATAAAGAGACAAATTAAGAGCAGAAGAAATCTGAATTAACTTGAAGATTGGGTGCCAGAGTATGGCGGTAAGTAGGACTGGGGCAACT
Organism: Pachyuromys duprasi; assembly: GCA_028658305.1. Taxonomy (NCBI): domain Eukaryota; kingdom Metazoa; phylum Chordata; class Mammalia; order Rodentia; family Muridae; genus Pachyuromys; species Pachyuromys duprasi. Next base: position 54,224,963 of record CM053742.1, on the reverse strand, counting down.
GCCCATACATGTTGCTATTTGTGTGGCAGGAAGGGGGTGAATACTTTAGAGACTTAGCTTGCAAACCCTCTAGTACAGGTTGTAAATCCTAAGCTATTGATTAGGAGCTCCTTACTCAATATAGTAAAAAGAAGCACTTTGTCATTGCTGCTGTTTTTAAAAATATCCATCCTGAGATATCACACCCTTCTGAATCTTGATAGTATGAATTCAGGTTGGTCTGTTTGCCCTGTTTTCCACTTCTTATACTAGTATGTGGTTTGTGTGTGTGTGTGTGTGTGTGTGTGTGAATGTGCCTATTCTAGTGTGTCTGGGCACATCTGTGTGTGAGCATTCATGTGGAGACCCAAAGTCAACCTCAGGTGTTGTTCCTCAGGAGTCACCAACTTTCAAAAAATTATTTTTCTCTCATACTTTACATCCTCACCACAGTTTCCCTTCACCCACTCCTCCCAGGTCTGTCTTCCCAATCCTCTCCTCCAGATTACTCCTCCTCTGTTTCCCTTGAGAAAAGAGCAGGCCTCCCAGGAATATAGAAACTGAACATGCATAACACATTACAAAAATACTAGGCACAAACACTCATGTCAAGGCTTGATGAGGCAACCCCGTAGGATGAAAAGGGTTCAAAGAGCAGGCAAAAGAGTCAGAGAACCTCCAGGCATGGTGGTGCATTGCTGTAATAGCACTTGGGAAGGCAGAGGCAGAGGCAGACAGGTCTCCTTTGAGGCAAGCCTGGCCTACAAAGTGAGTCCAGGAGAGCCAAGGCTATACAAAGAAACCCTGTCTCAGAAACAAACAAGAGAGTCAGAGTATCCCCTCCCTACATACTCTTAGGAGTCACACAAGAATACCAAGTTACACAACCACAACATACATACAGAGGACCTACTGCAGACCCATCCAGGCTTTGAAATTGTTGCTGAAATTAGGGAATCAATCTACTTCAAGATCCAGATATACCACTCTTGGAAAAATACCCAAAAGATGCTCCATCCTGACACTTGATCAACTATGTTCATAGCAGCTTTATTCATAATAGCTAGAAACTGGAAACAACTTAGATGTGTTTCAATCAAAGAATGGATAAAGAAAACGTGGTGCATTTATACAATAAAGTATTATTCAGTTGTTAGAAAAACAATGACATCATGAAATTTGCAGGCAAATGATGGAACTAGAAAAAGAAATCATCCTGAGTGAGGTAAGCCAGAAAAACAGGGTATGTATTCACTTATAAGTGGATCTTAGCTGTAAAGTGAAGAATAATTATGCTACAACCCACAGACCCAGAAAAGCTAAGTAACAAGGAGGACTCTAGGTTCGGATGCATGGATCTCCCTGTGAAGAGAAAATCAAATAGATTCTGTGGGTGAGTGGGGATGGAATAGTAGGGATTAGGGAAGGGATGAAGGGAGAGAGTACAGGAAGAACTCACCTTGATTTTTGAGACATGAGCACTCACTGGGACCTTAGACTCATGGATTAGGCTAGGCTGGCTAGCCCCAAAGATCCACCTATGTCTGCCTTCCCAGTGTTATGATCACAAGCACCTGTCACTACACCTGGCAAATACAGGCCCTCATGCTTGCTTAGCAAACACTTTACCAGTTGAGAGGTCTCTTTAGCCCTTTTTGTAGTATTTCTGATTTGTATCTCTGAAATTACAGGTTTGGCTCATCTAACCCTTGTGACCACTTTAGCCATTAACATACAGGCACCCTCTACCATATATGCAGGCTAAGTTCTCAAAGTTCATTCTGAAGTCAGTTGTTTGGTAGGTGTCATGCATTTTACCATAGAAGAAAAAAGTGTGATAAATGGAATTACATTTCCAGGCCAGCCCGCAGAAGAATGTTTTTAACACTCCAATATGTTGGAAGCATGGGCCATTTGCAATAAAAAGTAAGAAATCTTAGTAATTCCACACTAATCAGAAGACAACACAATCGAACAAGAAATAGTTTAGCTTGCTTTAAATATTTTAGTGGTCAAGGAGGGAGAAAGCGTTCCCGAAGTTCTCCAGAAAGACCAGGATTCCGACAGGCTGAAGAGGACCATAGCCTAGTTCTTTACTATCTCTAATTTTGCTTCAAAAACCAGTGCTTAAAAAAAATAATGACTACCATACAGTGAGCACCTACTGTGTGTCAGACATTGTGCTAGTAGGACGCTTACCCCATCCCCATTTCATTGTCACAATATTATGAAGAAAAACATAGTGTTCCATGATTTCAAATGAGTTAACTAAGAAACTATACAGCAGTACTTCTCAAATGGTACTGTGCATGCAAATCACCCAATGTTTATTAAAAGGCAGATTACTGTTTATCAGGTCTGAGAAGGAGCCTGAGATCCTACCTTTCTAACAAACTTTCAGCTGATGCTGTACCTCTGGGTCCAAGGACAATACTTTTAATAGCAAAGCCATATAGTATAAATGACAAACATCCATTAATCTGGCTCCTACCAAGTTTCCTGAAATAACCTCCTACACTACAGTCACTTATTCTCTTTTCTCCTGCAAGCTGCTCCAGGCCACTGTCTCTGCTTTGGATATGCCAGTCTGTTCCAGCTTATGTTTAACTGCTCATTTAAATACAGGTGCTAAATATATATGACCATATTTTCCCATTGTGCGTTCCAAGTCATCTTAGTTGGGCATTGGTTTTTCTTAGCACACGCTAGAACCCTAGCCACAGCCTTTCAGACCTCAATAGCTACTCGAAGCATCTTTCCCGTCCCCACAATGCCCCTGATCAGTCTTATAAAGGCAAATCTCTTTCAAATTTCCTTTCTCAGAGCCACTACCTTCATCTGCGGCAGGAAACTGGCTAGCCTTTTTTTTATTGAATTCTTTATTAATTACACTTTATTCACCTTATATACCCCTGTAGTTCCCTTCCTCCTCCTGTCCCAATACCTCCCTTCCCCCCACCCCCTGCACCCGTGTCCCTCCCCAAGTCCACTGATAGGGGAGGTCCTCCTTTCCTTTCCTCTGATCCCAGTCCATCAAGTCTCATCAGGATTGGCTGCATTGTCTTCCTCTGTGGCCCGGCAAAGCTGCTCCTCCCTCAGGGGGAGGTGATAAAAAAGCACAGCCTAGCCTTTTAAAGACTCCAAATTCGTACTCTTTTCACATTGTTGAAACAATACCAAGTATTAGTCTAAGGCAGTCCCTGGAAAGATTCTTTTCAGAGCCCTGTTGGCAATTCCAGAAACTCAGTAAAATTTTTTTCCTGGAAGGTTATTTGGTTTTTCTTGCCACCTTCCTCCCTTTAGGATTTTGAATGTTATCGTTTTGAAGTATTCTTCAAGCTTTCTTCTATTTTTAGAGTCTATGACTAACTCTTCCCCAATAGCATGCTTCAGGGAGAGGCCACCTACTCCAGCCAAGTTATACTGTTTAGTGAGGAAGGAGTAATTTTATAAGTGTCTATAAATGCACTTGAAGGTCTGTGGGTCTTAACAACTTCTCTTTCTTCTCTTTAACATTTTTGGGAGGTTAGTATTGGAGGGTAGCCTTTCTAACATCCTTATACAGTGGCTGTTTCCTTAAAAAAATGAAGCAAGCACACATTTCATCACTGGTAGAAAAATGATCGCAACCTTATAACTTTTATGCAGCAATCTTACTTCTACCACACAGAACAGGAATAGCTCTTAAAGGGTGTCACAATAGCTGTCACACCCCCTGTAACCATCTTTTCATAGACTAAGCATGCTTAGTTCCCATGTCAGTTCTTGGCTCCTCTCACCCCCTTCCCAGCCCTCTCTCTGTCTCTGTGTTTGTCATGCTTCTGATAAAGCCCAGAGCCTTTCACATTCTAAGCCAGTGCTCTAACACAGAGCTACATCATCAGATCCTTGGGAATTTATTGGATGTTCTCTGGACACACCATGTGCTGTAAATATCCACTGGAAAATAAGGCCTTCAGAAATGCATAAAGTGTGCTCTGTACTTTGTCCAATGCTAGGAACATTGGGATCGTTACTTCTTGTGATCGTTGGATATTGTTTTATGATCACACAAATTTAAATAAGAGTGTGTCACTTCATATTCATCTACTACCAACTTTGGTCAGATCTACCATCTGCCAAGAACATCTATCAAGAAATCAACCCTCCCCACCCAAATGATCAATGTTTCTAAGTTTATAGTTTTTCTTGTGCCATGAGGCCAGGAGATGGTATGGTCTCTCTTTTCTGATCCTTTCTACTATTATATACTCTTATTTCTCTTACTTACATCTTCCCTTTATACACCAATTATGTTTACTTCATCCCTTCAATTATTTTTACCCTCACTTCAATTCCGTAACCTATTTTCATGATTTACTTTATTCTAAGCAGAAGATATCACCTCTTATTGTAGTATAAACATCTAGGTAATTGGATGAAAATGATGAGTTTCCTCTTTTTGCTTCACAATATTATACAGTTTTATCTCCACACATCCTATTCTCTTGAAAAAAAATTATCTTGAAGAAAAATCCCTACATGTTCTAGGTCAAATGAATGCATCTACTTAATGCTATGGAGCCCATGGCCTCACACTTCCTTGGGAAAATCTTTCCCTCCCTTCCCCTCCTTTCTCCTTCCTTCCCCTCCCTTCCCATATATTTTTTCTTTTCTTTAATTTTCTTTTCTTTTTATGAGACAGGGTTTCTCTGTGTAGCCTTGGCTGTCCTGGACTCGCCCTGTAGACCAGGCTGGGCTCAAAGTCAGAGATCCTCCTGCTTCTGCCTCCCTGAGTGCTGGATCACAGGCATCGCCACCTTGCCAGGATTCTTTGTGCTTTGTTTTGGTTCTTGTTTTACAAAACAGGGTTTCACTGTGTAGCCTCGGCTGTCCTGAACTCACTTTGTAGACCAAGCTCTCATTGAACTCATAGAGATCAATCTGCCTTTACTTCCTAGAGTGCTAGGAATATAGGTGTGTGCCACAGCCCTTGGCTTTTCTTCCTTATGTTTTTTGATGTTTTGGTTTTTTTGTTGTTGTTGTAGTTTTTAAAAAAATTATCCAGGGATTTAAAAAAATAAAAATAAAGGATTGATTTCTTTGTGCGTGTGCGTGTGTGTGTGTCGCGCGCGCGGATATTTTGCCTGAATGTGCAGCCATGATATGGCCATGCAGTACCCAATTAGGTCAAAAGAGGGCATCTGATCACTGGAACTGGAGTTACAGATACGAACCTCTATGGCACTCTTCTTGTTATCTCCATCTTAAACCAGTCCTCCTTTTACTGGAGTCTTCCCTACAGCATTTAGATAGGTTCAACTTTCTTCCTTTTTTGTGCACCTAGACAAAATCTATTTATTTATGTTTGAGAGAGGGAGAGGGCCTTGTGACGTGCTGGTGGATCAGAACAACACTGTTCGTTACTGCTCTTGTTAAAAGAAAAACTAATGACCTCTTATTTGGCAAACCCAATGAACAAATTAAAGTCTCTCTCTGCTGCATTGACTGTAATTGATCACTCTTAATCTACGTCTAGTTTCATGCCCCCCTTGGAAGTGCCTGTTCCTTGAGTTTTATTATGATGTGCCTTTCCTGATTCTTCTCATTACTCTCGTTTTACTTTGTAGACTCTTCCTCTGCATCCCATAAATGCCAGTCTTTCTCAGAATTTTTCTCAGCTTATATCGCTTCCCTTAATCAGCCACTCATCTACTCTAATTGCTTTACTGAGCCTTAAATCTCTATCTCTATAACCAGGCCTCTATCCTTGAGCTTCAAACTATATGTGCTCAATTGATACCAACAGTGTAGACCACAGCATATGCCATAGAAACCTACAGACAAAACAGTATGTCTTAACTTCATTTTTTTTTTTTACACAAGCCCACCCCTCCTGCTTTTCTAATCATCTTCTTATCCATTTTCACTGCCACCAATTTGGCGACTCACACCTGTCTTCATAGTTGACCAGCCCTGAAACTTGAGAGTCATAATAATTCCTTCTGTCAATGTCTCTGACCTATTAAGTCTACCCTCTAAATTAACTGATAAACGTCTCCTTTGTGGTGCTATATGGTTAACTGTCCTGGCTTCACATCGGGTCTTTTTCTGAATTAATTTAATAACTTTTCCGTTCTTTTCACCTACTCTCATTTAACCACAGTGGTTCCATGAATGGGATGTCACTAATATACTTGAATTCCTACCACTTCTAATTAAAGCCTGAGCTTGGCTCCTCACTAGTCATACCCAAGCTGACCCATGTGCCTCACAAGACCCTTTACAACCTGACCTTGCTTTCCAATCTTGTTTCTTACCACCATTAAAAAAATTTTTTTTTGTCAAAGTAATGTCACCCTGCACACACCATCATGTCTCACTTCGGTACATAGTTTTCTTTCTGTTTAAGGTCGATTCTTGTCTTCTAGTCAAACCTTTATTGTTCTTTAAAAATTGGAAACTGAGTATGTCACAGAATTTACTAACAGTGACTTTCTTCTGCAGAGAATTGAATGGATAGGTCACAGGGATGAGTGGAAGCGTTACTTTGCTAATCCTTTTGTGCATTTTCTACCATACATCTAAGCTAACTATTTTTAAAAAAACATGAAATACAGGCCACCGTGGCACACATCTGTAATCCCAGCAATCTGGGAGGCAGAGGCAGGCAGATCTTTATGAGTTCAATGTCAGCCTCTTCTATAGAGTTCAGGAAAGTCTAGGCTACACAGAGAAAAACTGTCTCAACAAAACAAAATTAATAATAACAACAACGATAATAATACATGTGACTTTAAAAAAATAATCCTGAGTGAGGCATCCCAGAAGCAGAAAGACACACATGGTATATATTCACTTATAAGTGGATACTAGACCTTTGAGATAGGATAAACATACTAAAATCTGTACACCCAAAGAACCTAAGTAAGAAGGAAGGACACAGGGTAAGATGATCAATCCTCACTCAGAAAGACAAATGGGATGGACATTGGAAGTAGGAGAAACCAAGAAACAGGACAAGAGCCTACCATAGAGGGTCTCTGAAAGACTCTACCTAGCAGTGTATCAAAGCAGATGCTAAGACTCATAACCAAACCTTGGGCAGAGTGCAAGGAATCCTATGAAAGAAGGGGGCGTTAGTATGACATGGAGAGGACAGGTGCTCCTCAAGGACCAAATATATCTGGGCACAGGGGTCTTTGTGAGACTGATACTCCAACCAAGGGCCATTCATGGATATAACCTAGAACCCCTGCACAGATGTAGCCCATGGCAGCTCAGTATCCAAGTGGGTTCCCTAGTAAGGACTGTCTCTGACATGAACTCAGTGGTGGACTTTTTGAGCCGCCCCACACACCCCCGGCCTTGGGGGAGAGGCAGCCTTGTTAGGCCACAGAGAAGGACATTGTAGCCAGTCCTGATGAGTCCTAATAAACTAGGGTCAGATGGAAGGGGAGGAGGTCCTCCCCTATCAGTGGACGTCAAGAGTGGCAGAGAGGAAATGAGGGAGGGAGGATGGGATTGGGAGGGAATGAGGGACAGGGCTACAGCTGGGATACAAAGTAAATAACCTGTAATTAATATCAAAAATAAAAATTAAAAAAGACCCATATTTATTATCTTGCACAAAACTCAAGTCCAAGTGCATCAAGAACCTCAAAAAACAATATGATACACTGAATCTAATGGAAGAAAAAGTGAGGAATATGTGCAAACTCATTGGCACAAGAAAGAACTTTCTGAACAGGGTTCCAATAATACAGGCATTCAGACCAGCAATTAACAAATGGGAAAAACAACAACAACAATCTTCTGTACAGCAAAGAATACCATTGTTTGAGCAAAGAGCCAACCTACAGAATGGAAAAAATCATTATAAATTACACATATGGTAGAGGGTCAGTATCTAGAATACACAAAGAACTTCAACACGCGCGCACACACACACACACACTGTGATAATTTGAATAAAATAGACCCCACAAGCCCATAGGGAGTTACACTATTAGGAGGTATGGTTTGTTGGAGTAGGTGCGGTCTTGTTGGAGAAAGTTTGTTAGTTAACTTCCTGCTGCCTACAGATCAAGATGTGGAACTCTCAGTTCCTTCTCTACCACCATGTCTGCCTGAATGCCACCATGCTTCTCACCATGATGATAATGTACTAAATCTCTGAATCTGTGAGTCCCAATTAATGTTTTTTATAATTTTTATTTCATTTTTATTAATTACAGATTATTCACTTTGTCTGCTAGCTGAAGCCCCATCCCATGTCTCCTCCTAATCCTACCGTCCTCCCACCAGCAATGGAGTAAGGTTCCCCTTTCTCCACATCCTCTCCACCATGTGTTGTCAATTGAGTTTTTGTTCTTAGCCATTCTGATGGATGTAAGGTGAAATCTCAGGGGTTCTTCAAGAGGGTTGTGCTCATAAAACAGTGTAAGAACAACAGCAGCAGCTCACTAAATTCAGAGCAAGAAACCCAGCAGCAGGGCAGCTGTCTCCAGGACTTCCCCAGACTAACAGAGACCACAGTTACTACTCAGGCCTATATGCCTGAGGTGAGCTGTGGCAATTTCTGAGAAGCACTGGCTATACAGTGACCATATCCATAAAGCTGAGGAGGCCTCCTTCAGGAAAAATCATCTTCCTGCCAAGGGGATTCTCCCCACCCCAGGATTCCAGGAAACTAATAGCAAATACATAAGATAGCCAATGGGTAGAAGCCAGCATAAAAGCTCAACCAACAAAAGACAGAGAAATATGGCATCTCCAGAACCCAGTTATCCAGGGGCAAGTAACCCTTCACACCCTAACATAAGTGAAATTCAAGAAGATGACCTTACATCTATGCTTATGAATAGGATAATAGAAGAAATAAATAAAATGCATAAAGAAATAGAGGAAGATAAAATCAAACAGATTATGGACATCTGTAAAGAAATATGGGAAGATGCAGCCAAACAGTTTGTGGCCTTTAGAGAGGAAATAATTAAATCACTGAAAGAAATAAAAGAAACAGAGAACTGTTCAAACAGCTGAAGGAATTGAAGGAAAAACGGGAAAATACAGTCAGACAGGTGAAGGAAATCAACAAAACGGCTCAAGATCTGAATATAGAATTGGAAAGATTAAAGAAAACACAAATGGAGGAAATCATGAAGAAGAATTTAGGGAAGAAAACAGGAACTACAGAGGTAAGCATCACCAGTATACTATAAGAGATAGAGGAACAAATCTCAGGTGTGGAAGATACAGTGGAAGTAATCGATGTATCTGTCAAAAAAAAATGTTAAATCTAAAACATTCCTCACACGAACAGTCCAAGAAATCCAAGACAACATGAAAAGACAAAACCTAAGAATAATAGGAATGGAGGAAAAAGAAGATTCCCTTCTCCAAGGCCCAGGAAATATTTTCAACAAAATCATAGAAGAACATTTCCCCAACTTAAAGGAGAGGCCTATAAGAATACAAGAGGCCTACAGAACACTTAAATGTTTTTTTATTAGAGTTGCAGAGATGATGTTGTCTCTTCACAGCAACAGAAACCCAAAAGACATACACACACACACACACACACACACACACACCAAGAGTACAACTAACTAACCTAATTAAGAATGGGTCACAGAACTTATAGAGGGTTCTCAAAAGATGAGCAGAAATGGCTAAGAAACATTTAAAAATATTCAAATGGTTATCCATCAAGGAAATTCAAATGAAAAGAACTTTGATGTTTCAACTTACCTCAGTCAGAAGGGTCAAGATTAAAAAAAAAAAAAAAGCCATGCTCATGAGCAGGGAAAGGGGAGCACTCATTCATTGCTGGTAAGAGTGCAAACTTATTCAGCCACTATGGAAATCAGTGTGGAGATTCCTAAGGAAGCTGAGAATAGTTCTACCTTAAGATCCAGCTATACCACTCTTGGGCATATACCCAAAAGACTCTACATCCTATTACATAAGTACTTGCTCATCCATGTTCATTGCTGCTCTACTCATAATAACCAGGAATTATAAACAGCCAACATTTCCACCAGTTGATCAACAGATAATGAAAATATGAAATTTGCAGGTAAATGGATGGAACTAGAAACAAGCATCCAGAGAGAGGTAACCCAGACCCAGAAAGACATTATATGTTTTTTTTTTTTTACTTTATGTAATGGTAGTATTTAAGTTTCCGTTATGCGTGTTTTGTTTAGAATATTCACAGAGGTTAGGTAACCAGTAAGGAATCAGGAGGTATTCCAAGGAAGGGGATATAGAATTCAGTGTTATAAGGGGATAAGGGGTTGAGGGGGGTAGAACAAGAAGATTAAAGAGGATGTGGGATGGGGCAGGGTATATGAGAGGATATAGGGAGAGACAACTAGCAAACACTAAAGGCCTTTTGAAAAGACATATGGAAACCTACTACTGTAGAAGCTTCTTAAATATATACATTATATGAAAGAAATTTAAATGAAGTCACCAGATGGGAGAGACAATAACATAACTAGATAACATATGCTACCAAATAAAATCCCAGGAACTGTGAATGGATTACATCTTTTTAAATTGTCCAAAGGGGCTCCACAGACCCACCCAAACATCACAGACTATTGTTGATGCTATTAGTTATCCTCTACAACCTGCTGGTAAG
>CM053742.1:54118362-54213854 GCA_028658305.1 Pachyuromys duprasi | reverse complement strand
ATGAAGTCACCAGATGGGAGAGACAATAACATAACTAGATAACATATGCTACCAAATAAAATCCCAGGAACTGTGAATGGATTACATCTTTTTAAATTGTCCAAAGGGGCTCCACAGACCCACCCAAACATCACAGACTATTGTTGATGCTATTAGTTATCCTCTACAACCTGCTGGTAAGGCCCTATTGCTGAAGATAACACTTACTCATGTCATCAAATATGAAAAAATGGAGCTGGTGCACAATTAGAAACTTCACCCCTCCTTATTAGCATTTGTGGTGCTGGGAAGTATTTTTCATGCCACCAGAGGAGAAAAGTAATTGTGTCAGCCAGCTATGAACTCTGTGAGCTATATCAATCTGCCTGCAAGCCATGCACATTGGTGTAATAATGGCATGGATATCAGGGAAATTACCTACCATTTTTTTATTGGGCTTGAGGTCCATTCCGTGAGATGGAACCCATACCAGACACTGCTAAAGCAAAGAACCTGAGACTCGAGAAGTCAGTCTAGGGAAAAGCCTACTGTTTTTCTGCTAAATAAATTCTGCAACAAAATGACTCCCAATGCCATGTTGCTTTCTATACCTGTAGATCGGGGCCTCACTCAACCCTCATTAGAGAAGCTATATCTTGAAGTCAATGGTAATTAACACAGAGACCCACAAACTTAGACTTTGGAGCACTCAACACTCACTGGGATGTTTTGATCACACCACTTCCATCAATGTTCAGGGACCTGTGTGGAAGAGAGGGCAGAAAGATTATTATAAGAGTCAGAGGTTTCAGACACTTTTCCCAACACAACAGGGCAGATGCACATATGAACTCACAGAGACTCTGACAACACATGCAAGATCTGCACAAACCTAAGCTAGACAAAATTCTGGACATGAAGGAGGGGAAGTGGCCACAAAGTCCCACTCATTACTGAAAACTATTTGCAGTTGACATCTGCTGGTAGAAGGCAAAATAAGCTTTCTCCAGTGGAGTAACAATATGTATCAACCACATGCCAGTGCAGGCCCAATGATCAGGAGGTGATTGCCAATACAAACTTGACCCTGTTTCTGGTCTTGTTGTAAATGGAGAGAAATAACATGAAATTGGCTGAGTACAATGTGTGTGTGTGTGTGTGTGTGTGTGTGTGTGTGTGTGTGAATCTGGGAGAAGTCAGGGGATGGGAAAATATGATAAAACATTCTGTACAATTTTTTCAAAGAATAAATAAAAAAGGAAAAATAGTTCAAAAGGTTGAGTAATCATGTCTTGTAAAATTATCTCGCCTTACCGTCTTCAAACTCCAACTCTGTACTTTTGTACTTCCTTCATTGCATTTTCTCTGGGCCTCCATAAGCATCTGTAATTAAAATAATCACATGGCATTATTATTTTCTCAGATTGTTACCTCCTGAGGAAAGGGGAAACATATTATTGCTTTCAAGTTTTTCCATTTTGTTTTTATGGATATGATTTTTTTTGCCTGCATGAATATCTATGCACCACATGCATGCAGTGCCACAGAAGGCCAGGGAGGGCATCAGATTCTCTGAGACTAGAGTTAGAGAAAGTAGTGGGCTGCCACCTGGGAACTGGGAACCAAATCAGGGCTCCTTGGGAGATTAGTAAATGTTCTTTACCACTTACCCATCTCTCCATCCCAAGCATATGACTTCTTGTGGCTTCCCCAGAATCCAGTAGAATGCTCAACAAATATTTATTGTATGTATGAAGAAATGAATAAGTTATTGAGTGTTCTATTTTTAAAATAGAGCTTCTAAGCTTGTGATCATGTCAGATCACCTCCACGCTATCTTTTAACCATATGTTGAGCATAGAAATAATACTTTACATATATTCTTGTTAAGTTTTACTCATCATTTTTTCAGTTTGAGCATGGCAAAATTTAATGCATTTATTTGTTTGTTTATTTAGAGCAGAGTTGGTTCTCTTTTTCTATCATTTGGGGCCTGACATTCCAATTCAGGTCAATAGATTTGGTGGTAAGTACTTTTATCTGATGATACATCTCACATGCCTTTAAAATTGGAGAAAGTAATGTAAGATCACTTCGTTCAAACTCTTACATCTTTATGTCATACGTAGAGATGAGATGTTTTGCATCTCATCTGAGTCACTAAACACAAATAATTGGTATGAGATATCTTGTTTACTAAATTATCAACAGTGTTCCAAACCCCACGTTTTATATTTTTATATATGTGTTGTTTAAGTATTTGCTGCAGGCTAAGTAATTTGATCCCTAGTTTACAGCTGAGGAAACTTAACACTAATTCAGCTACATCCCCTGCCCAGGGTCCGAGTCTTAGTAAGTAGTGATGCTGAAACGTGAATTAAGGTCTTGTTTGTTTGTAGCAGGGTTTCCCTCTGTAGCCTAGGATGGTCTAGTGCTTTGTGTAACTCAGGATGAGCTTGGATTCCTAGCAATCCTCCTTCCTCAGCCTCCTTAGGCTTAGGATTTCAGGCATGCTCTGTCATGTCCATTCTTGAGCTGTGATTTTTTTTCCTCCAAGTTCATGCTTGATTTGAAATAAGACATCAATTAAAAGAGCCTGTCTACTCTTTGGCTACTAGACAATAGGCTCTCCATTGAATTGACAATAGGCTCTCCACTGAATCCCTTAGTGTCTAGTGCTCATTATTTCTCAAGGTAGCCATTCCATCTTTGAACTTCTCTAAGCATCTTTAAAGCTCTTATTATAATGAGCCAAATTATCAGTTAGTCAAAGAAAGCATGGCTAGAGTGGAGGTTTTTGGTTTTCTATTAGAACTTCCTTTCCAGTCTGACCAAATCATTTTTTTTTTACTTTTTTGACTATAGTTATTCAGCTAGTTGTATATATATATGCATATACACGTGTGTGTGTGTGTGTGTGTGTATTTCCTTGTCCAGTGGGCTTCTACTGCTTTACAAGATGCCATCTAAATAGATAGGGCATCACATTTAAATTATAAAAAATTCTGTTGTTAATACTTAATATGGTGGTTTGAATAAGAATGGTTCCATAAGCTCATCTATTTCAATGCTTTGTCTCCAGTTGGTAGAACTGTTTGGGAATGATTAAAAGGTATGGCCTTGTTGGAGGAAGTGTGCCACTGAAGGTGGGCTTTGAAGGTTCAAAGGCCTACATCACTGCCACTTAACACATTCCCGCCCCCCCCCCAAACTCTCCCTCCGCTTGTCTCCAACTTGTCTCGGCTATTGTACCATGCTGGGCAGCCTGCAGCTACCCTCTTCACCATGCTGTCAAGGACTCTACTATCCTCTGAACCTGTGAGCTCCTAAATTAAGTGCCTTCTTTCACAAGTTAGTAGTATCTCATCTTAGCAACTTAAAAGTAACTAAAGCCCGTGGTTCTTTTAAGCTTTCATTCCAGTTTTCTTTGCTTGTATTTAATCTACTTCAGTGGCCTGGATAACTTTCAAAATTCCTACATCCATCTAAGGGCTAATAGACAATCCAGGACAGCCAGGATAGAAAAACCCTGTCTCAAAAATCCAAACCCTCTCAAAATTATTTTTGTTGCTATTTCATAACTGTAGTTTTGCTACTGTTATGGATCATAATGTAAACATCTGATTTGTGACCCCTATGTATATGTAGATAATCATTTAGAATGCAATTAGGAAGTAATCTGTTTTAGGAATGTGGCAGTGGTAGGTTCTCTTCTAAGATCCATAACTAGCCAAATATTGGTTAGGTTAACAGTACTTGGCCTGATTTCCCTCCTTTTAAAAGGGTCTTGAATGCAAGATGTTGGTTACCACCAAGATATAAATGCCACTATTGGATCTTTAAGCATTTCTTGCTGTAGTGGTCATAGTTATGGTTTACAGTTGTGTAACAATTTTCTTCAATATTTAAGCAGCCCATCCTCCAGGGCAACTTTTTTGTTTTTTGGTTTTTGTTTTGTTTTGTTTTGGGGTCCTCTTTTGAGACAGGATTTCTCTGTGTAGACCATGTGGGGCCTCCAGGGAAACATTTTAAGCAGGAGAGTAAACAACTTAAAATAGCTTCAGAAAGTCCCTGAAATGGATCAGATCCACTAGACCCATTCCTCCCAAGAGCAAACAAGCCAAGTTGCTGAGTCACTGCAGTACAACCAAGCTGGAAAAAGACTGAAACCAGCTGAGCTGCCTGGAAGAGGTTTCAACTAACTGAGTCACTTGCAAAGGTCATTCTCCCCAACTTGTTGAGCTACCTGCTGGCTGTGCAGTGTGCTCAAAGTTCTCAGCTTTTGGTGAGCTATCACCTGTGCTGGGATGGCCTTTGTGGGTGCAGCTGTCTTTGAGTCGTTTCTGCTCCTGTAAGTAATTCCAACAAAACTCATCCATTCCTGTGACTTCAATAAAACTCATTGTTTCACTAAGTTCAACCTAGGTGGTATCAGTACTTTGGTTTGTCATGGACTTCCTGAGTAGGCATACGTGAGTAGACATCTCCCCAGGAAAATTCTTGTCACACCACCTAGGTAGGAATGTTAGCTGTTATCCTTTTTTTAATAGCTTGCATATCACCTACTGGTACCATGAAGCTAGTTCAGGGAAGAGGTATTTTTCCCCTTTTTGTGTGTGTGTGGGGGAGTAAATCCTTGAAGTTCTATGTCCAAAGTGCATGGTATCTTCAGCAATAAAAACTTACCTGAGTGTCTGGGAGACAACCAAGGGCAGTAGCAATACTTATATTGCTTTGGGAGTCTCTTGGTCTTCTCTGAGTGACAACTCATGGAAATATTTCTCGTGCTGGTACTGTTTTTCTTTTGTTGTTGTTGTTAGATACCTTATGACTCTTGTGGAAATATATAACACCCCAAGTAATGTAACTTAATTCAAATATGTGTGTGTGTAAAATATACCTATATAGTCAAATGTAATTTCAGGTAAATATAAAATAATGATTCCCTATGTCCTTTCAACTATCATTTGTGTTATCTTACCTCTCCTTCTATATGGTCCTCCTTCCCATCTCCTACTAAAATCCTCCTCATAGTTGCTTTTTAAATTTTATCTTGGATTTTTTTATCATTAGTGTTTAAAAATACAATTATGGGTATTGACTTTCTATTCTACAGTTTTCCTGAGCTATTAATCCTCATAGTCCTTTTTTTCTTTTTTTTGTGGACTCATTAGGGTCTCTCTCTCTCTCTCTCTCTCTCTCTCTCTCTCTCTCTCTATATATATATATATATATATATATATAATTATTTATATATATATAAATAATTCAGATAGAAAATAATAGTTAAACTATCTTTGTTTACAAGTGCCATGATCATATATGTCTGTGTGTGTATAAATGGAGATTCCAATCAGAGCACTTGGGTAAGTTAATGAAACAAAACAATTCAGATTGGAAAATAATAGTTATGTTACATATATAAGGTGTGTGTGTGTATATATACATATATTACATAAGATCATGGCACTTGCAAACAAATATAATGTAACTATTATTTTCTAATCTGAATTCGTTTTGTTTCATTAATTTGCCTAACTGCTCTGATGAGAACCTCCAGTAAAATGTTGGATAGAAACGTCTTGTTTATGATTGCAGAGCAAAGTTTTCAGTTTTCATAGACTATTGATGATAGTATCTGTGAGACTTTCAGAGCTGTCCTTAATCATGGTGGAAAGGTTCTGTTCTATTTTTAGTTTGCCAAGTGGTTTTCATCAGGAAAAAAAGGGGATTGAAGTTTATCAAATTCTTTTTCTGAGTCTGTTGAGATGATGATATGATTTTTATCCTCTTTTTCTACTGATGTACTCAGTGTGAGTTTGAAGAGTACATTGTAAAAACTGCTAAAGAAGTCTTCTAGCCACACCATGAGAAAATTCCTTAACTTATCCAAAAGCATCCTTTACAAGAACTTGTCAAAAGATTTTTTCTGAACCTAGGAAGACAGGCTTAGAGAAATATATATGCAGGGAGCCACTAGAGGAAGAGCTTGAGAAATACCTCAAAGAATCATGTAGAAACATGTTATGACTTCTTTGGTTAGGGTTACACCAAGGTACTTTATTTCTTTTGTGGCTATTGTGAAGGGTGTTGTTTCCCTAATTTCTTTCTTCCCCTTTTGTCTTTTGTATACAGGGGGGCTACTGATTTTTTTGAGTTAATTTTGTATCCAGCCACTTTGCGGAAGATGTTTATCAGCTGCAGGAGTTCCCTGGTAGAATTTTTAGGGGTCACTCAGGTATACTGTCATATCATCTACAAATAGTGATACTTTGACTTCTTCCTTTCTGGTTTGTATCCCATTGATCTCCTTCAATTCTCTTATTGATCTAAATGCAAATCAAAACGACCCTGAGATTTCACCTTACACCCATCAGAATGGACATGGTAAAAAACTCAAGTGACAACACATGCTGGAAAGGTTACAGAGAAAGGGGATCTTTCCTCCATTGCTGGTGGGAATGTAAACTTGTACAACCACTCTGGAAATCAATCTGATGCTTTCTCAGAAAACTAGGAATGCCACTTCCTCAAGATCCAGGTATACCACTCCTAGGCAAATATCCAAAAGAGGCTTAAGTACACAATAAGAACATTTGCTCAACTATGTTTGTAGCAGCTTTCTTTGTAATAGCCAGAAGCTGGAAACAACCCAGATGTCCCTCGATTGAGGAATGGATACAGAAATTGTGGTACATCTACACAATTGAATATTACTCATCAATAAAAAGAAGGAAATCATGAAATTTGCAGGTAAATGGTGAGAACTGGAAGGGATCATCATGAGTGAGCTATCGCAGAAGCAGAAAGACACACATGGTATATACTCACTCATCTAAACGTATAATATAAGATAAACCTACTAAAATCTGTACACCTAAAGAAACTAATCAAGAGGGAGGATTTTAGCTAAAATGCTCAATTCCCATCCAGGGAAAGGCAAAGGGGATGGACATCAGAAGAAGGAGAAAACAGGGAACAAGTTAGGAGCCTACCACAGAGGGCCTCTGAAAGGCTCTGCCCTGCAGACTACCAATGCAGATGCTGAGACTTATGGCCAACCTTTGGGCAGAATGCAGGGAATCTTATGAAAGAAGTGGGAAATAGTAAGAACTGGAGAGGATAGGAGCTCCACAAGGAGAGTAACAGAACCAAAAAATCTGAAAACAGGGGTCTTTCCTGAGACTGATACTCCAACCAAGAACCATGCATTGAGATAACCTAGAAACCCTACACAGATGTAGCCCATGGCAGTTCAGTGTCCAAGTGGGTTCCATAGTAATAGGAACAGGGACTGCCTCTGACATGAACTGATTGGCCTGCTCTGTGATCACCCCCCCCTGAGGCGGGGGCAGCCTTGCCAGACCACAGAGGAAGACAATGCAGCCACTCTTGATGAGACCTAATAGGCTAGGATCAGAAGGAAGGAAAAGAAGACCTCCCCTATCAGTGGACTTGGGGAGGGGCATGTGTGGAGAAGGGGGAGGGAGAGAGGGACTGGGAGAGGAGGAGGGAGGAGGGAGCTACAGGGAGGGTACAAAGTTAATAAAGTGTAATTAATTAAAAAACACGGTATGATTTTTTTAAAAAAATCCTTTTATTCTGTTAGTTTAAAATATTTTTTACTATTTTAAAGACGTTGAAAGAGGGAGATGCTGAAAAAAATCTGACAGATGGTCCTCCTTCTCCAAAAAAGAGAGGATAATTATGGCTGGGTTGCAGGACATGTGGAATCTTAGAGAACCTAGAAGTCAAGCCAGAAAGGGAGAACACACTTGAAGTAGCCAGAGTCCCTTGATTTTCCAAGAAAAAAAGACTCAGAAGATTACTTCTAGCAATCTGAGTAAAGAAAGTGAAAGGATTCTTTTCCCCAGTTAATGGTACCAACTTGAAAATAAATTCTCATGGTTGGAATCCCAATGCTGTCACTTACAAGGTGATTATTTTAAGCGAAGTGTTTTATGTCCCCAGTCATCAGTTTTTTTGCAATAAGCACAGAGTTGTTAAAAAGAGACAAAATAGTGACTTAACTTTAAGTACCTAGCACACAGTAGGCAGGTACTTAAAAAAATGTTCCAGGCTGGTATGATGGTTCAGTGAGTTGGTTCCTTCGAAAGTCTGATGACTTACATTTGACATCTGAAATACAAGTAAAGGTAGAAAGAGAGAAATTACTACACAGAATTCCCCTCTCACATCCACATGAACGCTGTGGCACACACAAGTCCACAAACACACAATAGTATATTTTTAAAATTCAGATGGATATTTACTTTCTTCCTGATTCAGCAAGGAGTGTTATTGATCAGAGACAATAACCTTTAGATCATAAGTTGGAGTTAGAACTAGGAAAGCAATTTTGTCCAACTTTCCAGTTGAAAGATAATGAGCCCTGAATACATATGCTTGAATTCATGAAGGACTGGTTTAATATTTTTTATGCAAGAATGAAAATTTCCAGGCATGCTGATACACAGCTGTAATAAACACCAATCCAAGAACATGGGAAAGAGGAGGAGGAGGATCCAGAGTTCAAGGTTATCTTTGGCTATGTAGGGAGTTAAAGGCTAGCTGGGGCTACATAAAATCCTGTCTCAAAAATAAAACAAGACTGAAGGGTAAAATTAAAGATTAAATGTAGTAATGCCAATGACAACAGAAAATACTGCCACATCAAATTTAAATGATAAAGTATATCCTTTTTGAAAACTCATGTCCATTTCCTTCATTCAGTCCTTTCTTTTCCCCTAATATTTAGCCTTCTCTTGCTCTTTTCTACATGTTCAATATGATACCCAAATGTACACTTTTACTATCTCTGTAGCTAGATTCCACATATGAAAGATGGTATAATGGTAATTTGTTTTTTCTTCCTTCTTTCCTTTCTTTTTATTTTTCTCATTTTTTTTTTTAAATTCAAGACAGGGTTTCTCTGTGCAGCCTTGGCTGTCTTGGACTTCCATTGTAAACCAGGCTGGCCTTGAACTTACAGAGATCTGCCTACTACTGCCTCCCCTAGCGCTGGAATCATAAGCATGTGCCACTGTGCCCTGCAAGCTAATTGTTTTTCCTAGTCTTATTATGGCATGTATTTTTCGAGTTTTGTGGTACGTAAGTGTGTAAAACATATATTCTATAGTGGAAGTGTAAAGCCAGTATGAAGCTACACAGCTTCCATTGCAAAGGGCCATTCTAAGTCTATAGAAGTTCACTGAGACATACAGATTTTTGAGTCTAGTTAATTTCACTGTGTGAGGTTTTATTTACAACTTTTTATAATAAAATTTCTGAATGAGAAAATATTTTAATAATAATATAATGTAGTATCTAACATGAAGACATAGTGTATGCAACAGGGTTTGTTAATTCAGCAGCTATATAATCTCAAGAAAGACATAAAGTTTTTGGTCCCTCTTTATGCCCATCTATAGTATCACAATAATCCTAGGCCTTGTTTTCTCTGTTCATAAGAAAGTTGTTTGTGTGACAACAAAAGGCTACCCACTCTCTCTGTATCTCTTCAACATAGTACTTGAAGTCCTAGCTAGAGCAATAAGACAACTATAGGAGATCAAGTGGATACAAATCAGAAAGGAAGAAATAAAAAAAATCACTATTGGCAGATGATATGATAGTGTACATGAGTGACCCCAAAACTTCTACCAGAGAATTCCTTCATCTGATAAAGACCTTCAGCACAGTGGCTGGATACAAAATCAGCTCAAAAAAAAATTAGTAGCCCTCCTGTATACAAAAGAAAAAAGGACTGAAAAATAAAATAGGGAAAAAGCACCCTTTACAATAGCCACAAGTAACATAAAGTACCTTGGTAGGACTCTAACCAAGCAAGTGAAAGACCTGTGTGAAAAAAGCCTTTGAAGAGGATATCAGAAGATGGAAAGATCTCCCATGCTCATGGTTCAGCAGGATTGACACAGTTAAGATGGCCATCCTATCAAAAGCAATCTACAGATTCAATGCAATTCCCATCAAAATACCAACACAATTCTTTGCAGAACTTGGAAGAAAAATTCTCAATTTCATACAGAAAAACAAAAAACCCAGAATTATTTTTAAAAATCCTCTACAATAAAAGATATTCTGGAGGTATCTCCATCCCTGACTTCAAGCTACACTATGGAGCAACAGTAATAAAAACTGCATGGTACTGGCAGAGAAACAGTCTGGAGGGTCTGGAGGACCCAGAAATAAACCCGCACACCCATGGACACCTGATTTTTGACAAAGAATCCAAAACAACACAATGGAAAAAAATGTAGCATTTTCAACAAATGGTGATGGTCTAACTGTATGTCTATATGTAGAAAAATGCAAATAGATCCAAATTGATTACCCTGCACAAAACTAAAGTGCAGCTCTATCAAAGACCTCAACATAGAGCCAGACACACTAAACCTGTTAGAAGAAAAAGTGGGGAAGAGCCTTGAACTCATTGGCACAGGAGACAGTTTCTTGAAGAGAACACCAACAGCACAGGTTCTAAGATCAACAATCAATAAATGGGACCTCATGAAACTGAAAAGCTTCTGTAAAGCAAAGGACAGTGTTGTCAGAACAAAACGACAGCCTACAGACTGAGAAAGGATCTTCATCAACCGTATATCTGACAGGGTTCTAATGTCCAGAATATATAAAGAAATCAAGAAGTTAAACCCTGTCTGAATGAGCATTAAGCATCTTACCCAGGGTCCTCTTTCTTGCTTAGCTTCTATAGGTATACCGATTTTAGTATGATTATTCTATATTTTATGTCCAATAGCCACTTATAAGTGAGTATATACCATGTGTGTGTCTCTGTTTCTGGCGTACTTCACTCAGGATGATGTTTTCTAGTTCCCACCATTTGCATGCAAATTTCATGATTTCCTTGTTTTTAATTGCTGAGTAGTATTCCATTGTACAAATGTACCACAATTTCTGTATCCATTCCTCAATCGAGGGACATCTGGGTTGTTTCCAGATTCTGGCTATTACAAATAAAGCTGCTACAAACATGGCTGAGCAAATGTCCTTCTTGAATACTTGAGCATATGTTGTATATATCCTGAGGAGTGGAATAGCTGCTTCTTGAGGTAACACTATTCTTAATTTTCTGAGAAAGATCCAGATTGCTCAATTCACATTCAGAAAGGCAAATGGCATAGACATTTGAAGAGGGAGAAAACAGGGAACAGGACAGGAGCCTACCACAGAGGGCCTATGATAGACAATACCCAGCAGGGTATCAGAACATATGCTGAGACTCATAGCCAAACTTTGGGCAGAATGCAGGGAATCTTATGAAAGAAGGGGGAGATAGAAAGACCTAGAGGGGACAGGAGTACCCCAAGGAGAGCAACAGAACCAAAAACCTGGGCCCAGGGGTCTTTTCTGAGACTGACGCTCCAACCAAGGACCATTCGTGGAGATAATCTAGCTGCACAGATGTAGCCTGTGGCAGCTCAGTCTCTGAGTGGGTTCCCTAGTATGTGGAACAGGGGCTGTCTCTGACATGAGCTCAGTGGCTGGCTCTTTGATCACCACCCCTGAGGGGGCAGACAGCCTTACCGGGGCACAGAGAAAGACATTGCAGACAGTCCTGATGAGACCTAATAGGCAAAGGTCAGATGGAAGAGGAGGAGGACCTCCTGTGTATCACTGTACTAGGGGTGGGGCATTGGAGGAGAAGAGAGAGGGAGGGTGGGGTTGGGAGGGAATGAGGAAGGGGGCTACTGCTGGGATACAAAGTGAATAAAGTGTAATAAATAAATTAATTTACAAAGACTAAATATAGGGTATACCAGTCATTATAACACAGAAAAATAAGTTAAACACCAACACATCAAGTAATCCAATTAAAAAATAGGGTACAGAGCTAAACAGAGAATTCTTGATAGAGGAATATCGAATGGCAGAGAAACACTTAAAGAAATGCTCAACATCCTTAGCCAGCAGGGATATGAAAGTCAAAAAAAAAACAACCCTGAGATTTCACCTTACACCCACCAGAATAGCTAAGGTCAAAAACTCAAGTGACAATACATGCTGGACAAGATGTGGAGAAAGGGGAACCTCCCCCCCCCCCCATTGCTGGTAGGAATGTAAACTTGTACAACCACTCTGGAAATCAATCTGGCACTTTCTCAGACAACTAGGAATAGAGCTTCCTCAAGATCACCATCAGCAGGATAATCAGAGTTGATTTACATAAATGAGGCCCATAGAAATGAGAGATTTGATCCAAGATTCCCACTGTCTAACCAAGAGAGGGCATATGTACAGAGAAAAAGGAGGGGAAGAAATTACAAATATAAACAATATAACTTAATTTGCTTCAAACAGGACAAAAATCTCTTGATTGGAAATTTCCTTGAAAGACCATCAGAATAAGTGAAAAGGATATGAAACAGATCTGCAGAAACAGAGGGTTCATGAAACCGCCAATCACAGTCAAGACTATACTGATACAAAAATACCTGGATGACAACTATTACTTATAGAAAAGGCACTAATTTTCAACCAGTTTGCCTCCGCACTGGCCTACCAGGAACAAATGTGTCTGTGCATGTAATTGTGCAAGAATGTAATTTCTATGTACAATTAATACGTATAGGTATGAGGCCAAGGATGCTGTAAAACACCCTAGAATGCACTGGATAGCCCCTCACAGTGAAGAATCATCTGGCCCAAAAGTCAGTAAGACAAAGGTTAAGAAGCCCTATACAGTCTAGGCAGAAACACAAGAACAGGCAAGACTGTGGGAACAAAAGTGGGTGTGTGTGGGGGGGGGTGTGATTTAAAATTCTCATGAGAGGTTTGAAGAACCCTACCTGTATTCACGACCTCTTTGTGAAGGTGCTTCTTCTGCTCCACTCCCTACCCCAGAAGTTGATTTTGGCACCGCGGTTTGAGAATTGAAGTTTTAGCAAAGGCGCATTTAGAGGCAGAGGCTTGAAGAGCTGGCACGTGCTTTGCTACTTTTTTGCCCTTTGTTGCCAACATTTCAGAGACGGGTTATACCACGGCTGATCCCCAGAATGAAGAAAAAGCATCACACAGAACAAAGTCCATTTAACAGTAGAAAAGTAGGGAGGGGAAGCTGGGTGTGGTGGCACATGGGTGTAACCCCAGCACTCAGGGAGGCAGAGGCAGGTGGATCTCTGTGAGTTCCAGGCCAGCCTGGTCTGCAAAGTGAGTCCAGGACAGCCAAGGCTACCCAGAGAAACCCTGTCTCAAAAAACCAAAAATGTAGTGAGGGGATAAAATGGTAGGGAGTGGGAGGGGGGGAGGGAAAGGGGGAGGGCGCTACGCCTGGGATTCAAAGTACCCAACCTGTGAGTGAGATAAAAATAAATAAATTAAAAAAAAAATAAATAAAATGGTAGGGAGAGGGTTTTTTTGTTTGCTGTTTATATTTCTATTCTATGAAAATGGCTGTTTTACCTGCATGTCTATCTGTACCACATGTGTGCCTAGTGTCTGTGGAGGCCAGAAGAAGATCCCCTGGGACTGGAGTTATCAAGTTCAGGAGCCACCATGTTGGTGCTGGGAAATGACTCTGGAAGATCAACTGGTGCTCTTAACATTTCCTGAAATATTTGAGTTAAAGTGGTCCTTCTGTCTCAGCCTTCCAAGTATCTGGGACTAGAAGAAGTATGTGTCACTACATCTGACTAAGAATAACCTTTTAAACAAATGATGTGCAGCTGGATATAGTCATGCAAAACAATCAAAAGGATGGAATTAGACCTTTACTTAAAACCATCGACAAAAATTTAGTCTGAAGTGGATCAAAACTATAAATTTAAGAATGAACAATCTGCAATTCTTGAAAGACAACACAAGTATACATTTTAAAATGTATTTTAAATGTTTCGACTAGGCAGTGATTTTTTTTTTTAGGTGGGACACCAAAAATAAGAAACAGATGAGGGAATTGAATGTATCTGCAAGGATAAGACTTTTAAGATGAAACTGGTTAAGGAGTCAAATCAGAAGACAAGTAGGGGGAGAGTGACCACTAATGCAGATGAGGTATCTTTTGGACTGCTGTAAAAATAAAAGGCAGTGGGCTCCACAATAGTGGATGAATTCAGCCACTGAAAGAATAGAGAATAAAGAGAGAATAGGATATAGGACACATTGTTTGAGAATACCAACACTTTTTAAAAAGGTAAAGGAAGATCAGATACCAAAGGAGGAGGAATAGCTGAGTATTTAAGAGCCATGATACTATAATGTCCAGAAAGGCAATAGCAATGTGGACTTCAAAACGGAAGGAGTGTTTGCAAGTGCTGAATGTTACTGACAAGATGAAGTCAAATGAAGGCATATAAGTACCCTTTAGGGCAGAGTGCAGGGAATCATATGAAAGAAGGGGGAGTTGGCAAGACCTGGAGAGCACAGTAGCTCCACAAGGACAAAATATATGTGGGCATAAGTATCTTCTCTGAGACTGATTCTCCAACCAAGGACCATGCATGGATATAATCTAAAACCCCTGCTCAGACGTAGCCCATACCAGTTCAGTATCCAAGTGTCTTTCCCTAGTTAGGGGATCAGGGACTGTCTCTGACATGAACTCAGTGGTTGGCTCTTTGACCTCCCCTCACACTGAGGGAGAAGCAGTCTTGTTAGGCCACAGAGGAGGATATTGCAGCCAGTCCTGATGAGACCAGATAAGCAAGGGTCAGATGGAAGGGGAGGAGGACCTCCCCTATCAGTGGACTTAGAGAGGGAGAGAGGGTGGGATTGGAAGGGAATGAGGGAGGGGGCTACAGCTGGGATACAAAGCAAATTAATTAATATAAAAAATAAAAATTTAATTAAAAAATAAGTGCCCTGTGTTGTGCCCGAATCACGATTCCCCAAAAGACCACTACCAGGAGCTGAGTCCATTGCAAATCACATGAGGATCTTTTTATTATAAATCATTACAAGCTGCAGCTTGGGCTCATAGCCCCCACCACCAAAGCAGTGAAGAGCCAAGAGCCCTGTGGTCAGGTTAGTTGGGTAATTTAAGGATTCTGTTCCCTCCCAGCATGCCCAAGGCAGGGGTGATTCCTACCTGGCAAGCATCTATTGGTTTAAACATTGCATTTTGAATTGATTGGCTATAGGAAGGTCCCCAAACCATTAATACCTCCCTAGGGGGAATGGGGTAATTCCCTTCTAGTGTGTGGGGAAAGAATGTGGTAAGGCGAGTTTTTTCCCTCAGAGCATTACTGGACCTCCCCACCCAACTATTTTAGGCCTCAAGCACTAAAAATAGCTACCTTTAATCTCTTGGTCTCTCACCTGTAGATATGAGAACTTAATGGGGAGGTCTGATTATAACGAACTGAGGATTGAATGCAAAGGCAGAAAATCAAGAGAGCATATGTAGACAACTACATATATGAGAAATTGATGATAAGGTGGAATACATGAATAGTATGAAAAGTTGGAATTGGATAAATGGTCAAGGAAGACTACTTGTTAAGGAGTATTGGGGCATGAATGAAATCTGATGGAAATGTCCAAAGGAGAGGAAAAGATTGATATTAAAAAAGAAAAAGGGAAAAATCATAAAGGAAGTGATTATTTGAGATTAATAAGATGTTATTCAAAGGGAAAGGGATTGAGTTACTATGTGAGGTTTAAGTTCATGATTCTGAAGTGAGACCAGTCAGTTCAGTTGGGTGATATTCTCATGCACTCTTCTTGGGTCAGACTCCAAGAAAGCAAATGGCACTTTGCATTTAGAGTTAGGATTTTGTCAATAGACTGAGGAATGAATGGCCTAGAGGAGCAAATGTATTTGTAAGGAGGAAGCATGCATGCAGGACTAGCTAAGGAGGGAGGTTAGGAGGCAGGCTGCTGAATATTTAGAATAGCAATAAACAGAGGATGTGAAGGAATGTATATTGTCATTGATGGTGGTTGGTACAGGATTGGGTATTTCAAATAAAAATGGCAGAAGTGGTATATATTTTTTTTATGATGGTAAGGTCCAGAGTGTTACCATGGAAGTAGGTGACTGAGTTGGAGTTAAGATTAAGATAGCGGGAGACAAGCAGGTAAAGGGAATGGAAATCCTGTGGTTTGCCCACATGAATACTGAAGCACAAAGTTCGTGGAATAGGAAGTAAAGCCATTATATAGGGTGGGTCAACAAATGTGTTTGCTCATTTGCCAACATGCCATGTGGTCCAGGATGGCCTTTAACTCACTACTAAGAATGCTCTTGAACTCTAGATTCTCGTGCCTCCACCTCCTAATTGTTGGCCATACATCCAGCTTCAAGTCAGCTTTTTATAATTAGCTTTTTAACTCCCGTGAACCTCAGCTGTATCCCCCCCCCCCAAATAATAGATAAGTCACCGTTTACTTTTTTCCCCCTTTCCCATTCCAACAGCTATTTTGATTATGTGCTGTATTTCAAATAGGGCACTTGACTGCTGTTCTCCTTACACTTCTTAAATGACTTTGCTAAGACTCATAAATACTCTAAGGCAGTGGTTCTCAAGCTTCCTAATGTTGTGACCCCTAAATACAGTTCCCCGTGCTGTGGTGAGCCCTCAACCATAAAATTATTTCCATTAAACCAGGCATGGTGGCACATGCCTTTAATCCCAAAACTCAGAAGGCAGAGGCAGGCTGATTTCCAAGTTCGAGGCCAGCCTGGTCTACAGAGCGATTCCAGGACAGCCAAGGCTACACAGAGAAACCCTGTCTCAAAAATCAAAACACAAAAAAACAAAAACAAAACAAAAGAAAAGCCCCCCAAAATATTTTCGTTGCTATTTCATATTTGTAGTTTTGCTAGTGTTATGAACCATAAAGTAAATATCTGATACATGACCCCAGTGGGTCAGTCTTTTGATCTCAAAAAGGTCGAGATCCAGGGGTTGAGAAACACTGTGCTAATGGAAAGGAAAGCATAGGCACACTTCCATGCTTTTATGAGCAGGGAGTCTGTTTTATTCTCCCACCCAAGGCTGTGGCCTATCAATGTTCTTGAAGTCACTATTGCCTGATCTGTCCTTCATTGTTATACTATTAGCATTTGATGTTTTCCTGGAGACTATAAACAGGCAAGAATCCCTCTCATCTGTACAAAACCAGCAGATGCAATCAATGCCACCACAGGATGTCTCTTCAGTCAAACTTGATGGATGAAATCAGAAAGGAAAGTAAGATTGGTTGAAATTAAGTTGCTCTCTCCACTTCTTTACATCATAATAATTTAATAATTTCTTTTAGCTAGTTATTTGATATAATTTCAGATTTATGGGAAAATTACATAAATAGTAGAAGGAAAAACTCATTTAATCTTCCCTAGATTCCTCAAATGTAAGTATGTGCAATGTTTACTATATACCTTCTTTAACTTCCCCTCTTGCTCCTCTTCTCTCCCTCCTTGTATACAAGTGTGCATATACCTACCCATACTCACACACCTCTTCTGATCTGACCTGTGCGTTGCTGAAACTGTACCACTTATTCTTGAATCCTATCTTCAACATACATCTTAAAACATATGAAGCTCAAATTACCCACATGTACCTACTCAGAATCAGAAAACTAATAAAAAATAGCTAATGTACAGGTATAATTCAGAGTTTACTCCATCTGTTGTCCCAATAATGTCTCTGAAAGAAGAAGAAAAATCTGAGTTGAGCTGTACTCAGTTTTCATGTGTCACTTAGTCTAGATGTGTTTCATAACATTGACAGCTTAGAAGAGTATGGGCCAGCAGTTTTGTAAAACATTCCAAAGTATGTGTGTATAGGAATTCCCCTCATTATTCATTATTACATTAAATTTATGTGCTTTACAAAAGAATAACATAGAAGTTCTGTGCCCTTGGTAGGCATGTGATGGGTTTTCGTACCTTTAATGGCTATATTAAGTTTGACCACTTGTTTAATTTACTTAGAGATGATACAAATATCTCATTACTCTTCAGACTTTTTCATCCACTAGTTTTAGCAATCACTGGTTGAGTTATTCTTTTTTAAACTTTGTTTTTCAGTTTATATAAGAGTATTGTATTTACATTGTTTCTACCCCCATCCCTTCAATTCTTTCAGTGTTCCTCCCACTCCTTCTTAAATTCATGGATTTTTATTCTTTAATAATAATTGTTACATACATATGTGTGTGTGTTTATAAATGCCAACTGCTGATATCATTTAGTGTGCTCTGATTCAATTATTATGGCGGAAACACGGCCCCAGAACCAACCATTTCTCCAAGAACTCCTTTTGAGTGGTGAGTGGCCTTTACAGGCCCAACATTAGATGCTTATTTTTATTTTTTTGGATTCTAATGCAATTCTATTATTTCCCCTTCCCTTTCCTTCCTCCAAACCCTCTCATATACCACCCTGCTTTCTTTCAAATTTATGGCCTCTGTCTTAGTCACTGTTCTATTGCTGTGAAAAGGCACCATGACCATGGCAACTCTTACAAAAAGAAAGCATTTAATTAGGGGCTTGCTTACCGGTTCAGAGGTTTCATTATCTTCATGGCAGGGAGAGTAGTGACATGCAGGCAGAAATGGTAGCTGAGAGTTCTATATCTAGGTTTGAAGGCAGCAGGAAGAAAAGAGCCACTGGGCTTGGCTTGGGCTTCTGTAACCTCAAAGCCTGCCCTAACCATGACAGACTTCCTCCAACAAGGCCACATCTACCCCAACAAGGCCATAGCTACTAATCCCTGTAAGTAGTGCCACTCCCTGATGACTAAGCAAATATGTGAGCTGATTAGAGCCATTCTGATTCAAACTACCACAGCCTCTTTTTCTTTGTTATTACACACCCACCCACTCACACCCACACCCACACTCCTAAACATATAAATACCTTCTGCTCAGTCTGTATAATGTTACTTATGTATACATGTTTTCAGGAGTGATCATTTGGTACTCTATAACCAGTTGGTTGTTCTTCCCTTGGGAAGACTATTTCTTCAGCTTTCACAATTCTTTAATTGGCTGTAATTCTTTGTCTAGGATTGAGGTCTTGTGAGATTTCCCCCATCTACATTAGCACGAAGTATTAGTGTTGCCTTTGTTCAGGTGATATTTAGGCAGACATACTGGTGAGACTTCATGGGTGTATCTTTTGATATTCTTAGGAGATGCAATTGCACAGCAAACTTCTTGTTCCTCTGGCTCTCACAATTCTCCCAGGCCCTTGTCTGCAATGATCGCTGAGCCTAACGTAAGAGAGTTGTATTATAAATGTGTCAATGGAGGCAGGACCCCAGCACTGCATTTCTTTTGGTTGTGTTTTCTGTAATCATCTCTGGGAAGTCTCCTTGATGAGTGGTAAGGGCTCCACTTATCTGTGCATATGAGGGCAAATATTTAGAATGCAGTTACGGGTTATGCTGGCTTTGGAAAGTGGTAGCCATAGGTTCTCCTTCAATAGCCCTGACTTCACTAGTTTTGGGTAGTTGGCTAGGTTTCTAATACTGGACATGACAGCTACTCCTCAGTGAAGAGGCCCCATTCAAGCGTGGTGGTGGTGGGTGATCCTCAGTACCCTGTGTCCACATAGTTTCTTCAGTAATAGGGTATTTCTTTCTACCTCCAAGGAGCAACCATGGGCAATAGCAGTAGCCTAGACTTTTGGAAGTTTCTTAAACTACCCTGACCAACAACTCAAAAAGCTTCTCACATCTGGTATTAAGGTGTTTGCGAGATGATCTGCTTTTAGAGGGAACAACATCAACCTAGATGAGAAATTTTTATTTAAACTACATGTATAAATTTATGTACCAATTATGAAAATGTAAATTTACCTTCCCACATCATTTTTTTTGTATTTATCTCTCTCCTCTTTCCCTAATTAGAGGTCCTCTCCATTTTCCCCCATTTCCCTGATCAGATAGATTGCTTGTACTCTGTTACTCCCTTTTTTATTTCCTTCTTTAGTGGTCCCATTTTACTTTTTGATTGCTGTAGTTACTTCAAGTTTGGAAGCTTATATTCCTATTGTTCTTTTTGTTTGTAATATCTTTTGGTGGAATGGGCTACAAAATGGATTATATAGATACAGTATATTTATATATTTATGTTTGTCTACACATACATTATTTACATTCTGATAGGTAAACATTAATGTACATGGATTTCTAAATCATTCTATTTAAATCAAGCTGTATCTATATTAAATCAATGGCTGTGTACAAGTCCTTTAATTCAAATTAAGTACTATAGTATCTATTTGTTTTTTCTCTGTTCTATATTGGTTCACTAGTGGTGAAAGATTGCGGCTTCCGTTAAGTACAACGTATTTTTAAATTAATTTACTATTTATTTATTACAGTGTATTCAATTTGTATCCAAACCGTAGCCCCCTCACTTAAATCATGATTTCAATCCCTTCCCTTGTGTCCTCCCAGTCCTACCCTCCTCCCTCTTCTCCTCCTATGCTCCTCCCCTAGTCCACTGATAGGGGAGATCCTACTCTCCTTCCATCTGACCCTAGCCTATCAGGTCTCATCAAGACTGGCTGCATTGGTTTCCTCTGTGGCCTGGTAAGGCTGCCACCGCAGAGGGAGGTAATCAAAGTGCCAGGCACTGAGTTCATGTCAGAGACAGCCCCTGTTCCTCTTACTAGGACACCCACTTGGATACTGAGCTGCCATGGGCTACATCTGTGCAGGGGTTCTAGGTTATCTCCATGAATGGTCCTTGGTTGGAACATCAGTCTCAGAAAAGACCCCTCGGTCAAGATACATTGGCTCTGTTGCTCTCCTTGTGTCACTCCAGTCCCCTTCAGGTCTTTCTATCTCTCTCTTCTTTCATAAGAATCCCTGAACTCTGCCCAAAGTTTGGCTATGAGTCTCAGCATCTGCTTTGATACACTGCTGGGTAGAGTCTATCATAGGCCCTCTGTGGTGGGCTTCTGTCCTGTTCCTTGTTTTCTCTTGCCTTTGATGTCCATCCTGTTTGCCTTTCTGAGTGAGGACTGATCATCTTACCCTGGTTCCTCCTTCTTGTTTATCTTCTTTAGGTGTACAGATTTTAGTACGTTTATCCTATCTTATAGGTCTAGTACCCACTTATAAGTGAGTATATACCATGTGTGTCTTTCTGTTTCTGGGATACCTCACTTTTCTAGATCCCACCATTTGCCTGAAAATTTCATGATTTCCTTGTTTTTAATTGCAGAGTAGTATTCCATTGTGTAACTGTACCACAATTTCTGTATCCATTCCTCTGTTGAGGGGCATCTGGGCTGGCCTCCCTGCTCAGTGACTGAGACGGCTGAGACTGCCCCAACTACCTACAACATATTTGCCTTTTAATTTACTATTCTGAAGTTTTACTTCTATCAATTCTTACAGAAACCATGCATACCCACCCACCCTAATTCTTTTTTTTTTTTTTGAAATCAAAATCTCTTAAACACTTTTTATAAAAGTAGCAGGATACAAATCAATATACAATACACCCACCCTAATTCTAAAGGCCATTTTAGCAAACACTGGTGATTTTCTTTGATTTCTGTATTGGACTCCATTAAGACTCCTCCTTTCTGAAAATCTCTACTTCCTTAGCACAGCAAATAAAGTAATACCCTTCAAAGATGTCTGTATTCACATCACTGGAATTTTTGAATATGTTGTTTTATATGAAATAATAGAATTTTCAGGTGTGATTAAAGATCCTGAGACAGAAAGATAACCCTAGCTTAGTTTTGTGGACTTAATGTACTAACAAAGGTCATTCTGAGAAAGGGGCAGAAGAGAATATGATCTTTAATACAGTGATAGTGAAGTTCTTACACTGCTCCTCAGTTTAAGATGTAGGAAGAATTCATGAAGCAAGGAATGCAGAGGATCTCTAGACACTGAGCCATATAAAGGAAATGTATTGTTTCTTACAGCCTCCAGAAGGAATCAACCATTTTGAGAATTTAATTTAGTTTGATGAGACTAGCTTTAGATACCTGTTCTTCAGAACTATAAGATCTTAAATTTGTGTTGTTTTCAGCCACAATGCTTGTGTTCATGTTTTTTAAATTTTAATTTTTTTATTTTGGTTTTTGGAGATAGGATGTCTCTGTGTAACCTTGGCAGTCCTGTAGTCACTTTGTAGGCCAGGCTGGCCTTGAACTCATAGAGATCCAACCGCCTCTGCCTATTGAGTGCTGGGATTAAAGGCATGTGCCACAATACCTGACTTCTGCTTATATTTTAGCTGCAATAGGAAACCAACACCCTCTATAGTGCTCCATGCTCATGTTTTTCTTACCTCTCTGGTTGTTTGTTCTTTTTCTATGGCTTCTTTTCCTCTGTTGATGTTGATGTTCTTCAAGATTCTGTCCACAGTGCAGCTCTCAATTCATTGTGCAGCTTCTTTCTCAATTCATTTCTCTGCTGCCATAATTTCCATGGGCTTGCTTGTATCCACACCTGTGTCATTAGCCTTTACCTCTTTTGAGAATCCATTTCAAAAATTGAACATCCATTTTTTAGCTCAGCCATTTGGGCTAGTTGTCCCATAGCTCAAGTCCAAAGCTGATCTTGTCATTCTTCATCTCCCAATTCCCGTATCCCTTAAAAGTCTCCTCTTTCTGCATTCCCTTTTGAAGAACTTAGTGGCACCTCCATCTCTCATATGCAAACAGAAATCTCATTCTTCACTTCTCCTTCACTTACTTTGTCCCAAAGTTCTACTTATGTTTTAGATAAATATGTGTGACATAATATCAATAGTAGTTGACTTGCCAGCATGGACAAGAGAAATTCCACAAGGTCCCAGTTCTAGATTAAGAGTTATAGATGGTCAGTGGCTGATGAGGGAGAGAGTTAGTTTCTTCCAAGGAGGAGCTCCTGCATAAAATATCCAATCCTAAGTGGACTAGTGTACATGTGAGCAAAGCTAAATGGACTTAGTAGGCATACACACACACACACACACACACACACACACACATATATATATATATATACATATATATGTATATATTCACACACACACAAATACAAGTTTGTATGTATGTTGTAGATTCATTTCTACATGTATGGATTTCTCAAAAATTGCCCTCCAAAGCAAATCTAAACAAAACAAAACAACGAAGAACAACAATGATGAAAGCAGTTTGCAATTCCTAAAACATTAGCTGTGATAACCGTAGCTTTTAAGCTTTAAATTTTTGTAGGTCCCACAGTTGCTTGAGCTTTATCTATCAGGCAATGTGCTATTACATAAGAAAATATTTTGTCTCCTTGATACAAAATCTTTCTGTGTAGCTCACCATGTTCAGGCTGGCCTCAAACTCACTTTCCTCCTGCCGCAGCCCCTTCAGTGTTTATATTACAGGCTTGCACCATTATACCTGGTTCTCAAAGTTTCATTTGTGAAAGGCTACTCCTGGACTCAGTGAGTAAAAGCACTACCTATAAAAGTTTATTGACCTGAGTTTAGTTCCATGAAGGAAGAGGAAAGGACAGAAGTGACTTCTGAAAGTTGTCTTTTGACCTCTACACATGTGTATTCTCACACATCTCTCTCTCTCTCTCTCTCTCTCTCTCTCTCTCTCTCTCTCTCTCTCTCTCTCTCTCTCTCTCTCGCACGCGCGCGCGCACACACACACACACACACACGCATGCTTGCAAATACACAGCACAAATACTAAATAAAAGAAAAAAATTCTGGGAGGCATGCTGAGAATAGAATAGATGCAAAACTGGAGAAAGGACAAAAAGGGTTGATTTTAGACACCAGATATGTGATAAGTTAAGAAATTATGAGCAGTAATATCATCAATATGGGGTGTGTGTTTAGATATGGGGATAATGAAAGCAGAGTCGGAGCAAAAATATCTTGTAGGTTTCTGATGTTGAAACAACAGATAATGGCAGTAATTCAGGAGGTAGTATAAAAAAAGAATAAGAATTTCATTTTGGACATGTAAATTCAAGGTGCCTGTGGGAAATCCTGGCCAGGTTACTAGACTGATAATGCAGCAAAATGGAAACAGGGGTATGGGAGGGGACTACCTAAGAGCATTTGAGGAATAGGATGAGCCAAGGGCTGAGAGTGGAATCCTGGTTAACATCCAAAGCTTAGGGGCTGATGGATGGGGAAAGAAGATGTTACAAAGAACAAAGAAAAAAGTATTAAGGTATACAGGGAACTAGGAAACCAAAAAATGCCATGGAAACCAAACAAAAAGTAGAAGAAAAATAGCATCAAATGACAGGTTTGTGAAATAGAAAATCATGTTTAATGATTAATTAGAATGCAAATAACGCAATATATTAGTTATATTTCTATTGTCATGGCCAAGGCAACTGGTATAGGAAAGAGTTCATTTGGGCTTCCTTACAGTTTCAGAGGTTTAGAGTTCATGACCACCATCATAGTAAGGAGCATGTCAGCAGGCAGAGAGGCAGGCAGGCCTGGCACGGAGCAGGAGCTGAGAACTTACATCTGACCCACAGCCAGGAGTCAGAGAAAACAGCTAACTGGGATGATATGGATTTTTGAAACCTTAAAGCCCACTACCACTAATACAACTCTTCCAACAAGGCATACCTCCTAATCTTTCCCAAACAGTTTCACTAACTGGGAACCAAGTATTTGAATATATGAGCCTATGGGAGCTAGTCTCATTCAAACTACTGCACAGAATATTGCACTTCTTTTTTCTTGACTCATCTAGCAGCCTCATAAAAAAGAAATCAAATTTCAAGTTTCTTAAGTACTGATTCCCTTTAATAGAGAATCTTAGAATATTTATTGTATTGACATATATTTATTGACCATTTATCAGATTATAGGCATTGCTCAGGGACTATCCTTAAACAAGACAGACAGAATATATGTACTGGGGATCTTATCATTGAGATTTAATGGAGCACACTGATTGGGGGCCTGGGTATAAATCCTGGAACTATACCTAAACTATGTGACTGAGAATAAATTACATGTTTCAGTCTTCATTTCCTCATATATAGAATGAGTCAATAAAGCATTATTGCCAATAGTTTATTCTGAAGATTAAAGGAGTTAATGCATGTGAAGTGCTCAGAACAGTACCAAATATACAAAAAAAAAGCTTAATAAATATTAGTTTCTATTTTGGTGTGTGGGGGTAGGGAAAATCAATAAACCAGAAAATACCAATTTGGGTTAGGAACAATAGAAATAATTAAAATAGTAAGATTTCAAACTACTTAAAGCAAAGCAGTATGTAGCACTTTAGCTTGGAGAGTGTCATCTTAGACAATACTGTTTATGTTAAATTCTGAATACAAAGGGTTAGCCATATAAGGATATTTGATTTTTGTAGTGTTTGCTCCAGACTGAACAACTTTATCTCTTGGTTCAAATATGATCCACATTCTTGTTCTGGAAGTAAAGTTTTATTGTTTATGTATTGTCACGGTAACTTTTGCAGTAATGGCAGAGCTGAGTAGTTGGGATAGATAGAGATCATATGGCCCACGAAACCTGAAATATTTCCATATGCCTACTTCAGAAAAAATCATTGGCTGTTTGTGATCTCGGCAGAAGAGACATCAACTACAAAGGTTATAATCACGGGCCAATGTGGTTCTTGGGCTCCTAGAACCAAAAGAAATACTGAAATGGGTACGAGCAATAACAGTATGGGTCTAACTTCAAGCCAGCTTTTATTTCCACTGGCCATTGCCTTGCAAATTCCATCCATCCCTTTATTCTTTTTTTTTTCTTTGACAGTGTCTCTGTTGGGATCTGTAAGCAGGCATCTCTACTGCCAGCCCCAAGGGATCTGACAAATGGGGTATCAGGCATCTGTGAGGCCACCTGTGGACCACCTAAAACCATACTTGCATGCTCTGGGTCAACTTATCAGAGACCTCTTCACCACCTGCTCTCTCTCCTACCCTGCCCAGAGATGGTATCTGTGACCCCATCCCCATTCCCTTAATAAAACCTCGCACATGGAACCAGTCGTGTGGCATGATTTGTGAACCAGCTGTGTAACTTAATGTACAGTCTCACTATGTAGCCCTGGCGGACCTTTAACTTACTGTGTAGATCAGGCAAGCCTAAGACTCACGGGGATCTGCCTGTCCTTGTGTCCTTTGTGCTGGGATTAAAGACAGGCACCACGAAGCCTTGTCACACCTATCTTTGCTGTTCATCTCTAGTCTTTTAATATTAATATTTTCCCCTGTTTTGTGTATTCCTAAGGATCACTGACAGTGTGTTGTGGACATCTGTGTGTATTCATGTATGTATGCATGTTCATTTGTGTTCAAGTGTATATGAACATGTGGATACATGCATCCACGTGGAGGCTTGAGTTACCTAAAGCTTAGACATTAGTTCTCATGGACCATTTACCTTATTTTTTGAGAGAGAGAGTCTCATTAGAACCTGTGGATCCTAATTAGGCTAGGCTGGCCTGCCAGTGAACCCCTGGGGATCCACCTTTCTCCATCTCTCCAGTACTGGAATTAGAAGCATGATCCACTTTGTCCAGATTCTCTGTGGGTCCAGAGATCAAATTCAAGACATCATATTTGTATGACAAGCACCTTACCAAATGAACTATCTCCACAGCCCCTTCAGTAATCTTTTCCAGATTGTCAGTGACCTAGGAATAGTAATAGGAATAGTAATTGCCTCTGACATTTGAATGAATTTAGAGCAATTCTGTTCACCTACTGTTGGCCAGTCCACTCTCAGTAGGTCTATATAAACGGGATTTTCTTTCTCTTCTCTTCTCTTCTGTTCTCTTCTCTTCTCTTCTCTTCTCTTTTCTTTTCTTTTTCAAGACAGGGTATCTTTGTGTAGCCTTGGCTGTCCTGGACTCGCTTTGTAGAACTGACTGGCCTCAAACTCACAGAGATCCACCTGTCTCTGCCTTCCCAAGTGCTGGGATTTCAGGCATTAGCCACTGCACCCAGCTGATGTACTGTTTCTAATTATTGCCTTGTTTTAAAGATTTATTTCTTTGGGGGTTATTAATGTTTATTTTGTGTAGTGCCCATTTAAAAACTCTACCTTATTTGGGGTGTTTAGGTCTCAGCCTAAACCTCCCAACTCCCTTCTAACCTCCCAACTCTATGTAGGAAATAGAAGGTTAGTGGGGAGAGGGAGCACAGACCCCAGCTGTTTGGGGTCAATGGGTCTTTGAGGGTTATAGCAATCTCTGTCAACAGCAATGACAGCCAGCAGTCTCCTCCAAGCTGCTGTGCCCCAATGGGTTTCTCTCCGTCTGTCTGCTCCATACCACCACATTGTATGTCTCTCTGGTCTCTTCAAACTACTAAATGCCACAGGCCAACATGGCATGCCACACCTCTTTCTGGGCTCTCAATTTATATCCTCAGAGTCCTAGACCATGCCCCTCTTCATGCCACATGAGGCAGGAGGTAGGACATTAACTACTGACAAATCCACGCCCACATGAGACAGTTAACAGCTGTGGAGAAACTGTAGTCTGACTAAAATCCCACACTTGGGATTAAAACAAAAATATATTTGCATAATGTAAATTTTTAAAGAAACCAAAACTTCGATTAGCATGAACATTTTCTGACCAAAAGAGGCCATCAGGTTCCATAGAAGGTTGTGAGCTGCCATATGGGTGCTGGGAATTGAACTCAGGACCTCTGGAAGAGCACCCAGTGCTCTTAACTGCTGAGCCATCTCTCCAGCCACCTTTGCCTTATTTTAAACTTTCACCCTGCTCTACTTCATTTCACAAGTGAATCTTTTGATTAGGATTTATTGCTGTAGTTCTTAATTTAACATTGACCAATATCAATCAATCTCTCTCTCTCTCTCTCTCTCTCTCTCTCTCTCTCTCTCTCACACACACACACACACACACACACACACACACACTTTACCGATATGACAGTGCTTCCAAAACTGTTCTTTGAAGATTGTTGGGAATTATAAGATGTTGGTTTACTGTAGTGTTAGGGATGGTATCCAGTGCCTTACATATATTTAACAAGTGTTTTACTGTGATCTAATTTCCACCCCCTGTGATATGCTAAGAAGTGGATAGAACATAAATGTTTTCATGGTCAAAAATGTTGGGGGAAATGTTAAGCAAAGCACAGAAATATTTTATTTCTGACAGAACTTCTTAATAGTCAGTATGTTAATGTGTGTTGTGAGTCTCTGAGAGAGAAATAGTCTGTAGCATTTTCTACACATGATTGATCAAATCTTTTTTTTTTCTCATAACACCAGTCAATATATTAGAGGAAAGTAGAGTTTATAAAGCCAGTTTAAGAATTGGAATATAGGCAGTTTGAGGCTCTTGAGTCATGTGTCTGGCTTTCCGTCATGAATCTGTTATGACTGTACTAGTTCTGCCAAGAAAGCCTCTCCATGTTCTCATTATAGATTGAAAGTTAGGGTAAATCTAGGTCAGGTTGCAAAAGTCATCTCTGAACCATACTCTTTTATCAGCTTACTTACACTATGTGGCAAATCTTAGCACTTACTATGATCCAGGTACTGTTTGATATGTGGGAGATACACCAGTGATAGAGATAAGCAAAACTCTCACTCTCGTGGAATGCATATTTGTGTTTGTGTGGGAATTTAAGAGGGCAGAAAATCAACATATGTGCTGTTTTTATCTGGTGCTAAGTTTCCGAAAGAAAAAGGACTAGGGTACTACATTAGAGGGTGATGGAGATAAAGAGAAGGGGCTACTTTAGGTAGAGTGGTTAGAAAAGATATCTAATCAGCTATTATGTAATCTGAGAGAAGACACTGGTCAGCCCTGTGGAGAGTGGCTCACATCCCAGAAGAAGAAAAAGAGCATGTGAAGTTCTTGGTGGTATCTAAGGATGGTTTGTATTACAGGGGTGTTAGTGATTGCCATGGGCAAGGATCAAAGTTGGATAAGATGAAGTTGGTTTGGCAGAACACAGCTATTGCCAGGTCTTGTACACCTTCTATAATTTGAAATTTCTTTTAATGGCAAAGAGAGGGGACTGAAGAGTTTTCAGCATGGGTTGAAATGATCAGATTTCCATTTTGAAAGGATCATGGGCCAGAGTGATTAATTAATGCAAGTATAAGAGAGAAAATGAAAACCTAACTCAATTATAAATTAGATGTTGGGCACTGGGGCATGGAAAATGGCAAAGATGAAACTCCAGAGTCTGGTTTAATAGTTAGGTGATGCCATAAATGAAATGGTGGGGAGTAGAAAGTAAGAGCTTTTGGTCACATTGTTAGTATTGCCTATGAAGCAGCCCCATAGAGATGTAAAATACCCATGTGATTATGCAAGTTTGGACCCAAGGGAGAGGCCTGAGCTGGGAAAATAAAAGTGGGATCCAGCAGTATATGGAAAACACTGGAAACCCATAGGACTAGAGGATGTCCCATAGGAGTGAGTATTTATGGAAAGGGGTGGAAAGGCCCAAGGTCTGAGGCATACAGCATTCAGGAGCAAAAAAAAAACAGGAGGAAAGAACAAGAGAATCCAAAGAACAGGTAGTGAGATGGTAGGAAAACCAGGAAAGGTGTGATGCTGTGGAAGTCAGACTGTAAGTAACTGAAACTGCTGATTGGAATAGCCTGGCTAGCAGTAAAGTTTAGGCTTGGACTTGAAGGGACATTCCAAGAACAATGCAATGCTGATAGTAAATATATATGTTCAT
This sequence comes from Pachyuromys duprasi, assembly GCA_028658305.1. Classification (NCBI taxonomy): domain Eukaryota; kingdom Metazoa; phylum Chordata; class Mammalia; order Rodentia; family Muridae; genus Pachyuromys; species Pachyuromys duprasi. Next base: position 54,184,242 of record CM053742.1, on the reverse strand, counting down.
GATAACAATTCAGAAAAGTTATAAAACTGATGGAAATGCATCAGAGTATAAAAGAAAACATTAAAATGCACCAGGCCCATGCTGTTTCTCCACATTAGGACCATAATTATTTTGAACCACTCTCTCTCCGTTCAGAACAGTGTCCTATTGAGGAGACTATGCCAAAGTGATTTTCTTCTCACCATCCTGTTAAGAGCTGTTTGGTTCAAAAAGTCTTTAGTCAACCTCCGATTTCAGACAAGTAGCTGCTATTTTTTTTGAGAGCAGTATAAGGTCCCCTTCTGCAGAAGCAATGATGCTCTTGTACAACAAAATCACCCTTCTGTGATTTTTTTCCCTTCTGGAACAGACTGGCCTCTGTGCTGTTCCCTGAAGAAACTATCTGGAGCCACTCCCTCCCCCTTACTTTCTCAGCTGGAGAAAAATAGCCCATGAGCTGGCCCTTTCATACTGCGGGCCTGTGGTGTGATGAGTCTGCTTCAGACTAATTTAATTAAATACCTTCAGCCGAATCTGTCAAAGATCTTTTTTTTTATAGGCCCAGATTTATTTTGTTAATAGGATCAACATATGTTATATACAAAGGTAACCATTAAATAATTATAAACAAATAATTTCATCACATACTCCCAGCCAATTTTGCATCTCCTGACAGATACAAAACATTTACCTTAATAAATTTGCAGTGAGTGATTTGCATAAAACCGTTGAAAGTGGGGATATTTTCAAAGCAGCTGCTTGTGTGATGTGATTATCAAAATCTCCCCATCCCCCACTCCTACCCACACAGCCATTAGTCATTCCTTTGAATTAATATGTTGAAGGCCTGTGTTAAAATTAAAAATATTATCTCCTAATAGAGAGACAAATGAAGCTATTAACATTTAGCTTGAGTTAGTTGATTGAATTCCTTAATCACTTAGCGAGGTCCTTGTGAAAGGGACCCAGCAGCTGTTAACTTTTGAGAAGGGAAAGAAAAAGGTCCAGAACATTCCCTAGGGAGGAAAGGCAGGGTTAGGGAGTTTTGTAAGCCAGGGATTCTTTCAGAAGCACTGGAAACTCAGGTGCAGGGAAGATGGCTAAAATACAAAGGGTGGGATCATTTCTAAAGGGTGAGAAAAGCCATTAAAAGCATATCTCCTTTACTGTCAGTTCCAAGAGTGAGCTAGTTTTGTTCTGGTACACCCTAATGAAAGTGGTCATTTCTTTACGTTTTAAAAAGGTCTCCATTGCTCTGTGGGGATCTTACCAAGTAAGACCGCATTGTTATGGAAAAGGGTTCTAAAGGCAGGCAACAGGCTTAGAGAAAGTCCTTGTGCCTGCTGTTAGGGGTTTCACACGAAGACCAAACTACACAATTGTTACATATATGAAGAGGGCCTAGGTTCATCCTATGCATGCTCTTTGGTTGGTGGTTCATACTCTATGAGCTCCTCTGGGCCCAGTTTGTTGAGTCTGTAGATTTTCTTGCGATGTCCTTGACCTCTCTGGCTCCTTCAATCCTTCCTCCCCCTCTTCCGCAAGACTCCCTGAGCTCTGCCTAATGTTTGGCTGTGGGACTCCGCATCTGTTTCCATTAGTTGCTGGGTGAAGCCGCTCACAGGACAGTTATGCTAGGGTCTCGACTGCAAGTATAGCAGAAAATCATTAATAATGTCAGGATAGGCTCTTTCTCATGGCATAGGTCTCAAGTTGGGACAATCATTGGTTGGCTATTCCCTCACTTTCTGCTCCATCTTTATCCCTGCACATCTTATAGGCAGGAAAAAATTTGAGGTCGGAGGTTTTGTGGCTGGGTTGGTGTCTCCGTCCTTCCATTGGAAGTCTTGCTTAGTTATAGGAGGTGGCCACTTCGGGTTCCATATCCCCCATTGCTAGGATTCTTACTAGTCACCCTCATGGATTTCTGGGAGTTTCCATTGTCCTAAGTTTCTGGCTCATCCCAGAGCTATACCCTAACTGATTCCAGTTCTGTCTCCTTTACTTCTCCCTAGGCTTGATCAATCCTGTTCCCCTCCCCACCCAGTTCCCTTCCTCGATTCCCTCCCCTCATGTCTATTTTATTTTTCCTTCTCAGTGAGATTCAAGCATCCTCTTTTGGGCTTTCCTTGTTACTTAGCTTCATTGGTTCTGTGGATCATAGGATGTTTATACTGTTCTTTATGGCTAATATCCACCTATAAGTAAGTACATACTGTTATGTTGTGCAGGCAATTCAGCTGGCCTTCCATTAGGGACCTTTAGGGTCCTGACAACATCCTATGTCAGTACCTGCATCCTATTACATCATCTGGGCCCAGGTACATAGTGACCTGTTGGCCACTCCCACACTCTCTTTCTCTCTGATTTTGAAATATTTTTTATTTTATTTTTATTAATTACACTTTATTTACTTTGTATCCCCCCTGTAGCTCCCACTCTCCTCCCCTCCCAATCCCACACTTTTCTCTCTTTCTTCATGCATGCCCTTCCCCAAGTCCACTCATAGGAGAGGTCTTCCACCCTTTCCTTCTGACCCTATCCTATCCAGTCTCATCAGGACTGGCTGCATTGTCTTCTTCTGTGGTCTGGCAAGCCTGCTCCCCCCTCAGGGGGAGGTGATCAAAGAGCAGGCCAATCAGTTCATGTTCTTTTACTCTCTTGATCTTGATCTCTCCCCCTCTCTTGCTCTCTTGCTCTTCCCCTCTCTCTGTCAGGGTGTTCCCTCCCCCTACAATCTCTTTCTTCCTCTCTCTCCCTTTTTCCCTCTCCCTCTAATAAAAATCTTTCATATAATACCTGTTTTGTGTGTGGTATTTTTATATAAATACTAATATTTGGTGCCAAAATCTGGGGAGGGCTCTTTTAGCAATGTTTAGATATGCTAGAACTCCTCTTCACATGCTCAAGCACAACAAATCTTTCTCTCCTGCTCCTCCCAAGATCGCTTAACCTGCCACTGCCTCTGTCAAGCACATCTGTCCCTCTTCTGGAGGCCCACAACAGAATTCATCTGCTCCGGTCTTTCATGATCACTTGTGCTGGACTTCACTAGTAGGTACCTCCTAGGGACCCGCCCTAGGAGGGACAGCATAGAGGGTTTGTAAAATTGTTTTTATTATCATTTATTACAATCTGTTCACTTTGTATCATGGCTGTGTCCCCGTCCCTTGTCTTCTCCCAATCCCACCCTCTCTTCCCCTTCTCCCTTTATGCCAGCCTCTTAGTCCACTGATAGGTGAGGTTTTCTTCCCCTTCTATTTGACCCTAGCCTATCGGGTCTCATCAGGGCTGGCTGCATTGTCTTCCTCATCAGGGCTGGCTGCATTGTCTTCCTCTGTGGCCTGGCAAGGCTGCATCCCCTGAAGGAGAGGTGATCATAGAGCCCGCCACTGAGTTCATGCCAGTGAACAGTGAAAGGCCCTGCTCCCCTTATTAGGAAACCCACTTGGAGACTGAGTCTATGGGCTACATCTGAGCCAGGGTTTTAAGTTCTCTCCATGCATTGTCCTTGGTTAGGGTATCATTCTCTTCAGGGACCCCAGAGCTCAGTTTTTTGTTTTTTTGTTTTTTGGCTCTGTTGGTCTCCTTTTGGAGAATTTGAAGACTGCTCTCAACCGGGTTTAACATTTTCCACGGCCTCAGGACCCAAGAATTAGGGTTTGAAATTTCCTGCCTCACTTGTGTGTTTAGGGTTTTTGAATTGTGCTGATGCACTCAGCTGTGCCACCCACAGATAGTTTAGAACTGCTGTCGGGCAGGGAAGTCCTGCGACCCTATGCCGCCACAGCCATACACTGCACATGGCAAGCCGCCATTGTTGGTTTTAGAATAGAGAAGGCATGCCATGCTCTGAAACCTCACAGACGCTCACCCCTCCCCCACCCCACAAAGCTCCAAGCCTTGCATTCTAAACACTGGCTCTCACAATATCTCTGACCTCTAAGCTCCTACTTCCCAACTTAAAAAAAACAAACAAACAACTTTTCTTCCTAATTTCTGTATGTTCTGCTCTTAAAAAATATTTTAAAATGCTGTAAATTCTTATCTAATGATTTATATAATTTGCTTATTGGATTTACATTTATGAGACTTCCTTAGTCTTAACTGTTTATTTTATCTCCTTTTAGAATAAAAAAACAGGTCTCATTTTGAATGGCTATGCATTTTTATGTAAATTTAAAGTTATAGTTTTACAACATGATATATATGAGATTCAACCTGGTACAAAATAATTTTTATATGATGCTAAAATTTAAAGGTTATGAATTTCTATTTAAATTAAGCTAATTTAAAATGTCTGCCTAACTGCCTACATCTTTATCAATTTCTAAATTAATAAATAAATGCTGTTTTGCCCACCACGAGCTGCCTGTGATCCATATTCACCACTAGTCTTTCTGGCCAAAGGATTTGGTATAATAAATACAAATGTAATTTTAAAATTCTTCTATAATGTTTTACTATGTTGCTTATTCTAAATCTCATTCATCGGGGTTTAGTAAATAAAAGGCTTTGCCTAAACACCGTTAAACTATATGATATAATTCCAGGATACTCTAAATTAAGATCTATTAATTTTAGAGGCATTTATTTGTTTATGTTAAAACTTGGTCATTATACTATATTTTCACTATCAAAATGATAAAATATGCTTGATCTTATTTTCTGAATATGGTAATATTATTAATCTATAATACAGCCTTAGACTTTTATAAGCTATGGACTTCTTATATACTAAATCATAAAGGAAACTGTTATGCTCTTGCTTAAATGGACTATGTTTATGACTTTTAAGGTTGCAACTTTACAGAGATGAAACCTAAAGTCCTACAAATGCAACTTAATAGTCTTTTATTTTGTAGATGATAAATTCTTCTAACATGTCCAAAAATATATTTATAGTCCTACAGATGCAAACATGGTCTCGCTGTTATCTTAATTAAATAGCCGAGGATGGTCCCTGAACCAACCCCCCCCCTCCCCATACAGGAGTTGGTAAAAAATGATTTTTAAAGCCTGAGGGCCTTCCTGATAGGCTCATCTACAGCAAAAACTATGCACCAGACCTTGGTTGCTGCTCTGAGGTTGTCGGCATTCCTGCAGGTAAAAGACAGACAGAGAGAGAGAGAGAGAGAGAGAGAGAGAGAGAAATCTGCAGTGCCCCATCCCCCTTGGGGTATAGCCAAAAGTCAACTCTTCCAGGTAACTGTTTCAAATCCAGCTGGGAAGTACTCTGGTCCTGCAGCTGCCTAAACAAGCCATGACTACCTGGTGGCAGACTGACCTCTGGAAGTCAAAATGCTCCCATGTAGTCTTGTCCTCTGCGCTCAGCCATAGAGGCTCAACCAGCACAAGAGCCACAGACACTTCCAGCTCCTTGACCTGGCGAAGAACAAATGGCTGCTAGATTTAGTGACCTCTACCACTCTCGTCCATCCCAGGGTAACATTGCAGGTCTATTTTGGCCCCACTCTCGCGTCCCATGGTCTTATTGCCAACTTCTGTATTTCGAGAATTCAGATGCCCTCTCAGTTCTCTTCATATACAGGAGACCAGGCCTTAAGCCTCACTCTTAGAGTTGCTATTGTCAGGCCTCGACAGTCCAGTTTGCTATCAGACTCAAAAAACAGGCTTCAGATGTAACCTTTTATTTTAGCTAAAAGACAATAAATGTTCACAACAGTCTCACCTATGTCTCATAATAAATAATAGATACAAGACCTAAGGATACAGAAGTTATGAGGATCTAAGAAAAATGTTTTAAGGTTGGTTAATGTAAGTTATGAAAGTTTGAGGATCTACCCAAGTTAAGAAGGGTCTAAATGTTTGAGGGTGTAAGAAAGTGTTTTAAGGTTGGTAAATGAAAACTTAAAAATTCCATAAGCCTCCCTTCCATATGTGTAATCATACTAAAAGTTAAGATCAAGTGAGCTTTTGCTCTTTCTATCTCACAAAAGGCCTCTGCCTTTCCAGAGCTCACCTTAGAGAGTGTTTATGCTGTTAACACGAAGGTGTATGTCTACTACCTTTTCTACAATGTATATTTCAGTGCAGATTACATGTTTAATGTAATATGTCTAATGCTAACATGTCTAAAGTTTTATTTCCTTTGTAAAACTTCAAAGGGATTCTTGTAAGCTGCAGGAAATCCACCTGAATCCACTTCTCAGGTCAGCTGGGCTCCAGGTAAGTACTGCACCTATTGTCTATCTCAGTGGGTGGGGTTACTCCCCACCTTTCCCTGGAGTTTGGGGACTCCTCTTCCCTGGCTACCCAATCGCTACATCCATACACCCAACACCAGCAGATTGAGGAGTTCCCTTCCATGGTCGGCATAAATGTTCCCCTTTGTCTGAGAGACTGACCGGTATCTCTCCATTTCACAGGGGAATGGTGGTACCCTCGCTTCTTGCCAGCCCTCACACAGATGTCTTCCCTTGGGTGAATATATTTTTTGTTTTTACCGACACTGTCTCTTGGCTTTTCCTTTCCTCTTGCACATTGGATACACTGTCAGAAAATACTAGTACTAAATAAGTGAGGTGTGTCTCCCAAGAGTCTTCCTTGTGGCCCCTGGCACTGCTTGCGACGATCTGCTTTGCCAGCTTGTGCCCCTGTACCTGGTTCTCCTGTACTTTGTGGGGACACCCAAAGACTGGCAGAACTGAGTTTTCTTTCTTCATCCGTGTGAATTGAATCTTCCAACATACCTCCAGGCTCCCCTCTGGGATGCCTCCTAGATGATTTCATATTCGTACACCTAGTGCCTGCTTTAAGGGCTTCTAGGCTTACCCACTTCTGCATCCAAACTTGGCTTCAATTTCCTTAGATGGCAGAGCCAAAGCAAAATCTTTTGAATTACTGTCAGTGATAGGGTAAATGGAAGTTCTTATGCTCAAGTTTCTTCTTTTGTCTCTGTTCGCTCTCCCAAAAGTTTTAAACATACACCTAAAGGAATTTTCTCCATAACCTACTTAAATTTGTCTTCTGCCAATGTATATGTTCCAGTATCCTGCCAGACCCAGGTGTTTCCTATATCCACAACAGCGCCAAAGCAGCTACCACAGTGTTCCAGTCTGACCTCATAGACTTTTGTCAAGCTGGATCTGCACTTTCACTCCCAGCCACTGATGTTCTCACAGACCCTGGATAGCATCAAAGCAGCCTGTTCTTCCTGGACTTGGCCAGCATTTCAGCTTTTTGACTTCACTACAGCGCCCCCAGTGTCAGCAGGAAGTAGTCAGAAGAGAATCTCCGCCCATTATGTTATTCAACTATTACTAACAAAAGGCTGGAATGGTGTGCTTCAGGCCCAGGACAAGCAGTTCCAGGTTCTCCCAGCATTCCTCAGTCCCCACCTGATGCTGGGCATGGCTGGCAAACTCCACCCTTGACCCTGATCTTTCCAGGGCAGGGACTTCCTCTCCACCTCACCATGTAATCTGGACATTTCGTTGCTATTATTCTCTCTCTCTTACCCCGTTGTGCGGCAACCAAGAGCTGCTTCCAATGAACCTACATTTATATACTTTAACTTGCCTTACATGAGAAGCAGCCCAAGCTCCTAATTTTTTAATTAAACAAAAAGGGAGGAATGTTATGTTGTGCAGGCAATTGAGCTGGCCTTCCCTTAGGGACCTTTAGGGTCCTGACAATGTCCTATGTCAGTACCTGCATCCTATGACATCATCTGGGCCAGGTACATAGTGACCTGTTGGCCACTGCCCTTCCTCTTGCTCTTGACCTCTCCTCCTATCCTTCTCTCTTGCTCTTCCCCTCTCTCTGTCAGGGTGCCCCCACCCCCATTTCTCTCTCTCTCTCTCTCTTCTCCTTGTCCCTCTCCATCCAATAAACATCTTTCATATAATCCCTGTTGTGGTATGTGGCATCATTTTTATATAAATACTAACATACCATATGTGCCTTTTTTGGGTCTTCATTACTTCATTCAGGATGGTCTTTCCTAGTTCCACCCATTTGCCTGCAAATTTCCTGATTTCTTTGTTTTTAATAGCTGAGTAGTGCAATGTACCCTGTTTTCTGTATCCATTCTACTTGTGAGGGACATCTAGGTTGTTTCCAGATTCTGGCTATTATGAATAAAGCTGTTATAAACATAGTTGAGCAAATGTCCTTGTGGTATGGTGGAACATCTTTTGGGTATATGCCTAGGAGTAGTATAGCTGGGCCTAGAGGTAGAGCTATTCCCAATTTTCTGAGAAAGAACCAGATTGATTTCCAAAGATTTTACTCTCACCTGGCTGGGTCTCTCAGCAGGCAGAGTGACTCCAGACAAATCTATCTATAGATGCACACACAGAAAATATACATACATAGGTATTTTTAACATTTATGTGGTGTATTTGCCTACTCTTATGCCATAATCAGTAGACTTCTGAGTCATTAACGTAAAAAAAAATCCAGCGTTTTATTGTGTCAAAGGTCTCATGGTATAGAGTTTGCCTATCTGACCATTTCCATGGATACAGTATAATATTGTCAACCATATGCAACAAATCCCTACATCTACCCCCATCATTTTATTTTGCATTTTCCTGATGATTAGTAACATTGAGCATCTTATTTCCTGTTATCTTTCTCTTCCTTCCTTCCTTCTTTTCTTCTTTCCTTTCTTTTCTCTTTCCCTTTTTCTTTCTTTCGAAATACCTATTCAAGTCCTTGGCCCACTTTAAAACACAAAACTTCTTTATGTATTCTAGATATTAAGTCCTTCTCATATATTGTTTTCAATTATTTTCTCCCATTCCCAACTGGCTTGATTGTGTATTCGCTGTGTTCAGAGCTATGTAGTCACATTTGTTTGGTTTTGCTTTTGTTATCTGAGCTTTGGGTATGACGCACTACCTATTACATTTGTCAGTGCCGGACTTCCCTTAAGGTAATGTGGTTGGGTTTTCCCCTTCATTTCCACTCCAGTGTTCTCTAGCAGATTGTTTAACAATGCTGTTGGCTACCTGCTATTGGTTCCCTGAGAAGACACACCCAGCTACCTTCATTTTTTTTTTTCTGGATTTGATCTCAAGCACAGTAATGGGAAGCCCATGTGATGTGAAAAGGGCTGTTTTCTGATTGTTTTCCTTTTCTCTCTTTTTTGAGTGGAGCTCTTTAGAGCATCCTCTGGGGTTGGCTTCCTTCTCCCAGTCTACTTTTAGTTGGGGGTGGTGCTCTTTGAGCCAATGATAGGTCAATAGGCATGCTGAATGCAGACCAATGGGAGGCTTCTGAGTTCCAAATGAATCTTATTAGGGACATTGAGTTCCTGGATGGCTATATCTGCTTCATTGTTCTCTTGGTGATGACCCTCTTGTCTTGCTGGTCAAGGATCTGGAGGTGCAAACAAAACCCTAACCTCACTTTTAGTGGGTTTATTCTACCCGAACAACTTGTGCCCAAAGCCAATAGAACACAGCTATTCTCCCTTTGTAAAAAGAAAAAGGGGTTGGGTTTCCTTCAATTGTCTGTCCTTCTCTGTCTCCTCCACTATTTTTGCTTTACTTTCTAGTTAACTTTGAATAGAACAGCTTCACCAGTAGGACCTGTGCGGAGGACCCAGGCACACTCTTCTCATTGGCGGGTGCAAGGGCGTTTTCCTTGTTGCAATCTGGGGGTTTGTAGAGGTAGTGGGGGTGGTGGGTAGAAGAGTTTGGACACAATCTTCCTTCTGCTCTTCACACACACTAGCCGCTCGTGGACTCACAACAAACACACACACACACACACACACACACACACACACACACACACACACCAACTCAGGCCCCTTCTCCCTCTGTCTTCCGTCAAGATGATAGGGCGCTGGAGAAAAGGCTGCTGGAATCAGCTGGTAGGTACAGTAGTAATCGGAACCCCACCCACCCGCTGCCTTTGCTTGCTCAGGTTTCTCCAGTCGCTCCTGCCAGGGAAGAAAACATGTAAGCGCGCCTCCAGAGGAGGAGCTCGGGCAGCTGGGAGTGGCTGGGGCGGCGGAAGGTGAGCCTAGGAAGGTGGCCCAGTGCCCCTTCTGGCTGGGCCCCTCCCAGAGCTCCGCTGGGGTGTCAGCCTGGTCTCCACTTGCCCCCACTCCACCCTCCTTTCGAAGGGATTGCCTTTTTTTTCCTCTGCGGCGGCGGAAATGACAGTGTGGTGCTGCGGTGGTGTCATGGTGCTGCCTCTGGACTGAGAGGCGAAAACTCTTAAGTTTAGCCTGGGAGACCCAGAGGCGGGAACGTCGTGGTCGCCGGGCTGTCCCCTGTGGGGTGCGCGGGCTGGCTGGTCCCAGCTGCTGTTGCTGTTGCTGCTGCTGCTGCGCGGCGGCGGCAGCGGCGGCGGCGGCCGCAGTGGCAAAGGCAGGCGGCGGCCTAGAGTGGTGGCGGCGGCAGCGGCAGCGACAGCGGCCCGAGAGCTCGCGGGGAAGCTCAAGCCAGTTTGCTGCGGAGGCCCGGCGCTCCCAGGCGCGCGGAGGAGATGGCTGGAACCCGGGAACAATATGGGTAAAATGCGTCCCCTCGCCGCAGCATGGGGGGGGGTCAAGAGTCGCCGCCCGCGCAGGGCTCAGGCCAGGGTTCCTGCGGCTCTTCAGGTGCCGCCAGAGCCTGCGCTGGCAGAAGACACCCGGGATCGGTGGGAAGGGTTGGGAGTAGAGGTATGGGGGTGGGTGATGAGATCGGCGAGGCTCCAGGCAGCCGTAGTGGGGACCTGGGTTGTCTGTCACATTGGGGTGACCCAGGCTCCTGCCTCTGCCGTCGTGGGAAGGAGTTTGCACTCCTGGATCCCAGCCGGGGGAACAGCCGGAGGCCTCCCGCTTGGCCAGGCCAAGCCGGGAGAAAGCAGTGGAGCAGCTCTTCTGGCGCCTAGGCGCAAGTCTGGGAAAGGGCGCAGCTGCCTTCCCACGCTCCCGCAATCCAAGACGTCCTCATCTGCGGCGGTTCACTCGATGGTGCTGGCACAGCATCCTGTGATGCTGCGGACTCGCTGCCTGCTGGAGCCCAGGAGAAACTTAATCCCCCTTTCTGCTGGGGAAGCGATCTTCAAGTCATTGTCCAAAGAGTGATTCCTTATTTCTGGCCTAGCTGTGAAAGCAGCACCATGGGGGAGAGGGAAAACTTGAGTGTGTCCTGTACGACTGAAGCAGGAACAAGGGAGGCTTTTCCATTTCGGGCTAATAAGAATTAAGTAAATAATGGCAGAGCAGATTTACTGTAGCTTTACCGGTGACGAGATGGCTTAGGTTATTTCTCACTTCACGTGCAGCACAGTGTTTATTTACTTAAGAGGCATTTTGATTTAGAGCAGAAAATTAGGATCCTGGAATGATCAGACTCGTCACTTTTCGCTCTCTCTCTTCCGCACCACTTGTGCACTGTCACTATTATGCCTCCTATCCCTGCCTTACATTTGCCCTCCCAGACCTCTCACCAGAGTCCCTGCACCCCCAGCTTTTCTCTAACAACCTGTGCATACCCAGCAACGCAGTTTCTTGCTTTTCAATCACTTTGCATTTTGATTGTTGTTGAAGATTTCGGAGGATGAGGCTGGTGAGTGGCAGAGGAAGAGATTGAATCCTCAAATAGTAGACAAGTATTGTGTGGGGATTAATTAATCTGGTTCTTAATTTGGACCATAAAGGCTGACTAAAAATGCCATTACATTTCCTTTCCGAAGTCGACTCACTTCTCTGACAATATTCCAATAGAAGATGGGGTTGCCAAATAGAGAGTTCACATTCCTCACTTCTGCCCAGGGAGCTTTTGCTGTACCCTAGATTATTATCCCCACCACCATCTTTTTACTTCCAACCCCACTCATCACTGCCCCGAGGGAGAATCAATCTTTGCTATTTTTATATATTCCTGCTCAATTAGTTAGCTTAATACAGACTCATAATGTGAATTAGATCTCTCCTGATTGTTCCTTACAAAACTTGATTCATGTGGGTTGAAATACAAGTCTAGAAGCCAAGAAGATCAGAGAGTTCATTTCAAATGTGATGCTGCATTGGCTTTATGGCCTTTAGACATTTGTATGACCTTTCTTTCACAGTTGCTGCACATGCATAAACGCATAATATTGTATACTGGGTATTGTGAGTATTGACTTAGTCCTTTGAAGATCAAAGGATTATACTTTTCAATGAAAGCACTATCATTTATTCTTTATTGGGTTCCTGGATGAGCTGGGTATAAATGAAAACACTAAGCTACAAAAACCTTAATTTGCCATTACTAGTACACTTGGGATTCAAATTATCATTGTAATTTGGATCTTAAGTCAATTTGTTTTACAAATGTATGTGTAACTGAATTAAATATATATAGAATTAAGCATAGAGAGTAATTATGATGAATTTAAGTCAAGTCATAAATCATATTGATTACACTTTACAATAACAATTGCATATTCAACCTGACCCATTTTTAGTCTACATGGGGACAGTTAGATAATGCCTAATAAAAAATGGCATAGAGAAGTTTAGGTCTGGCTATATAAGCATGATTAGCATCTAGCAGCAATGAGTCAATAACTTTTTTAAAGCACCTTTAATGTACAGAGGCCTCTGCTGGCTGTGTTGAATGAGACCCCAGACTTGACCCAGTGTTTGAGCTCATATTTGTCCTATGCTAAAATCTACTTACAGCTACATGGCTAGGATGGGGTCAGAGTGTGTGATGTGTGGAGCAGAGAAAGAGGTTGTGGGACATGACTACTAGCATTCCTACCTAGCATGTTGTACCTTGCAAGACCACTTCTGATAGGCACTTGCTGCAAATGAGTGACTTGCTTCACAAACATATCATCTGAACAGTGCAAATTGACTTAGATAAAATTGGTTTGGTTAATCCCTCCTTTAAGAACAGGGCAACTTGCTCCAACTTGCAGGTCTCAAAATAGTGCCAGTGGAGCCTCATAATTGTGTCCAAGTAGTGTTCTGAGTAGTGAACCTTTCCATTCTCTCCTCCCATAAAATCTGCTGACAGCACAACAATTAAGAAAGAAACTACAGAATAATGCTTTTTTAATCACTCAGCAAACCTCACTGGCTTGATGAAGAGAAAAAAAAAATACTGTCTCTGGTTGTTAGGTCCCTTAGAACTAAATTTTTCTCTTTCTCAACAGGAATGTAGAGCCCTGAAAGACAAAGACAGGGATGAGGCATAACAGTGTCTCAGGTGGCTGTTTTTAGAGATGAATGCTTGGCTTTGTGTGTCTGTCATTCAATTTCTATAGATCTTGCTAAATTTCTAGATGTTAGCCATGGGATGCAGCTGCTAGAAGAGGCCCTGAAGGTGCTCCAACTCCATTTAGTATTGGATTTTTGTTCTGCCTTCTGTGGAAAAGAAAGCTTTGTATCTCTGAAGTGCCTCCTTATGCTGAATGATCTGACTTGAGACAGTGAATCATCAAAATATGAAGTGTAACATGTTCATAATAGACATAACACAGTTCAAGAAGTCTGAAAGACAGCCACTTACATTCTTCTGTTTATTTGTGTGCATGTGTGTGCATATGAACATGCATGTATGCCAGAGCATATGTGTGGAGGCTAGAGGAAAACTTGTGGAAATCAGTCTCTCCTTCCACCGCATGTGTTCCATGGATCAAATTCAGGCCATCAGTCTTGGTGGCCAGCAATTTTACTTGCTGGGCCATCTCACTGGCCCTAATTGCAGTTACTTTTTGAATTTTGGCTAATGGTCTCTGTTTCTGGATCTTCAACAAATACTGTGTTCATCATGAGCAGTACACCAAGGAGGCTAGAGAAGTACTCCTCTGGGTGTTGATTCATCAAGTTAGAAGTTCAGGTAAGTGATGGCAAGAAAAGAGAATCCTACTTTATTGTCTGTCCTGTGCAGACCATTACTCCCCTCTACCCTCACTTCTTACCTTCAAGGGTCAATATATGTGCCTCTATCCTACTGAACATTTTCTGTGGGCTGTAGAAGTCTGTGTTTGGTAGCTTTTTCTGTGTGCTGCTTTTTAATCTTTTTATTCTTCATGACCACAATCACATAACATTTTTGATAGTCAAATTTCCAGCTCTTATATTTTTCCATAGAAAGCCTGTAAACTATCATGAATACTAGATGGCATAAAATGCTTCAAGTAAACATGGCAGAGGGATATTGAAAAATAAAATAAAATAAAAGTGAAAACATCCCACTATCAGTTTCTCCATGGGATATTTCTCTGAATAGAATATACAGAAAGATGTTGGCTTAGTGGAAATGGGTCAAAAAAAGTGTGGGTTCTTGCTTTTCCACGGTACTCTGCTGGCCTGACTTTGGGCTTTGTCTCAGCCTCTTTCTGCAGGTCAGACTCCTTTGGCTGATGATGAACAGTATCTTCTGGCTCTAGAGCATCCTCTTACAGAGACCAGATGATCTGATAGCAAGCCTATTATATAATGAAAATTCCTCCTGAAATCTTAAATGCGAAAATTTGTAATTTGCTATGATAGGAACATAGTGTGTAGGCATGGAAGACAATGCTAACTTAGGAGAGCGAACTATGTGTGTGTGTGTTTGTGTGTGTGTATGTGTGTACAGTACAGAGATAGAAAAAAAAACGGGTTTTAGTCTAGAATCCTCTACCACTTTGTTTATAGCCTTTTGTTCAGTGTTGCTAGGATTCATGTGGTTCCCGGGAGAGTAGAAGCTTGATTTCAAATAGGTCTCTGTTTTCTGTCCCTTGTTACTGACCAGAACTTGGGGTCCTCACAGCCTAACATTCAGTAGAATGCCCTACATACATATATTACAAGTTTTATTATGACTGCCATCCTGGCAGGCCACTAAATACTTTAAAAATCACTGAATATTTAAAAATACATCATTTAAAAACAGAGGATTGGAAATTCAGTCTTAAAATGGATGAAAATCTGTGATAGTAGCGTAGGTAAATAAGTTTGTTCTTCATTTGTTCCTCAGACTGACAACTTTGCCAGTGTAATCTGCGATACGATAGATAATGGTGTTATGAATCATTCTTTTTTTAATTTATTTATTTTTATATCAATCACAGGTTAGGTTTTTTGCATCCCATGCGTAGCCCCCTCCCTCATGTTATGAATCATTCTTATATTTCTTGTCAAACATTATAAGTTACCACAGCAAATCCATTTCTTAGTTGCTTTTATTAATCATTTTTAAATAATATTTTCATCATTTGAAATGTTCATACATTTACACAATGTACTTTAATCATATTTTGATTACTCTTGAAATGTTCATACATTTATACAATGTACTTTGATCATATTTGATTAATCTTTTGTATTTGAGGCAGATTAGAACTTTTGGTTTTGCTATTTTGACATTCATTTCAATATTTTGATGACTACACTGAGTACAAAATACAGTGGTAGGTTTAGGAGCTAATTATTGGAAGGGAATAACATAAATTCGTGTACTATGAAATACTAAGTAGGATTTAATGCCTATTAGGCAGGAACTGGATCAGGCTCTCTACTGCTTAACAGTCATCCTTCAATCTGAGCTCCTTTAATGTGTGATGGAAACCTAAAAGAAAACACTAGAGACATTTCTTCCCTCAGAAGGACCATGACCTAAATGGGAGGACATATGAGCATCAGAAACACCACAATTAAAACCATGATTTTCCTGGGATTTTGTGGAAAAGTATGATTATCCTCTATCATGTCAATTATATGTTTGTGTTGAATTTCCAAAAGTTTCTAGCTTGTAAAAAAAGTGTTCTGGGTATATCATATATGAATGTGTGATGCAAGTACATGTAATTTTAAAACAAATTATTTATTTTGCCCTCATGGGGTCATTATAAGAGCTTATGCAATGAATATAGGAGGTGATTTTAATCCAAAAGAAAAAGAAGCTATGGTGCAAAGGCTGTAAATGTTTTGCCTTGCATCACTAAGTTAGGACTGTTAGATCAAAGACTTTAAGAAGACTTTAGTATAAGAATGTAACAGTGGTTTTTAAAAATGTAAAATTACTATACAAATATATGATTATCATTATAACTAATTACAGTCATTGACCATCTACCTAAACTTTATTTTGTCTTCCATTTTGAGTTCTCATCATATAAAATATAGAGAATTCCATACATTGGGTATTTTTATGCCAGGTATTTTCTTTCTGACAGTTGCTTTGTAACCAAGGCTGGCTTTGAAATCCTTATGTACATCAGGAGATCCTTGAATTAACTTGTGATCCTCCTGCTTCAGCCTCCCAAGTGCTGTATTTACAGCCATCTACCAACATCCCGCAGGGCTCCAAATGATCTTTTCTGAACTTGAACAAGTCATCTGCTAATCATAATGTTCTTGGATTTGGTTGTTTTCTTTTTCAGTTCCAGAAGATGTTTTCATTGGTTGATACTCACAAGATATTCCCCTTCCCTATAGTTGTTCACAGGAAAGTTTGCTTGAGGTACAACAAGCAAAAACATCTGTACTTCACATTAGTTAGACAAGAGACAGTCATACACCTTGTCCATCTCTAGTCCCCTTGGTGATAATGCTTATCACTTCTTAGCCTGACTGGTTACACTTGTAAATAACAGTCATGCTCTTATGAGCAAGTTTATAGCATCCAAGGTATCTTTTTTTGCATGATAATACATAGAAAGAACTCTTTAATAATAAGATATCTGATCTAAAAAACATCTTAGAGGAACATCTGGTGATTCCAGTTCAGCTTAAAGAGCGTTTTACACTTGAAACAGACAAAGCTAGGACTTGTTTGTTCATTCTCCTAGTTAGATAGTTTCCAGTATTCCAAGGAAAGTCTCATGGGAAGTTAACATTAATATCTTGATAGGTTAAAGCTAATATCCTGAAGGATAGTTTTGTGTTATTATTTTTAAATAAAACTCTATCTCATTTCAGGCTTAGTTTCACATTTATTGCTTTTCTGGGAAGAAGGGTAGACTGTAGCTCCCCAGGGAGAGAGTCAGAGTCCAGAGCCCTACTCCGAAGATCTGGAAGATGAAAACTAGATAAGCTACTAGCTGTTGGGATAAGTTGGTATTTCGTTATGTTCAAATAGCCTTCGAAATAATAGAATTCTGTCAAGTGTGGATCACACCTGCTTGATCATAACTCTTGATTAGAGTTAGCTAATGCTAGATTTGGAGGGCAATACTTGAATCAATTTTTCATCTTGTAAGTGTAAAATGTGCTATGTTTTGAAGTCTTACTTTAATTGAAGCATTTCCTCCTTTTTTAGGTAGGAGTGTAGTTTAAGCACTGAAAGGCTGAGGCAAGAGAACTGATCCTAGCCTAGGCTGTTCAGTGAGACCCTGTCTCAAAAGAAAGAGACAAAGGGTGGGGAGGAAGGGACGCAAGTCCTTTTTGTGTTTCTACACAGGCACAGAGCTTTTTAATGCCTCACCAATAATTTCACTTTCATTGGTAACCTCATCCTTCTCCCCTCTTCTTCTTGCTTCTTAACAAAGCTCAGACTGAAGCAGTGAAGATAAACTATGCAGAAACAATTTTCTAGTAGAAAGAACAAAAGCATACATGTTTGTCTATACACCAGTAATTACATTATTTGGAAAGGAATCTTTAGGTTGTAGGCACATGGGTATTTATTTCTTAACATGTCAATTCTATCATTTCATGGATTTCATAAATGCATTTAATGACAAACAATTGTGTTTTCTGGAGAAAGCTTCATGATTACCTGTCATTGGGTCACACTTTATCAGATTCACATTATTTTGTTGTCTTTAGAACTTTTAATTCTAAAAAACTTTCTGAAGTTATTACACTTTCTCATTTTTACTTTGTATCCCTTCCCATGCAAAAAAGCACTTTGTGATGTAGGTAGGAATTAAGTGCTTTTAGCAACCATTTAAATATTTTCAAATGAATAAGGACTGAGGCTTAAGAATTTTCTGACACTTGTTGACACACTGGAGACATCTGAAGGCATTGCAAGACCTAGACATGGAATCACTGACCTAGAAAAACAACTTAAAGGAGTGAGCGATTCAAGCTGGGAGTGGTGATGCATGCCCCTAGTTCCAGTAATAAGCAGGCGGAACAGGAGAATCAGGCGCTTAAGGTCATACTTAGCTGCATAGTGAGTTCAAGGCCACAAAGGAAGACAATGCAGCCAGTCCTGATGAGGCTTGATAGGCTATGGTCAAATACAAGGGGAGGAGGACCTCCCTTTCCAGTGGATTGGGGGAGGAGAAGAGGAAGGGAGGGCAGGATTGGGAGGGGACAAAGGAGGGGGCTACAGATGGGATACTAAGTGAATAAATTGTAATAAATAAAAATTAAAATAAAAAACTGAGATGTGGTTCGTGTATCATAATAGTCATCATTTTAAAGTATAGAGACCAATAGTTTTTAATATAGTAAAAAAAAAAAAAAAACAACAACTTCTGTAGTCATCACCACTATCTAATTCCAGAACATTGACAAAATTCCAGAAAGTGCATACATATTCATAGTTACACCCACTCCTTCTCTCTTCTAGGCCTTGACTACTGTTATGCTTTCTATTCTTATGAGTTTCCCTGTTCTAGGCATTTCACATAAAGGGAGTCACACAATATATCACATTTTTGTATTGGCTTCTTTCATTTGGAAATATATTTTAAAGGGCTATCCATATTGCAGCCTCTAACAGCACTCCATTCATTTTTATAGACAAATAATATTCTTTCATGTGGATAAATCATGTTTTGATTTCTTTATATATTAGATGATGGGCTTTGGTTCTTTCACTCTTCGTTACTATGAATATTGCTGCTGTGAAAATTGGTATGCATGAGTATTTGAATGAGCACACCTTTTATTTTATTCAGTACATACCTAGGAGTTGAATTGCTTGATCAGATGGGAACTTTACATTTGACTCTGGAGGAAATGGCAAACTATTTCCCAAAGCAGCTGCACCATTCTGCATTCATACCAGCAATATATGAAGGATTCAGTTTTTCCACATCCTGGCAGTCAGTTGCTACTTTCCATTTTGTTTGCTTTGTATTATTATAGCTATTCTAGTGTGTTTATTTGGCTTGCTTTTCCCTAATGGCTAATGATGTTGGATATCTTTTCATGTGCTTACTGGCTATTTGTTTATCGTCTTTTGAAGATCTTTTGTCTTTTCATTCTGCTGATGGGGTTGTTTCTAGCCTTATAGGCTTAAATTTGGATCAAGTAGCATTTATCTGTATTGGTTGCTTGTGATTTTGCTGTCATCTAAAAAAAAATCCCATTGTTTAATCTAAGTCATCTCAGATTTACATGGATCTTTTCTTCTAAGGCTTTTGTTACTTTGATACTTGTATTTAGATGATTGATCCATCATCAGTTATTTATTTATTTAGCCCAAGATCTCACTATGTAGTCCATGGTGGCCTTGAACTTGCTGTGATGATCCTCCTGTCCCTACCTTTCAAGTGCTGGAATTACAGATCTACACCACCATGCCTAGTTTGAATTTTTTAATGTTATAAGATAGGCTTCTTTTTTAATTATTTTTTTATTTTTTATATCAATTACAGTTTATTTATTTTGGATCCTAGCTGTAGCCCCCACCTTCATTCCTTCCCAATCCCACCATTCCTCCCTCATCTCCTCCCATGCCCCTCTCCAAGTCCACTGATAGGGGAGGTCTTCCTCCCCTCTGACCCTAGTTTATCAGATCTCATCAGGACTGGCTGCATTGTCCTCCTCTGTGGCCTGGCAAGGCTGTTCCCCTCTCAGTGGGAGGTGATCAAAGAACCAGCCACTGAGTTCATGTCAGAGACAGTCCCTGTTCCTTTTACCATGGAATCCTCTTGGATACTGAGCTGCCATGGGCTACATCTGAGCAGGGGTTCTAGGTTATATCCATAAATGGTCCTTGGTTGGAGTATCAGTCTCAGAAAAGACACCTGGTCCCAGAATTTTTTGTTTTGTTGCTCTCCTTGTGGAGCTCCTGTCCTCTTCAGGTCTTACTATCTTCCCCTTCTTTCAAAAGATTTCCTGCACCCTGCCCAATATTTGGTTATGAGTCTCAACATCTGCTTTGGTATACTGCTGGGTAGAATCTTTCAGAGGCTCTTTGTAGTAGGCTCTTGTCCTGTTTCCTGTTTTCTCCTTCTTCCAATGTCCATTCCATTTGTCTTTCTGAGTGAGGATTGATCATCTTACCCAGGGTCCTCCTTCTTGCTTAGCTTCTTTAGGTGTACAGATTTTAGTATGTTTATCCTATATGTCTAATATCCACGTATAAGTGAGTATATACCATGTGTGTCTTTCTGTTTCTGGGAGACCTCACTCAGGATGATCTTTTCTAGATCCCACCATTTGTCTGCAAATTTCATGATTTCCCTGTTTTTAATTGCTGACTTCATTTCTTGTGCATGTGGGGATGAAGTTCACCCGAAAGTATTTGTTAGGATTATGCTTTCTTTGCTGAATTTTCTTGGAAACTTTGTCAAAAATAAGTTGGCTGTAAATATACAAGCTTATTTCTAGAGGACTTTCTCCCCCCACAAGTTTGAGCATTTCCTGTGCTGTTTGCAAGCAAGTATGACCTTGGACAAATTACTTTTTTATAATGATAGTACTTATTTTAAAAATAAAACTGAAAAAATAATTGGTATTGTAATAATGCTTAAATAGTCATAGAGGTAAGGAAAATGGAAGATAGTTGCAAACATGCTGAAGCAGGACTAATGAGAATCAGGAGCCTTAATAAATGAGAAATGAATAAACAAATGTTTGAGGAACTTGCAAAAATCATTCATTCCCTCAAAATGACTAATGACATTACTCTGTTATAGTAAACTAAAACAGAATGGAGTGCCAGGCATAGAAGTGCATGCGTACCCTCCCATCACTTTAAAACAGGAAGATCAGGTGTTAGAGGTCAGCCTCAGTCTGACATCAGCGATCTTAACTAACTAACCTATATTAACTGATTGCAGTTCTGTGAAAATAATGTAAGATGTAGCTTATTTACGTAATTTTCTGTATTTTGTCTATCCTTTCTGTTATTTTCTTTTGTTTGTTTTTGGTGTTAGACTTTACTATTAAGGACTCCTCCAAGAGTCCTTTAAGAGCTATGAACAATCCTCTTCAGGTAATAAATGCGTATGGCATTCACACACTGCGGACATTTCTAGGAGGTCCAAAAGTCTCTAGTTAAAATTCCTAATTGGACCTTATATAAGGCAGTTGTGACCCAGAATGTGATTCGCCAAGCTTAATTTCAGAGTGAGATTTAAGGGTCATATTGGTTTGGGAATACATTTTAGGGGTTCATATGAAATTGAATGGAAGAGTTTGTACAGCACTCTCTTAAGAAAGGGGAGCTGCGGCACCTTAACTGACTTTATGTGTGTGTCACCCTATAGATGTGACCTTCCGCAATGCTTCTGACCAGCCTAGGTAGTTTTCAACACACTGTGGAATGCTTGAAACTCTGAAAGGGGTTGAAATAGAAATGCAGTATCAGAAGGTGATAGTCCTGAAGGAAGGAGTCAGAAAGAGGCAGGCAGGCTCAGAGGGACACAGTGAGACAAAAATAGAAGCGGAAGTGGGCCAATTAGAAACTCTTTTGTAAAGAGTCAAGAGAACTTCAGTGGAAGAGGTGAGATGATTAAAGAGGAGTAGGGGGAAAAGTACAGACATTGGCATGAGACTGATTTCTGCTCTGGGTTTGTGTTTCTGATTGGCTTGCTAATGACTCTGAGCTTTGTTTTCCTAAGTGTATGATAGGTCTAGTAATAATACCGTATTCACAGTCCTGAAAGAATTTAATGGAATAATGTACATAGAGTGCTTAACATAGTACTCAGAACACAGGTAAATAATCAACAAATATTATGTACCTTCTTATGTTTGGTTTGAACAATACTTACTGGCCATTATTGAATACCTACTTTGTGCCAGTCACCATTGCTATGAATAAAAATACAAACTTGTTAATGCTTTCCAGGAGAGGAGTCAATTAGTAGGATTTCCTACAGGTACACATTAATGCGAATATTCTAATATAGTACTTGAAGTAATAAATACTTTCTAGGATTGGATGATAGCATTCACCAATTATAAGATTTCTATACAGACATATGTGTGAATATATGTATAAGGATCTGAAAATTGTAAAATAAAAAATATCACCTATCTCATTTTTAAAAATGTAGCTAAACCTTTAAACTTAATAATCTAACTGGGGTGGCTGCCTTTTAAAGAAAATCCTTCCCGTTTACAGCCCAATTTACTGTAGGAGGTTCCATTAAGTAGCTGGTTAGTTCTGTGCATTGAGCGGGTTTGATTTAGGAACATCTTTTGTATATACAATATTGTACTGAAGTTCTAGATATAGTCGTACTCAATATTTGTGATTTCTGTCAGAGGACTATGTAACTCAATGACAATATTTGAACAAATGCTAGTCCAAGAATCAAACGTTGAGGTACTAATGAAGATTTCTAATGCTAGCGAGATGAACAAGACTACTCAAAATGAAAAGATGCCCTTTTCCTATTAATAGACCCAACAGTTTCAGTCAGTGAGACATGTTTCTCTTTGTCCTTAGTGTGAGCTAACTTAAAATGTCAAAGATCCATAGCCATATCTGTATGTCCAACTCTCAAATGCCTGTGAAAAAAATGGATAAAGTGACAAACTGGTAAGTCCTGCCAGTTGAGAGATTTCTTTTACTCTTTGGTCCACACTAAAATGAAGGTTACCAGATCTAAAGATTTCTGACTGTTCAACTTACCAATTTCCTTCCAGACCTTGATTTTTACCTAGTCATGTTTTAGTAAGCATTAAAAAAAAACCCACACATGGGAGATGACTTTTGCAACAGGCAAGAGCTAGTTAAACAAGTAACAATAAAACCAAACTGAAGCCATCATTGATAGCAGTTGTTAAGGAATAAGTCTACAGTTGAAATTCTTACCTACCCAACTTGACTCAATTTAAAGATTTTTTTTTAAGGTGAGAGTTTGAGAAAGTGAAAGTGAAAACTATCATGTTTTGTTTCTAATGACTCAGTTTTCTAGAAATAGGATGAAACAAACATCCATGTGTGGTAATATGAGGTAATTCAAGTTCACATTCTGAAGTAAAATGTATTATCCTGTGCTGAAAACTGCGTTTTCCCAAAGCTATATGTTTTGTTTTGTTTTTGTTTTTGTTTATTTCTCATGCAAGCGCTTAGAATGAAATTATTTTAGGCAGGAGAGAGCTAACTTGAAATATAGCCTCGTTTTCCTTCCACTGGATGTAAAATAAGAGCAGCCCTTATATTTTGCCTTGACTGGAAATAGAGAATAATGTTGAAGAATAGGGATTGAGAAATTTGTAGGGCCTCCAACTCATAACAGTCTCAGAGAAGAGATGTCAGTGGAGATGTTAGGACAGAATGAGCCATGCCAATTGAATGAGTGGTGGTAATGTTAATCAGGAAACAGAAAAGTGACCACAGAGGTGGTCACTTGCTCCTATTTATTAGTGAAGGGAAAAAAATCTCAGGCAAGTGTCTAAAACATGGTCTAAAGGAGAGTGGGGTGCAGAAAAGCTTCCTGATTAATTTCCCAGTAATCCCTGTTTCTTAAGCATCCCTGGAGAGTCTATCAGGCTGCAAGTCTCCATTGGTTACAATATAATTATTCTACAATCACTTTTCTTATGGAAATGCTTAATGAGTCTTACTTTGTCTTACTTGCAGGTGAAAGCCAAGCCTCTGTGGTTCTTAATGCCTCAGCAGGATTATTTTCACTAAAGATGGAAACACTGGAGTCTGAATTGACCTGTCCAATCTGCCTTGAGTTGTTTGAAGACCCCCTTCTGCTCCCTTGTGCTCATAGCCTGTGTTTCAGCTGTGCCCATCGCATCTTGGTCTCAAGCTGCAGCTCCGGTGAATCTATTGAACCCATTACTGCTTTTCAGTGTCCTACCTGCAGGTATGTTATCTCGCTGAATCACCGGGGCCTGGATGGCCTCAAGAGGAATGTGACCCTGCAGAATATTATTGATCGCTTCCAAAAGGCTTCCGTCAGTGGGCCCAATTCTCCAAGTGAGAGCCGTGGGGAGAGGACTTACAGGCCTAGCTCCGCCATGTCTAGTGAGCGAATTGCTTGCCAATTTTGTGAGCAGGACCCTCCAAGAGATGCTGTGAAGACATGCATCACGTGTGAGGTCTCCTACTGTGACCGTTGCCTTCGGGCCACACACCCTAACAAGAAACCTTTCACCAGCCATCGCCTGGTGGAACCAGTTTCAGACACACATCTTCGAGGGATTACTTGCCTGGACCATGAGAATGAGAAGGTGAACATGTACTGTGTATCTGATGACCAATTGATCTGTGCCTTATGCAAACTGGTGGGTCGTCACCGAGACCATCAGGTCGCTTCTCTGAATGATCGCTTTGAGAAACTAAAGGTAAGCAGTATTCCTCCTTCAAATTTTCATTTAATACATAGTTGTACAGTCAGCAAACTTTCCAGTAAACTGGACCACTTTTTCTACAGGTCAAGTAAGTCAACTTCAGATTGTTTTCATAGGGAATAACCTACGCACTGCAAGTTTCCCCTGGAACTTCTCTATTACACAAACCTGCTAGCATTTATGCATTTCAGCACAATTCTGGGCAAGTAAGCTCAGGGGCCACCTCACCAGAGTAACAGCAGTCTCTCTCCTCTGTAACACATTACATATCTTTGCTATGTATGATCTTTCCACCTTGGCTTTTCAGTATGTAAGGACCTGTGTAGGTGTACTGCAATTAGCATATATGCTAATTTGCATACATTTGGTGGGTCCTTGTGGAGGTGTGGGTGTCAGTGTCTGAGTGTACCTATGTAGATGAGAGATTTGTGGAGGACATTAGTATAGGTTTGTGTTTGCAAAGTCTGGGGGTGTGACTCATTGGTAGAGTGCTTGCCTAACAAGTGCCAAGTCCCTGGATTCTAGTTCCAGCTCTGCAAAAACAACAAAATGCCTCCTCAGTACTACAAAGAAACCAATGTTTGACATTAGTCATTGCAAATTGCTGTCGAGCACTTAACTTAGAGCTAATTCTTATACCAATAAATCACCAAATCAGGAGGTATAGTCAAACACCTGAACTAAAAATTTAAAGTGAAAGCAATGGATATTTAACCTAGTATTTGATTTTGTCAGTCTCCATCTTACAGTTTTCCAGTCTTTTGTTTTCAGTGGGTATTTTTGTGAAGTTAAGTTAAATAATATTTATTTGTAAGTCTAAGTGCCTACTTTGAAAGTCCTTTTACCTCACTTTGATGTTCACAAATGTCAGATGTAGCAAACTGTTGGATTCTTGTTGTGTTCTTGATATGTGGTATAATTTTTTCTCAAAAGAAGGAAGCTACTTAACATAGATTCCAGACTAAATAAAATGTTTAGTGCTAGCTTTGGTAGCACATAAACTAAAATTGGAATGATATAGAGAAGATTAATTAGCATGGCCCCAGTGCAATGGTGATATGCTAATCTGTGAAGCATTCCATATTTTTCCAAGACTGGAATATTATTGTATGGAAAATTTATTTTTAATTAGAAAGTTTAAATTTGGTCATGTCTTAGGACTCCTGGAGGACTAAAACTTGTAGTGTACGCTAGATGCTGTTATATAAAACTTAAATGTTTATATTTAAGTTGTATAATTTGAAATAATTGCTATTTCTACAATGAATATTATATCATCACACATTTAATTATATTGTGCTCATTATGAAATAAAGTATTCAAATCAATAGTAAGATTGGCACCCCCAAAGAGAGTACATAAACCAGGCTAGTAGAAAGGCTCGGATAGCATGGAAGAGTGGCGCAAGAAGGCAACCGGGGCTTTCCTTCTCTTAGAATCTGGTAAACTTATTCAAATCTGCATGAAAATTAATGTTGGTAAGGGAAAGGGCACTCAGGTTAGGGGACATTTTCATGTCTGTAATTTACGGCACACTATTGTGTAGTTAGAGTGTCACACTAACAATGGTTTGTATCTCTTTTGATAATTATTTGTTTCCAATATGTAACCTCTTCTCAGCTTTTTGGTTAAAAGCAAGTATATACTTAATGTATGTAAAAGTCAATCTTTTGATTTTAGTGTAACTGAAACTTTCATTCTTGTAATGCTGCAGGGGGGAATGTTATTGACTTAAATTCTTAGAGTCATCAAATTGTTAGGCCATGTACCTGGTCTAGTTAAATCTTTATACCTTAAAGTTTTATAAACTGAAACTTCTTACACCAGGTGATTTGGTTAATGTTCATAGACCTGTTTAGTAATTGGGCTGGAGCTGAAGACCAGTCCCCAGGTAGAGTCAACTGTCTTTTTTACCCCTGTTGTCTGCTCTTACACTGTTGTTTCCTCTCTGAAATTTCACTTCATGCCCCGGGAGCTACCCAATCCGTAGGTTATGGTATGTGATTAGCAGCATAAGGAAAAGGCCATAATTATATAATTTTCAGCTTCACAGTGGCAAAAGATGGGAATGGATTGTAAGAAGCTTGGGGAATATGGAGAAGATGGAGCAATCACAGCCAAATATTTTCAGGTGTTAGGATCGTAATTAGGCATTGGCTGTGGAAAATATTTCACACAGAAATACCAATATCCATATGTACTGCTGACATAACAAAGAAACTGTGGAGAGTAAGCCTGTATCTACAGAACAGTGCTACTTCAGAACAGCTGAAAACCTGGGATGCTTGAGCAGACATTTGTCATCGTACAGCTGTAGTCCCTGTTTCTAGGGCTGGAGACACACAAGTGTATTTTATAAGGAGATGCCTTAGTCTGTGACTAATAGGTAATTTTTGGAGAAAAAGTGGCTATATTTTTGATACCCTCTCTTTCCTTTTTAGAAATGTGCAGAAACGTTTGTTTATGAATTAAGTGGAAACTATTTTTGCTCATTTTTGGATAGAGACTGGAAACATCTGAATCATTCCAAACTGTGTGGTTTGTTATGTTGTCTGGAACATGTAGGGTTTTGGAAAGGAAAAGGGAGTGCTGTATGTGTGTGTGTATGTGTGCGTGTGTAAGAGAGGGGGGGGGGAAGGGAGGAAAGGAAGGCAGAAGAGAGAGGGGGGAAGGGAGGGTAAGAGGAAGGAAAAGAGGTGGGAGGAGACACAAGGGGAATTTATTCCACCCAGTGCCAAGTAGGAAAGATATTAGTTCACATTAAACAGAGAAGAAGCCTGACTTAATATCCTATGCACATACTTCTTTACGTTGATTTAAAATTAAAAAGCATTTATGATTATTCACCTTGATTCCTTGATTCCTTCCTATAGAGAATGGAGAAAGACAGTTAGAAACTATGGGGGAAATGACCTAATCATATTCCCCTGGCCCTGAGAGGAACAGGAAGTTCTGTCAGAAAAGGGAAAGGATGATAATGTATACTTCTTCCATACATGCTGACTCACACAAAACACACGCACACACACACACATACAAACACACATTATAGTTAATAACTGATGTAATGTTTGTTTTTACTTTTGTATTCAACCTCCTTGTTTAGGATTAATGACCTGTAATGTTGTTCAACAAAAACCAAACAACCTATTACAGTAAAGAAGAAAGGTCGGAGTAATTGGAAGCTAACTTCTTTTTTGAACATGTTCTCAAAATGGAGTTAAGGACATGGAGAGTACTTATATAACATTTTATAATGTTATTTGTTTAGTATGCCTGTAGGATTAAGATTCAAGACACACAATCTTCTGAAGATTATAAGCTGTTTAATTAATTCAAAGACAAGTCTTGGTCCTGACAGTTACATTTACCTTACTTCATGATACATGCCACAGTTTTCATAAAACTGCTTCACATTTCAGAATTTCTATTTATAACAGTTCTTTCTTTTATAAAAGACTGATATTATTATATTATCAAATGTTGGTTTTATATAAAGAGGCTAATTTCAGTGGCTCTCTCATGCTGATAGAATTCAGCTTGATATTCTAAAATCTGCTTTTTAATCATTTGCTGCTCATTTACATTTTTCCCTCACAACTCTCAAGTTTGTCAGCCTCATCTTCTCAGATAAGCTTTCTAAAACATCTAGTCTTTCTTTTTTTCCTGTCTACTTTCACCAGTGTTCTTCTCTTGGACTGCTTATTGGGAACTCTAACCAATTTTTTTTTTTTTTTAGAGTTCAAGCCAAAACCCACCAGTCTCCTCCAAAACACCTCAGAGACATCGTAAATTCCTTGAGGCTAGATACAGTGTCTGTGTTTCTTCAGTATCCTCCTTTGTGTCTGTCAAGCACATGCACATAGTACCTCTTTAAGAAATTCAAATAATCCAGGACAGCCAAAGCTACACAAAGAAACCCTGTTTTGAAAAACCAAAAAGAAAGAAAGAAATTAAGTATTCATTATGGTCTGAGTTTTTTTTTTTTGTTTGTTCTATTTTGGGTTTAATTTTTTGAGACAAGGCAAGGTTTGTGTATGTGTGTGTGTGTGTGTGTGTAACACAGGCTGACCTTGAGCATGATCTTCCTGAATTTGATTCCTGGTGCTAGGATTATAAGCTAGAGCCACTATGCACAGTGTTATAATTATGTTGTAGGAAGTGTACTAGTGCACATAGCTTAATTTTGTTCTCATCTTAGTAGATGCAAATCAGTCTTACCATTATGAATACGTTGGAAGTCTATAAATGCCTCCTGTGAACTACTGACAATTTTCAAACCCAGAGCACGAGCAAAAGTATGACATGTCCTTAATTTTAAGAGCATATTTATTTTGATTACTGGATTTTCCAACTGCCTGACCTTATGGTGACATTTGTATAAATCAGATGTGATTATTATAATTCTCTCTGAGAGTGATGTCTTCACATTTCCATGCCCTCAGCCTGCCAAAAATATAGCTGATAAAAACCAGGAGGAATAAAGGAATTTCCTTAAAAGGATGAACAAGCACATTTTTTTTTCATTTAATTTCCTCTAATTCAACACTACAAATACATCTTAAATAAATCTACATTTACATATCAAAAGTCTTGTTGTTACAATATATTACCTGCAACTAGATTAAGCTTCCTCCATTGGAAAATAAAATCCACACACACACACACACACACACACACAGGAATAAAGGTTGATACAGAGCTAAACTTTTCTAGGCAAAGAGAAGGGAGATATAAGACTTGGGAGAATGTTCAAGGGAAAGCTACAGTAAGAGTTAAAAGGTTGGAAAATAAGATATTCTAGAATCTTATCACTTTGTTCACTGTCCTTCTTCATACTCAGTCACTCTGTCGTCTTCTCACCTGTTCTCATTCTGCCACCATCTTTCCCCAGTCAATTGTCTGTGCAACCACTTGACACCCACTTCTGTTGGCTAAGACAGATACCCTCTCAACTATGTACCAGTGAGCATTTGATTATATCTGAACCAGTATGAGTATGAATATAAACATGAGAAGATGGGTATCTTTATGAGGGACTGGCTTGGGAAGAGGGAACATTTGCATAAATATGTATGCATCATCATCTGAAGCTGTGATTGAGAATGGCTTTGTGTCATTGTATCATTGCATCTATAAGTATGTGTCACATTGTCTATGAAGATAAATGTCTGTGATATCTACTGACAATTTGGGCAAGTAGGGATCGTGAGTCTATAAAGACTTTCTGTAGACACCTTAGAGAGGGTTAGAAGCTCAAAATAGCCATCCTAAGGCTAGGCCGTACAAGGTTAGTGGTCAGTCTAATAAATGAGTTGGACATCTCTGCTCAGCTAAAAACATCTTCAATAGAGACCAGAGTGGATTACCATCAATGTAGGGAGAGGAAAGTGTTGTTTCTATATCTTGTTTACTTGGGTTTAATTAATGAACACTTACTTTGATTATTGAACGTTTTGGTCATTGTGGCAGGAGCAACAAGAAATAAGGCACAGTCTTTGCCACGGTGGAGCTTTGAGTTTAATTGAAAAGGCAGACACATCAATTGAAAAATCCAATTCAGTTTGGCTAACATGATAGTTGCTAAATATAATAAGAAAAACAGCACTCAATTTAAAATTTCTTAACCATAGGCTACATGAGAATGTGTCTCAAAAGAAAAAATCACAGAAAAACAGAGACAAGGACAAATTGGCATATGCCTGTAATCTCAGCACTTGGGAGGGTCACTGCAAGTTTGAAGCTTGCCTGATCTATATAGAGTTCTGGTCCAGCCAGGACTGCATACTTTTTTTGAGACAAGACTCTGTCTCAAAAATAAGAAAACAGAACATGATTCTAAAACAAATACAAAATCAGAATAATTCTAAAAATGGCTTATGTAGGTGTCTGAGTAAGTGTATTTTAATTTCATCTCTACTAAAACGACTTCCTAAGACTTAACCTGAATCCTTGTTTTTTCCCTCCAAGATTTCATTGATTTCTCTGGCTCTGCACTCATGTGCTGGAAGATATTTTATGTTATTGTCTTTCTAGCTTAAGAGCAAATTTAGCAAATAGAAAGTCCAATTATTTGTGTTCTCACCTTCATGTTTTGAGATTGTTCTGCCCAGGTCTTTTAGTCACTAGTATCTGAGCTAAATCACTGTTGTGAGAATATTTCAAAAGATGATGGATGGTTCAGGTTAATCTTGGGTTGATGAGAATCTTGTGTGTTACTATTAGACAAAGGAACCTTTTACATAAGCATAATACATGTAAGAAGAGATTACAGAGCTGGGTGTGGTGGTGCACATCTTTAATCCCGGCACTCAGGGAAGCAGAGGCAGTAGGATCGCTGTGAGTTTGAAGCCAGCCTGGTATACACAGCTAGTTAAGGACAGTCAAGGCTACATAGAGAAACCCTGTCTTGTTAGAAAAGAAAAGATGAAAAAATAAAAATTGTTGAAGTTAAAGAAATGATATTTGAAGATGAAAATATGGTAATGTCTTTTAAGTTCACAAACATTTGATATAATGAGATAATGCCTTATTCTTTGTCTCACCTGTAGAGAGAGGAGGAAACATTAACAAACTGTAACATTAGGAATTTGAGCTAGAGGATCCTTCATTCATTTGACAATTAATGAACACTTACTTTGATCATTGAACGTTTTGGTCATTGTGGCAGGAGCAACAAGAAATAAGGCACAGTCTTTGCCATGGTGGAGCTTTGAGCTTAATTGAAAAGGCAGACACATCAATTGAAAAATCCAATTCAGTTTGATGGCTAACATGATAGAGATTTGCACAGGATTCTCTGAATCCCTGGGTTTAGGTCAGGGAAAAAATGTCATCAGTCTTAGAACTGAGAATTGGAGATGGATTTGTGATCAAAGAAGGGTCAAAGTGGAAAGACTCCATGAGGAAGGAACTGACAGGGCTTGATGAAATGAGTGCAGTGGTTTTAGATGGTGGAGAGAGTTAAAGAAGGATGTTTGAATTGAGTCTATCTTTAAAATGGAGGCACTGAAGACAGAAATAAGGAAGAGGCAACATGTAATTATGGGTCACTTGACATTCATTCATCAAACATTTGCTGACCAGGCACCAGAAAAGATGTTGATGTTACAATGATAAATACAGCTTAAATCTCAGGTCTGGTGGAACAAGAATAGACAGATATTTAAGAACATGGCTATAAGATAATGCAAGCACAAGAAGTTATGAGAACCTTGAAGGAAGAGTAGGAGAGTCTTTGGGTAAGTTTTGGACCTCCTTATTGGAAAGTGTGGGCAAAGTTAGGGAATGAGGTTGTTCTGGCTAAGAAAACAGTTTGTTCAAACATCTGGCAGATGGAACCCATGGAATGTTATAAGAACTGAAAGGATCTAGAAGAAATTGAAATTCATGTTTTTCTAGTGACTGAAAAATCATGGCTGGAGGAGTAGATTTAATTGGCTTCAGTTTAGAGGTACAGCCATGCAAAAGCAAGCTCGGAGAGGGTCAAGGGTTGACTCTCACAGCACACTCATGGTTAGAACGGATGAAAGACATGGAAGAACAGATGAAAGATAAAGGGAAGATGGTAGCCAAAAGACTGGTAGTGGAGAGGGGCAGTGCAAGTAGAATGAAATTCTGAGGCTCATAAGAGAGAAGAGTTGGTGTTTACTCACTATGATGAGTGTTATCAAAATAAATGCTATATTTAGATTTTTTGGAAAGTACAAGTAAAATTTACCTAGTAAGCAAAAATATTTAATTCTGGTGTGCATCCAAATAAGAAGGGAAGCATGCAGAATGGTTTGAGTAACATTGTTGGTCATGACAGAACTAGAGTCTGTGCTCAGTGATTGCAGAGACATCTGAATAAAGAGTAGGTGGGTGACAACCAATTCCACCCGGCTTGAGAGTCTGGCCATCTTCTAACAAACCTTAAATAGAGTTGGCCTGTGTGATACACATCTAGACCATTACCTGAATCTCAGTGTAGAACATTGCTTGTATCTATACAACAGCAAATAAATGTTGGGAGAAAGAATAAACTCTAACATAAGGTTGCAGGCTTCAGTTTGCCGACCAGATGGTGTGTTCTGTTGTTGAAAGGCCATATGTAATTGATATATAAAGTGACAGACTGAAGCAAAAGCAAGTAAGTATTTCTAAGACAAACACTTGGTGAAAAGAAGCAGAAGCAGCAGCAGCAGAAGAAGAAGAAAAAGAAGAAGAGGAAGAAGAAGATGAAGGAGGAGGAGGAGGTAGAAAATGAACTGCATTCTACACATACTACCAGGCACTATATTAGACACTATCTTTCAGTCCTGAGCTAGTACACCTGCCTCTGTCACACTCACCTAGGAAGTGAATCTACATCAAAAGAGTACCACATCTGTTCCCCTTCTGCCTGAGACTCAGTGAGTCTGTATTCAGCTCTTGATGTAAACTTCACCTCTCAAAAGGTATAAAAAGAAGTTTCCTCATCTGCTGCATGATGTTGGGGCCTGGACTCCTTCATTAGGTCATTGCCCCTCTGTCTGTCCACAGCAATTGTAACACTTACAATAAACTCCTTAGTCTCCAGTTAGAAAGAGAGAGAGAGAGAGAGAGAGAGAGAGAGAGAGAGAGAGAGAGAGAGAGAGAGAGAGAGAGAGAGAGAGAGAGAGAGAGAGAAGAAAGAAAGAGAAAAAGAAAACGAACTGCAAAGCAAATTAAGATTCTGGCTTCTGGTTTGTGGAGGAGCAGGTAATGTCCATGTATGGATAGGATGAAAAAAAAAAGAAAAGGATGCTGAAGAATGGGTATCATAACACTGACTCAGGTATTTGTTTTGCTTGTGGAGACAGGCTCTTACTGTATTGGCTGAAACTCATGGATGATCTTCCCACCTTATTGTCTTCAGTGCTGGGATGACCAATGGATATATAATGTATATACATATATATATTACATATATCCAATATAACTTACATAATTATATATACACATGTATGTATATATAATAATATATGTGTATATGAAACATATATATGTATACATAAAAGTATATACACATATATTTTTTTGCATCTATATAAAACAGCACTTTGATTTTGTGAATTAGCTTCCTCCTGCTACACTGAAGTTTGAACATAGGTCCTTGTACATCTTAAGTGCTGTACCACTGAGTTATATTATTAGACATTATGATGGTGATCATGATGATGATGATTTTACTTTCTCTGATTTTAATGCAAACACAGTCATTTCTGGTCCTTATTCCTCATCTAACCTGTGTTTCCTATTCCCTACCTTGTTCTTCTATATTTCCACCCATTTCTTGCTTTTCACAACTGAATTACATGACATGGAGATACATGGAAGTTGTCTTTATCTGCAAAAACTTAACCTAAGGTTTTTTTTTTTCTCTCTCTCACTCTTACCCTCTGCCCCAAGGTTCAGTTAACATAACAAAACCCCAAAGTTGTAACCTTGCCTAGGTTTAGACAATATTCTCCCTGCATCTTTTGGAAAGCTGGATAGAATACAGGCTTTTGATGGCAATACTAGATGTCTTAATAGAACAAACAGAAAAACTGGACCCCCTTTCTGGGTTTCAAGACTTGCTATATCAGGTCAGTGTGTGTAAGTGCTCATATGTGTGTAACTACATATGCCTTCATGAAATGGAGCATGTCAAGAGTAGAGGAGGGCCCACTTTATGGCATAAGAGTAATCCCTCTCCCTTTAAGGAAGATCTATTTTTTTAAACATATGACCAAATTTATTGAAGGAGTAAGAAGAAAGAAGAAAGTTACCTTAAGTAACCTGTGTGCAAAGAAGTGAGAATTAAAAAAAAAAAGCAGCAATTATTTAGCTGAGTCAGAGAGGGAATTTTGAAAATCGTGATGCTGTCTGAAAGAAAAGTGGCCTGTGCCTGGCTTCTTGGATAGAAAATCGTGTTCTTTAGGAAAGGAACTACAGAGCACAAAGGAGCCAAGTCTATACAATCAAATGAAATGCAATCAGTGTTGACTGCCAATTTAGCTATCATAGGCCTCTTAACAATCTCAGTTACAGAAGCCAGACAGATCGTCCCTTCTTTTTGTGCTGTTTAGACACATGTACAGTTTTGTGAAACCTTAGAATGTAGCCAGTGGAAGGTGAAGAGGGTCTCAGAGTTTCATAAGTTAAAATGGCTTCTCACCCTCACAAAAGGGAAATGCAAAAAGACTCAGAGGTAGCCTCCTGCAACAGGAAATGGGAATTTCATCCTGCTCTCACTGCCAATCTCCTGTCTCTGTTTCCTCCCAGCAGTTATCTCCCTTCCAATCTTCCCTGCCACTTTGACAATCTTGCTGTCCTGGTTGAGAATGTTGTACTGAGCTCAGACAGAGGGAACCTAGCCCCCGTCATTAACTGGAATACATAAGAAAGGAGCAAAAGAAAGGGATTCTTCGAAGCTGAATTACAGTAACAAAGAGACATGTTTATTTTGACATGAAAAGATATTGTGTGCATGCACACGCAAGCCCACACAAATAAATCTTGTTTACTAGACATGATATAGACAAGAGAATTATGTGGCTAAATCAAGCACATCATTCAAACCTAAAGTAGCCCAGAAATTTTAGTTCTAAATGATTTGTGAGTGCTGGGCATTTTGCTTCAGTGCACTGGTTCCCTTTAAATATGTTAGTTATTGAGAATCAATTCCAATTTGGAAGGAGGCTTTAATTCCTTACAAATGACTAGGAAGGAAGAAAATGTGCAGTGTTTTCCCCCCAAATTACATTTCATAATGTAAGAAAACAGTGGCAATAAGCCATCAACAGATGGTGTTTTCATTAGCCAACGATTTAGTTTTCAAAGCATTCTTTGTATTAATGAAGCAAGGTTGAAATTAGAGTCATCTTGTCAGTTCTTGAGCCGTGTTGTTAAAACAGACTGGCATTCCTCAAATTGCTAGGAACCAGAGCAAACTAACCATTTGCCATAATTTTGGGATGGCCTGTAGTCTAACCAGACCCCAAATTATGTGTTCAGACCTAATTTTTGTTTTCCGTAGTTTTATACAAGCTGTAAGTCTCAGTTCAGGGCCATCAATGAGGAACACCAGCAGGGGTCCTAGTCCTGCTCTGCAGTGTGAATTATTTATGATATATCAATTTCAATGCCAGTGTTAAACCAGGACACATGTACTTGTTAAAAAACATTCTCCCAGTGGACTCACATGGTAGAATGGAAACACGAAACAGTGGGAAACAGAATTTTGAATATTTTTTTCTTCTCTGGGCTTACCAAGAAATGGACTATTTATCAGATTTGTCAGTATAATGATTTTTGATATTTGGGATTCCCATTCATCTGGGAATCTCAGCCAGAGGAAATCTTTAACTGATTGGATTTATTAGTGATTTCCCCCGCTCTAATTTACACTAGACCCTTTGATCAAACAGCTTTGTTCTACTCACTTGATGGTTGAACTTTTAGAGATGAGTTTAGGCTTGCAGCCTTCTGATATATTCTAACCCCATATGATTTAGCATCTATTTCCAAAGCCCTACTGAAACCCCTTTTACAAAGGTTACTTGCGACCTCTGATTACCTAAAACACCCCCCTCCCCATATTTTAAAACAAATTCTCACATTTTTCTTGGTCTTTGCACATTTGACAGTGATGGATCTTTTCCTGAAACATGTTTCTCTTGATTATCCTCTGGGCTTGGCCCAGACCTGCATTTGCAACTGCCTTGAATGTTGCAGAATCCTCACCACCAGTGTCCCTGCCTCCCAGATCTTCCTGTTTTGCTCTGTTCCCCATATTGCTGTTGATTTAATATCCTAAATGATTATGTCATTTCCTTACTCAACAGGCCTTGGTAAACCCCTGATACTAAAGAAAATAGGTACAAATCCATCTGCATATTCAAGACCCTCAAAACGGCCCACCCCCAACACAGGTTCACATTATGTAGTATTTTCTGGCCTGGAACTTGCTCTATAGCCCTGGCTAGCTTGAAACTGACAGAAGTTTGCACATCCTTGTTTTCCAAGTGCTTGGACTAAGGGTGTGTACAACCGCAACCAGCTAAACAGAACTTTGATCTCCATTTCCATCCTTGTATCCTATGTTTTAGCCAAACTAAACTGTTTATTGATCCCTGAATATAAACAATATTTGTTTTTTAGTGAGAGACTCTTACTATTTTGTTCAGTACATAGTAGCTGAACAGCAGTTCAAACTCCTAGGCTGAAGTCATGCTCCTGCCTCAGCTATCCAAGTAGCTGCGACTACAGATATGTGCCACTACTCCTGACTGCTTTATTTTAATTTTACTCATCTTATTCCTTGTGCCTGAAATACCACACCTTCTGTCATCTCTAGCTATTAAATTCCTATTTGTCCTTTAAAATAAATCTTAACTTCATTTTCTAATCTTTAAAGTCACTGTACCCTGAACATAGAATATGCTCAATAGGTTTTTGTTGCATTAAATTTCTGAACTGTCATTTCTATTTTCCCACTTTAATATCTATTTTGTTTAGTGGTGCCTAGTTCAGTGATTGCTGCACTTCCCTGTTCTTTTTTCCCCACTCCTTTCTATTGAGAACACAGATTTAGGTGGGAGCAGAGTTAAGGAAAGATGATAGATACACAAGAAATGAATGAAATAAAGCAGAGGTGGCATGCTTCACTTCCATGGAAGTAAAGCTAAGGTAATCAAGAAAGATCTGTAGTGAGTTTTTGTTTGCTGTAAAACACCCAAGACCAAAACCAGCTTATAGGTTTACAGTTCCAGAGGGATAAGAGTTTATCATAGTAGGGAGACCTGGGCAGCAGGCAGCAGACATGGTGACAGGAGGAAGAAGCTGAGAAATCACTTCTTCATCTGTTAACGAGAAGCAAAGAGAGTGAACTGGAGATGGGCAAGGCTATAGACTTTCAAAGTCCACTGTCTTAGAGTTTTACTGTAAAGAGACACCATGATCAAGTCAACTCTTATAAAGGAAACCATTTCATTGGGGCTAGCTTACAGTTGAATGTTTAGTACATTATCATCATGGCAAGAAGCATGCTGGCATAATGGCAAACATGGTGCTGGAAAGGTTCTAAATCTGGATTGGCAGGGAGCAGAGGGAGACTACCACACTAGGCCTAGCTTGAGATCTCAAAGCTGAACCCCTAGTGACAAACCTCCTCCAACAAAGCCACACCTACTCCAACAAGGCCACACTTCCTAATAGTGCCACTCCTTATGAACCTATGGGGCCTTTTTTTATTCAAATCCCACGCCCAATAATACAGTTCCTCCACCAAGGCTGCACCTCTATAACCTCTCTAAACAGGGCCAAAGCGTTCAAATACCTGAGTCTATGGAGTATATTTCACCATCATGACCTGACATAAAGGGAAAAAAGTTAAGCTGCTTCTCAAAATTCCATCTGAGAACAAGTGCAATCAGATTAGCCATACTAGATATATAAACATCTATATAAATATATCCTTTGGGACACATTCAGAAAACAGTGCCAAGGTTATTATTAAGGAGCCACAGCTACTTTCTAGACAAGTAAGGATCCAAAAACAAGAGTCCCCTCTCTTTGTCTATCTTCCTTTACTCCTCAGTGTCCTTCCCACCCTCTCTTTCAATAGCAATGAACAGCAATGAAACAATGAATATGACCCAGGGAAAGAATACTACCAGAACGAGGGTCAGGAAATTGGGTATTACATTTGTGACAGATTTGATGGGGTATTGAGATGGTGGGTAAGAATGTAGTGTATACTGAGACCAGAGGAAGCAGCTATCAAAGCTAACATTTAGAAATAAGGAACATCCATAATCAATATAAGGAGATATATTTTAGTTTTTACACAAGAAATGGGAGAGAGTAGCTCACTCAACTGAAAATATGTTAGAGTTCTAAATACTGGTAAAATTATACAAAATTAATGCATTGTAATTAATAAAAAATAAATTAATTAAAAAATAAAAGAAGAAAAGAAAAAATTATGTTCAAAATACCTGGGAAAGCATTTTTAAGGTGGACCTAAGAAGAGCTGTGTACCAGTTAGTGATGGTAAGTAGTAGACATTTTCCAGATAGGATCAGGCTTTGGGCTTAAAACTCTTCTGTCTAAGAAAAGAAAACTGTGAGTTACAAAACTTGATTTTGGTGAATATCACACTCAATGTACAACATATTTTCATAAAGAGGCCTGCCAATAAGTATATAATGTTATATACAAAGTGCAAAACATTATAGAATATTGATTCAAAACTGTGGACTAATTAGAAATCAGGTTTCAGTTGTAGCTTTTGCTACATACTTGTTTCATAGCTATAAAATACTTTACT
This sequence comes from Pachyuromys duprasi, assembly GCA_028658305.1. NCBI lineage: Eukaryota > Metazoa > Chordata > Mammalia > Rodentia > Muridae > Pachyuromys > Pachyuromys duprasi. Next base: position 54,145,552 of record CM053742.1, on the reverse strand, counting down.
CTCATTCTACCATTTACTTCTTCCAGCATTAAAAGTCTATCATCTCCTTCTGAGGTGACGTTATTATAATATATCTATCTCTCTATATCTCTATCTATCTATTGATCGATCTATCTATCTATGCTGGGGAGACAATTCAGTTGGCATAGGGTTTTCTGTGAAAACAGGAAGACTTGAATTTGATCCCCAGAACCCAGGTAGAAGTGCTGGGTATGGTGGTGTGAACTTGTAATCCCAGTGCTGGGGAAGCATAGACAGGCAGATTTCTAAGGTTCATTGGCTACCCAGCCTAGCCTAATTTGTGAGCACCAGGCAAATGAGTGTGTTTTCTCAAAATGCAAGGTGGATGGCTCTTGATAAATGACCCATTCGAAGTGGTCCCATGGTCTCCACAAGCATGTATGCACACATGTATGTGCACTTGCATACATATGCCCTCACACAAACATATACCTTACATGCACATACACACACAGAAAGTATAGTTTTTTTAGTCTATTCATGCAAAAAAGGTGATATTACCAACCTTATTTCTCTTATGCCGCTGTTTTTTTGAGACCAAAAGGAGATGACTATAAAATGGTTTGAAAAGTTAAAAATAATATAAAATTATAAAAACGTTGGATTGACTATGCTAGTAAATTGACTATGTTAGTTGACCATGTTAGTAAATTCCTGCACTAGTCTACAAAGTCATGAATGTCACCTGTTCCCTGATCAGAGCAGAGGTACAGTTCTTGGCCTGTAGCAGACTTGGTAAATCTGAAATATGAATCTATTGAGCTGATGATGTGGCTCAGTAGTAAAGCACTTTCATAGCATGTGTGAGGTCTTCAGTTCTAGATTCATAGAGGGGCAAACACCTACATTTCTAGGACTTTGTGGATTTAGATAGGAGGATCATCGAAAGTGTAAAGCCAACATGAGCTATAGAGTGAGGATCTGTTTCAAGGTCCTGCTCCAGAAAGAAGGAGAGGGCTCTGTCTTTTGGTTGATTGATTTCCGTATTATGTTGGTTCTCAAGTTCATTGCTCTTTTTCCTCCTGTTTCCTGCTCACTTCATACCCTCCGTGATGGCAGCAAACTCTGGAAATGAACCTCACCAACCTGGTTAAGCGCAACAGTGAACTAGAAAATCAAATGGCCAAACTAATACAGATCTGCCAGCAAGTTGAGGTATGTAACAGTAATATTTGCAATCCTTTCATTGGATCTGAATTGGGTGATCTTTGGAGGGACTTCAGTTTTGCCAGATTGTAGCTCAGTCATTTGGGGTGAAGGACTGAATGGTAGTGTAGATGGTCGCATGCCATTAAGAATTTTGTTCTAAGAAAGATCACAGATATGAATTATTTTTTAAGATTAGGTAATGATGATGGTTTCTGGGGAACAATAGGTGAAGAGGAACTCTCTTTTCAAGCAGTAGATGGTATGAGAATCATGTAGGAAGTGATCCTTCATCAAACTGGATGTTATCACTTAAAAAGTCATTACTGGACAATTTACGAATCATGAATCTCAAATGATGTATGGTGATATTTACTCAGTACAAAATCCTTTTTAATCATCATTGCTTCCCTGCTTCCTAGCTTATCCTCCCTTCATTACATCATCATCTTTTCACTTGTTTTTTTTTATTTCCTCTACTTAGTATTTTTTTGTTATCACCAAATAATTTCTATCATTAAGTTGTCTGTGAATAATGAACTGCTGTACAAGTAAGTCTAAGGTTTCAAAATATTACCAATATTGAATATTAAAAGTGCTTAGAAAGGGAGCTCAGTGATCCTTAGGAAGACAGAAGAAAGAAAGGTGTTATACTTTCTTCTTTCTCTGAAAAGCATATATGCAATTCCATATATATCAGCTTGTTTTGTGTTGTATGGAATAATTGATAATAATATTTAAAATCTAAACACAGACCAATAAAATATAGGATTTCTCATGGACAGTGATTGGATCATATTTTTCTAATTTTATATAGACTCTTACAATCCACTCTTATTCTTACTAGCATGACAAATAATGTAGAAGAGATCAAATTTGTTCTCTTTTAAATGATGAAAAAATTTTATCATGGTCACAGTTCAGGGTTCCTATTTAAGACTGAAGAATATCTCCTAAGGCAGTGAATCCTTATGCATAAGTAATTCCATATCCCCCAGTTGTTTGGTCTTCTTAAAGTCTTGGGTTTCTTCTAGTATAGTGAATATAGTTAAATGATGAACATACTTTAGCAATATAATCCCCTTTATATAGAGTACACGGGGTACTGGTTAAATTCACATGTGAAACTGTAGAATGGGATGATGTGGGTGTAGGGAGAAGCATAAAGAGTGAAAAGAAGGATCATAAGAGTGTTAGTTGGAAAACTGCATTCCTGACTTTGCTCCTCTATGGACTAACTGGTTACATGAATGTAAGTCTGTTAGGACTTCTGCTTCAGTGTCCTTACCTGTAAAATGGGAAGTTGAACCAGTACTGTGCTTTTCCCTGCCTTTCCAGGTTTCACAGGTCATGGCTCTGTCAATGGTTACTTTGTTTCTTTTGTTCTTTTTCTCTACTGTCCCATCATTTCCAAGAAGAGAAAAACAAAGTAGAAAGTTATTATTTCCGAGTTTTCAGCCAATCAGAATCCCTCTGTGTTTCATTTTATCAAAGCTTCTGATTATACTGCTAGATTATAGTGTAAGAAATCTGTACTGTTGAAGGGACAAGAGAGTATTGTAAGCAGAAGATTGGATAAGGGATTTTTTTCAGCTGAGAATTTGCATGATTGACAGTGGAGTAATAGATAATAGTGAATAAAGTATGGTTAAAAATAAAACTATTATTGTATTCATCCTAAATCAAGAGTCTATTAAGTACATAGAAAGTAATAGTCAAAAAAGGATATTACAGTGTATCCCATTGCTCTTTCATGTTAGAATCTCTCTAAAAATCATTTTCTGATTCCTGGGAAACTTCTCATCCTGGCCAGCCTCACCTAAGTGTAGCTTTCTTCTATCCTTTCACAGCCCGTGCTGGAAACCAGTTCTTTCTTTCTTTCTTTCTTTCTTTCTTTCTTTCTTTCTTTCTTTCTTTCTTTCTTTCTTTCTTTCTTTCTTTCTTTCTTTATTCTTCTCTCATATATTACATCCCTTTTGCAGTTTTCCCTTTATCCTCTCCTCCCAGACCCTCTGCCCACCTACCTATCCACTCTGACCTGACAGCTATAACATATATACAGAGGGCCTATGTCAGTCCCATGCATACTCCCTGGTTGGTGGTTCAGTCTCTGTGAGCCCCTATGAGCTCAGGTTAGGTCATTTTGTGGGTTTTCTTGTGGTGGCCTTGACCTCCTCTGGCTCCTTCCTCTCCTTCTTCCAAAGGAATCCGTGAGCTCTGCCTAAGAAATCAGTTCTTTTTATTGTTTGCTCTGTTCTTTTGAAATGGTAACAGCAGGTATCATAAAACTATACATCATTGTGTAAGTAGGGCCAGATGTACTTAGGCCTTTGGATATGAGGTGATTTTCCTTTCTTTGAGTGCTAAGACACATGCTAGGCAAGTGCTATACACCATGGAGCAGTATCACAGCCCAAGAAGTGATAATTAAAGTAGTTTTCTGAAATTAGCATTCAGAAGTTAACCTGTGCCTTAAGGAAGTAGAGCTAGCATAAGTAACGTAAGAGGGAATCCCATGGCATTGAAGCAAAGTAGTTATTTAAGTAGCACCCTTAGGGATGCTTGTTAAATCTCAGTATGTGAGCCACTGTCTGCTCAGGCTACACAAAAGATCAGCTTTTGCTGCTACCTTTTTATGAATGGCATCATGCTAGGTACAGAAAAATAGCTTAGGCATACTATCTGCACACTCAATGGCTTTTTACACACTGTAAAAATCTGCTCTGATATGTTTACACCTGTTCAAGAGCTATAGAGAGTGGAATAAGAACACTGAGAACCAACAAAGAACAGTGAGACAATATTATAGTGTTGAACATGATAGTATATTTTAGGAGCTAATAGTGTATAATCTCTTTAGTTTAGGATTCTCTCCTGAATGAAGTTGGGAGAAGTGGCAAGGAGGTGATAGTGAATCTGTCAGGAGTGAAACTGTCAGGGAAAGGGTTTGCAGGTGAATGTGATTAGAATACATTGCATGAAGTTCCCAAAGAATTTGTAAGATTGCCTTTAAGATTCTGGCCTGGGCGGGGCCCAGCCAGGATGGTTTATGGAAGTCCATGGCTATTCTTCATGACATCACCCCTTCTGAATGCTTAGAGATGCCCTTGCATTCCCCCTTTAATAATAGGGTGTTTCTAGACGACTTTTATACTCATTCAACACAGAGCCTGTATGTCAAAAAGCCTTCAGGACAAGCCCCAGGATTAGTAATGCAGTTAAAGAAGAGGCTTGAGATATCAAAAATACTTGTAAGTACTTTATGCAGAGAAAAAAATAGTAGTAGAATGCTAATTATGAGATCCAGACACTGAATGGTGTCTGGATGCTCCCCTCCCGTTTTATCTTATTCAGATTTGTCTGTAGAGAATTACTATATTCACAGTATAATTTAAGCACTTCACTTTGGGCGGTGGTGGAGGATGCCAGCTACGACACTTTGGCAAGAACAGGAATAAGTTATATTCCTGCCAAACCTGTTCTTCTTTCTTATTGTTTGAGAATGTTTTTGTCACAGATTGACTTTTCAAAAAGAGTCCATAAATACTGTCTCCCCATCCTAGTTTTTCATTTTGTTTCCTATTCTCCTCAGAAAGAAAACAAAGCTGGTGTCTTCCTAGTATTAAAGAAAGAGAGATTAAGAGAACCACAGATGTATTAGCTGAATTGTAGCTTATACTTGTGGCTCAGCTTTCAGAATCCCCCCCCCCCAAAAGTAGTTGGCAATCTTTTCATTTGGGGCTGGAGAACATGGAAAAAAGGTAGATGCGGACTCATAGCTCTCCTTTAATCTGATTTAGTAAGGACATGCTTTGACCTTGACATTCTGGCCACTTGAACTCTATATTTAGTTCTTTTTTCTGGCTCTTCATGCATCCTTTGTTTATTTTTCCAAAGGAAATCTCTGTATAAAGCATAGCTAAGGGAAAATGTATACCAACAGATGGTTACTTCCTTTTGGCATTCCTGAAATTTTGCCAGGGAAGAAAAATAGTTAACTCTGTCTAATCAGTGCAGCAACAGTGTTTCTTGAGCATACACCATGTACGTGGTATGCTGATGATCTCCAGGAAGTTAGAGCAGTCCAGCCTCTAACATGCAGGGTAGAGTGTACAAATGAGGTAGTGTATCCCCTCTCCCTTAGTTCACTTTTCTTCTGAGCTTTTAGACTCTGAGCAAACTGAACAAACAAACACTTTCCAGAACATTTGTGTGCCACTTTGTTTTACTCCTCTTCCATACTGCTACAGTAAAGGGCTAGTCAACCCGAGAAGCTCTGTGGGCAAGTTGGTATCACCTGATTCTTCTCAAGTCTTTCATGGAGCTGGGTAGTACTGCAGTGTCAGGACAAAGGAGAAATAAAGGAGCTGCAGAGGGCAAGTGAGGGTAAAAGGAGGGGGGGGAGCTTCACTTTCATTGAGGAATTTGAGCTTTGTCTCTTACCAGTTATTCGTTCCAATGGCTTTTGGAAACCTTTCTCTTTGGTCTTGAAAGTTGAGGTGGCTTTATGGTTTCTATCTCTGTTTTTTTTGCCTGTATACTTGGTTTAGGATGGGCAAGAGTATATTTTCGCAGGAGTCTAACCGTTTCTCTGAGTGGAAAGAAAATAGTTTAAAGGAAATTAATTTTTCAAAATACTGCTATCATGATTTCAGCAATGATCATTTAATACATGAGGTGGTTGAACTGAAAGTAAGAATAGAATCTAAACCATTTGAACATACACACTGGGTACATAATAAAAATGAATGAGTAATTACAGTGAAGTGAGTCTAATCAGGGGAATTTTTTTTTAATGAGAAAATGCATTTTAGCTAAATGTTGAAAGAGGAAAAAATAACCCTGTGGAGAGTCAGACAGCAGATATATTAATGAAGGTGCAAATGTGAGCTTGCAGGGGAAATGGTACTCCGTGCTCCAGGTGTATAACAATAAGTAGACAATGGTTCCTGCCTCTAAGGAATGTGCAAATTGGCTGAAAATCTGTCAGATAAAGCGGCAAATTGAATGTGAAGGAATCCTAGTAGTAATGAAGACAAATGCAAGATAACAGGCTGGCTCTGAGGAAGAAGCATTCAGATGTGCCCGAGGGACTTAGAAAAGAATGCAGAATGGAAATGAAAGTGGAGTTATATTGAATATGAATAAACATTTGCCAACAAAAATGAGATGAATGATTGAAGGGGATGCATGCAACAATATAAAGAGGTGATAAGCATTCAAGGGACTGGCAGAAATTTCATTTCACCAAATCTAAGATTTGCAAGAGGCAAGTCTGGAGAAATAACCTAGACTCAGAAAATGGTGGGCTTTGAATGCCATGGGCAGATAAAACCCAGACTTTATTCTAAGGAGTATAAGGATCTATGAAATGATTTTAAGCAGATGACTAGCTGGACGAAATCTGTGCCTAGAAAAATAGCCAAGACTGTGGTATGGTAATTGGAGCAGGAGTCAAGGGTCACAAGTGAAGACAAAGAGACTGCTTAAGAGTTTTACTGATACACGGATAGTCTATCATCATAACACCTTGACATAGGAAAAGATGAAGGGCCTTCCAGAGGCAGTGATGATAAGGGTAGAGAGTAAGGGATAAAATCAAAACATTTCTAGAAGGTAGAGTCAATATTCCTTGGTGATGCTATGAGTAGCTGTGTGTAAGGGAGTACTAGGATAGTCCACAGATATATTTCTTCCTTGGCAGACTAAATGAACATATCTATTGCTTTTAACTAGATGAGGAAATACAAAAGGACTTCTTTTAGACATTGGTGTTTTGCTGTGCTTAGATCAGAAAGTCAGATAGGAAATGCCTGGTAGGTGCTGGCTGGCTAAATCTGGATGTCAGGAGAGAGGCCTTGGAAAAAGGCAAACTTGGAAGATACCACTGTTTTGCCCAATGGTTTGTCACTCAGAATACAGCAACAAAGTGACCTTCCTTAAACAAATAAACTGGTACATTCAATGAGGTTACTACGGTATGGTGTGCATTTAAAAAATTCAGTATCAGCAATGCATTCTTAATCTGTGGCAAGAACTACAGGTTTATATATTACTGTTGCAAAGACTACAGTCAAAACACTTACTAAAGAGTTTTCCTATTCTACCTCTTATGTTTTTAACTCATTTCATTCTCACAAAACTCTATGATATAAGCACTGTTACTTTTTCTGCGTTATAGATGAAGAAATGGAGATGCAGAAAGATTTACGTAACTTGCCTAGGCTCGTGGATGTGGATACATTAGCTCCTAACTCCTCTGTTACACTTCCTTTTGCAAGGTCAAGACACCCAACACTTGGGTGTTGCTTGTTCATCACTAATACCTTTTGGGCCCATTTAGAGGGTGACTTGCAGTGAGTTAGGCGTATGAGATGAGAGAAGATGTAAACTCTAGAGGGGAGTGGAGAGAAAATTGAGAGAACAGTGGAGGAAGAGGCAAAAAGCCACCAGAAACAGAGATTCAAAATGTCAAGAGAAAGAAGCCTTTATGATGTGGATGTTTGGATAGAGTCCAATGTTCCAGAGACATCAAAGAAGATACTTATGGCCTTTGAGGGAGGAGGGCATTGTGCAAAGAAGCAGATGGAAGATAGATTTAGAGAAATCAAGGAGAAAGCATGCTGTAAGGAAATGCAAGGGGTAAGAAGCTTGTTCACGATGATAAAAAGGAGAAATGGGTTGGTAGTTATTATCCTTTTGACATTCAGAGCAATAGGACCTGTGCATATATGCCATCTTCTAGCTGCTTATTGTTCTTTTTCTGGGTAAGTAACAATAAGAATCACTCGATCTACTGCCTCCAACCATGCCTGCTTCACTTTGCTTCCCAGCTTGGCATCTAGCCACCCTTCCTATACAGGACTATTTCACCCAGCTCCAAAGCCTTGATGCTTACAACTTGCTTCCCCTAGAAATGCTGTGTAGGTTCTGGATTGCAGTGTGTTATGATAGCTTTGGAACTGAATAGACTGCAGTTGCACTAGCAGCATGTTAGGACAGATACGTTCTCTAAGCCTCTGTTTCATCAGCTATTCTGTTTGTACTGATGCCTTGAAAGGTATAATTTGGGAAAAAGTGCATATGACTGTGCCTAGTATAAGGTCAAAACTCCATAATTGATTGTGGAAGAAAGAGGAAGACAGAGAGACAGGGGGAACAGGGAGAGAAGTAGGTAGGAGCAATCGTCAACAGTAATAGTCCCTTATCCCCCTGCTTGACTTTAGGACTTGCAGAAGTGTTTATCACTATCTGTGAGGCACAGGAGAAAGTCAGTTATTGCAAAAGGCTTACAATCAAATTCAAGCTCAGCAAATAGACACCAGACCTTCCCTTGGGAAGACATAGTGGCAATGATATTGTATCACCCAAAACCTGGGTATGTCAGCCCCATGGCTCTTTTAATAAACCACAAGTAGCTTCTGCAAATGTGACAAACTAATGTTTTATGCTCAGTGAGCTAGTACTTTTCAGCTTTTAAGTTAAGCAAATTTTATTTAGTAAGTTACAGTTCACTGCCATTCTACGAGAATAACTAAGGGATTCTTTCCATTGATGCTTAAGTAAACTTCTCTATTACCATGCCCAAATCCCTCTAGATTCCTGCCTCTAAGGGAAGGCAAAAGAAAGGTTTTAGAGAAGAACAAATGCTTTCAGCCTGAGTAGTTTCAAAACACAGGGACTTCTTTGGGATTTAGTGTTTGTTAGACAAATGTTCAGTGAGCATTTTTATAATAGATGGAAGAGCAAGAAAAGCACTTGATAGCTCCCAAGAAGGACTTAGGGCTACCAATACCTTGTGAGAATGTGGAATTATATTTTGAAACCACTGTGGAATTACAGGTGGAGAAAATAGTTCCCATGAACAATGGAAAATAAGTGCATGCTGACCTTGTCATTCTATTAAGCAGTGACTAATTCAGAGTGTTACATTCAATCTTATTAAGTATATAACAATTGACATTTAATATAGACAGAGAATCTAAATCTATTGTGCAATTAGAAGTGTGGGCACAACCTATTTTTATACTACAAAAGAAAACACTTTATAATTTTTCAGGTACCTAATACATTTCAATCCTTTATCAAAACTACTTTGTGACAATTGTTGATATATTGGAGTAAAATAACATTTTTTGAGAATGTTAACTGTTGCGGTGGGAATATTTTGAGGGTATAGACACAGGATAAGGTTTAAGTAGGAAATGAGTTCATAGCTATAAGACAGGTAAAATTTCAAGTGTGGTCTGTCTTCTTAGCCAAAGTAGTACATATAGGCATACATTCTCCTTCTGCTTGAATATACTCCTTTGATATGACAGACCTCATATTGTAGACCCATTTCTCATTTGCTTGCCTTCCTCCTCTTTTTCCCATTATTCACTATCGAAATTCCAGAATTCACTAAATGACTAGAACATTTGCATAAATCTGATCTTCTCTGCTTAACTCTTCCCACTTTGCTCTGATTCTCTATTTTCAATTAGAACACTAGCAATTCAGCTAAAGACCCATCCAACCTGTCTTGTACTCTTGAACACCTCTAGCCCTTATTTTACCTCCAGTTTCTCTTATATCATCTCAATCTAAAGGGAATTTTTTTTGGTCCTAGAACTGAAACAATCATTGTGACAAGCACCATGCACACACAGCTGTTGAGACATCTTTTTTTTTTTAAATTTTATCTCTGTCTTTCAAGAAAAGTCCAGCTGCATGGTATGCTTAGCAGAGACTGGGAAGAGACTCATATTTGAACAATTCATTCTTGTCACTGTGCTAGAGTCATTCTTGTTTCCATTCTCAGTGTTTGTGACAAACTTGTGATAGAGTAGGTGACATCCTCATTTTCAAGCAATGAACCCAAGGGTTGGAGAAATGAGATACCTTACTCAAGGTCACATATACAGGAAGCTGAGATGCCATTCTAAGTCTCTGGCTCCAAACCTTCTGTTCTTTGCACTTCAAGGTGCAGCAGCTTGGAGAGCCTGTTTGTTTGCTGGCCACTGATTCATATAAGAAGACAGCTCTGGAGGGCCCACCTTTTCGTCCTTTAAATCTCTGAGTCTCTAGAAGAACAGATAGTCTGTTTGGGAACTTGGCATTTTTTAACCTAAGCCTTATATACACATATTCTTGCCTTTGGCCTATATTTGGCAGCCCAGGATATGTTCTCATATTCTAAGAGTCCGTCTTGGGCAGGAAGGAGAATGAGAATAAAGGGGGCCTCTTACTTCTCAGGTTATTTTGGGACCATGTAAGTACTGAAAATAAGGTAGTCATCCCTAGGTAATAGTGCTATCCCACCTATAGTCTGTCAGTTTACTATGGGACATATACTGGCTTATTGAAATTGCCTGGCAGTGTCCTTCTTCTAAAGGCTGGGCATGATGACAGCACAAAGGAGTGTCTTTGAGACACACTTTTTCTAAACAGTTTCCAAGAATTTGGCAGTAAGAGGTGTTGCCTCAAGTATGCTTAACATTATTACTTTGAAAATAGACTCTAAAAATAACACACTATCACAGTGAGAGGATTTAATTATATTTCCTCTGCAAAAGTGAATGTGTGTGTGTGTGTGTTTCAGTGGCAAACTCGTGTTCTTTGATGAAATGATAATTGAGAAGTGTATGGACACCCAGAACATACTTCCTTCCTCAGCACAGAAAGGTGATTCTAAATCTCAGCCATGTTACAGCTTAGCATTATTTGAACATGCTTTCCCTGTGGTGATCATGTCTAGCATATAGCTCAATAGCCTTGCATCACTGCTGCACATCTGCCTACTTCATAGATGGCTGCCTGAGTGTTCATCTTTGTGCTTGTGGAGGAACGAGAGGTATGTGTAAAGAGGATATATGTGGAAAGAAGGCAATTGACCACTGCAATGTTTGTCTTTAAACTGGGCCATGGGTATTGCTTTGACCCCTGGATTTTCTTTCCCCATAAAGGGTTCTTTCAATTCTTTTCTTCAATTCCTTGGTGTTTTTTCCATATAAGGAGTAAAACTGGAGCAATACTGGAGAACTTGGCCTTTGTTTCTTCTAATAGAAAATATTGTCTCTTATGTACAGAGCTGGCTTGCCCCTGCTATTGCTCATTCTCTTCCATATACCAAGCCTATTTCACCTTCTCCTCAGTAAACTCAAAGGCCCAAAATGGTTTTGGAATAATTTTAAGCCTATAAAACTTTAGTTCAATTAGTTTATTGTATCCATTGGTGTCCATGTTACATAGAATCACACTATTCCACTGTTTACTCTTCAAATATAATTTCTGCACATGTAACCATGCATTGACATCTCAATGCTGAAAGTTATCTAAGTAGTAAAACCTCAGTCCAGGGACAGTCTTAGAACATGCAGTGACAGAACTAGACAGAGAAGAATAACAATGGTAGATGGAAAGAAGGAATGGACAAAAGAAGATGTTCATTTTCTCTGTACTGAACATACTAGACAGTTTTTATGTCTAGCATCTAAAATGCTGTGAGTCTTTAAGCCCCGCTGAGGCTTTTCTGGGTTTTTGGTTGCTGTCTGATCACCATCCAAGAGCTCCAAACCAATTCAGGAGGATTCTATTGACTTTCTAATGGAATGGAATTTATGTTATTTTTGATAGCTTAGATTGGATGGTGATATTTAAGAAGCAAAATCTGATACCACAGATGAGTAGGTAAATTGCATAGTTTCTGCTTTCCAGAGAAGAAAATTAAGCACCTTAATGCTTTCACACTCCATTTCTGTCAAAAACATGATATTGGCAGCAAACCATTTGAAAAGAGCCCACTGATTTACAGTGAGTATTGCCAACGTCCATGCTAACCTGGTTACACATTAGGCTGGAGGGTGAAAAACAAATGAGTCTCTGGGGGAGGGGTTGGTGTTGATTATTTTATGATTTTTTTTTTAAAGACAAGATCTCACTACTTTAACCCAGATTAGCCTAAACTCACAGTCAGTGTAGCTCAGGCTGTCCTCAATCTCACAACAATCTTCCTGCTTTAGGATTGCTGTGATTACAAGAATGAACCACCACTTTGTACTTTGTACTTTAAAAAACAAACCATCCTTCCAGTGATGCAATAAAACATCAACTCCCCGCCCCTTTTTTTTTCCTCTGTGGACTTTTATCAAAAAGCATTCATTAAGCTCCATTGTGTGTTTAGCATTGTGCTAAGTGCTCTTGGGATAGTAACAGATGTGTAAGTCGTGACGCTTGTCTTTAAGGACTTTATAGTCTAATTAGCAGGGCCTGTGATATAAAGCAACAGTGAACACTAAAAATAGGAGTTTATGAGAGAGTGGGATTGAGAAAGGCTAACATTCCTGTTACCATCACCAGTACCTAACACTTTATTAATATTTAATATGCACGAGGTAGTGTGTTAAGTGCTTAATTTAATCCTCTCAAATGCCTCTGAGACAGGCACTTTTATTATCCTTAGTTTTCATTTGGGAAAATTCAGCTAAGATAAGGGACTTGCTCAATGAGAGCAATAAAAGATGAGACCAGAGAGGCATAGAGGGACCTGGTCACAAAGGATTGTAAAACAGTATTAAGAAGTTTGGAATTTACCCTAAGGTCAGAGAGAAGCCAACTGATTTTTATCACGAAGCTGTTTAAAGCATGGGATTAATGTGAGTTTTGTGGGGTAAATCATTCTGTTTGACTACTGGATTAAGAATTCTGCATGATAGAGTTCAGGACAGCCAAAGCTATACAGAGAAACCTTGTCTTGAAAAACAAAAACAAAAACAAAAACCCAAAAAACCAAACCAAACCAAAACAAAACAAAACAAAAAACAAAAACAAAACAAAAATCCTCAGGAGAACTAGATAGATGGAGTACTTGCTTATCATGCATAAACCCATGAATTCAACCCCAATATTGTGTTGGGGGCAAGAATATACCACGAAGATTCAAAACTGGAGCAGACTAGTTAGGGTATATTGTGGTATAAAGCTTGGCACATGTTGCTGTCAATACACATTTCTTGGATTTTTTTTTTTTTTTTAGATTTAGTGAGTAATAATTAGAAAGGACAGAGAAACAATTTGAGTTATACTTAGTAAGTGAAATATATGGAATGTGATGATTCACTGGATATACAGACAAAAAAAGAAACAGTTCAGAACAATGGATGCTAATGTTTCTGAGAAGCTATTCACATGGTACTTCATTCATTACATCTTAGGAGCGTTAGGTAAATTTAGAACTAATGGGAAGTAGATGAATTCAACTTTGGGAATACAGTTTGTACTGCCCGTTTTCAGGTAAACGAAAATGTCCAGTAAGTAGTTAAGTATAGGAGTTCCAGATTTCAGGGGAGATTTCAGATGGAAATGTAGATGAAGCAAAATGAGGATCATTTCTATGTAATAGAATTGTTCTAAAATTGGATTTGCTGGGCTGGAGATGGCTCTATGGTTGCGAGTACTTGAGGCACGTGTAGAGGACCAGACTTGAGTTCCCAGCAACCCAGAATTACCTGTAACTCCAACCCCAGAGCATCCGACGCCTTCTTCTGCTTTCAGTGGGTTTCTATATACACATGCAGGCACACATACACATAAATTATTTTTAAAATCTTTTAAAGATTAGATTGTGCTAATGGTTACATAAGTCTTTAAACTTACCCAAAGCCATTGGATTTTTTTTTTTTTTTACTTCAAATGTACTGAATGTGTAGGTTGGAATTTATAGCTCAGTAAAAACAGGCAAGAAACTAGCATATAGTGATAATAGAAGCATTAGGAACAGATGAGATCAAGCTAGGCATGGTGACATACACTTGCAATCCCGGCCACTTAAGAGACTGATGCAGGCATATTGAAAGCTCGAGCCCGTGAAGTGTATCTTTAGCGGTAGGGATAAGACTCATGGCCTCATGAAAACCCCACAAGTGTTCCACTAACTGAACTATATACTTAGCTCTTCCATAGGCTTTCTTGCCACATTTGAAATAATTTGATTTTTTAAAAAATATTTTAAGTCGTTAATATACCTGGCATTATTTAGGATATATGAGGTCTTACAATTTACTTCCAGAGAGATAGTTACTATGTAAAGGCCATTTTGCTCATTGAATGGATATGTTGCCTTAGCAATGTGGGGAGTCTTCATATAGACATAAATCTTCTAGACTGTTTTCTGTTCCACTGATTTAATTTTCTACTTATCTCCCAATGCTTTATTATTTTGATTATAGAAGTTTTGACAGTTGCATTGGGCATGATGGTACACACCTATAATCATTGTGCTTGAGAGGCTGAGGCAGGAGTATCATGCCTTCAACACAAGTCTAGGCCACATAATCCAGGTCAGGCAGGTCTGTATAGGGAAAGCTTGTTACAAAACAAAACAGAAAGAAAGCTAAATGTACATTTGGTATCTGTTTTCTTAATGTATTATAGACTTGTTTTTAATATGAATTTTAAGATGCTTTTAACCAGTTATAAAACATACTCAGTTTAGGTTGTAATTATTATCTTATTGCAATTACATACTAATTTTTGGAAGAAATATATTTTTATGATGTTAGGTTTTTCATCAAGAAACCTGATGATAGTACATGTCCATATTTTTTCAGTTATTTATTTTGAGATCATTTTAATATATATATTTCAAACAGATACTGTATCCTTTGTTCAATCAAATCCTAGGTGTTTTATAGACCTGTAGAGAATGTGTTACTTTTCCATTTTCACTTTTAAAAAGCACCTGGAGAAAGCTTCTGATTTTATGTGTTTTCTTACTATACTGATTAATTTAGAAATGTAGTAAAGTAGTCTCTTGGGTTATCTGAGATGCTTTTATCTCCCTTACAAAACTGTACCGGTTACTTCATTTTCTTGACTGAACAAAACATCAAGAATTGTAATGTCAGATATCCTCATTTTATTTGTGATTTTACTGAAAAGGGCCTTAGCATGTCATAATTTAGTGTAATGTTGGCTATTTGTTTTTAGAATCTTCAAGTAACTTTTTTTAAAATTTAGAGCTTTCATTTGGTTTGGCTACTGAATTTTGTTTAAAAAAATTAGAATGTGTTACTCTAATTGCATAAGTTAGTAAATTTTCTAATGCTGAGTCATTTTTTTTTTATTCCTGGAATGTTATTTTATTGCTTTGTTGCTTTGTTAGGTGTTCATTTTTAGATGTATTTAGAATTTTAATGTATTCTGGTTATCTTATTAGGCTTTGGGTAGTGTAGAATATGATTTGGTCTTATACTAGACTCGTCAGATGCGTTTGAGATCTTTTTTATCTTTCTTTTTGGTCCTAAGTGAATTCAATGATATGGAACTAATCTGTTCTTCCAAGAGACTATAGAACTAAGCACTGCAACCATCTGGACACAGAGCCTTTTAAGAGAAGATCTTGAAGAACCTTTCCAATCTTGAATAAAGTTATTAGTCTCTTACTATTTTTTTCACTTCTTTGGTAAAAGTATATAGTATTTAAATGATTTTCAACTCTATGTCATGATTTTATATGTAATATTCCCTTGTAATTACTTTAGTATTTATCCAGTAGTGTATTGGAACTGGCTTACCAATTCAGTGCCATTTCTTCCCTCAATTTTGGCTCCATCCTTATTCCTGCACCTCTTGAGGCAGGACAAATTGTAGGTGCAAGTTTTTGTGCCTGGGTTGGTGTCTCCATCCCTCCATTGGAAGTCTTACCTAGTTACAAGAGGTGGCCATTTCAGGTTCCATATCCTCCAGTGGTTAAGAGCACCAGCTGCTTTTCAAGATCCAGGTTTAGTTCCCAGCACCTACATGGTAGCTAACAACCACCTATAATTCCAAGGGACCATACACCTTCTTTTGGCTTCTTCGGGCCGTGAACAAAAGGCGCACAGACATAGGATGCAAGCAAAACACTCAAACACAAAGAATTTAAAATAAGTCTGTGTCCTTTCATTATTTTTGATAGAATTAACAATTTCAATTTTGATCTTTTTAGAGTTGTGTTAGAGCCAATTTCTTCATTTATAAGTGGTTAAAGGTTTAAATAGTCATATTTTTGTGATATTATTTCTCTTTTGCAGAGTAAAGATTATAGACAATAGACTATAAATTCCTTACTGAATTCCTTACTGTTTTAATGTTTGTTCTTAGTGACTGTGAATGTTCCATGAATATGAGAAGAATACAGAACATCTGTAAGAGAAAGAAATTCTATACACAATATTGCATTTGTTCCTAGGTAGTTTTGTTCAAATATTTAAATCCTTATTCATTTGCTTATGTATGTGCGTATGTGCATGTGAATGTGCATGTGGGGATGGAGGCTAGTGGAGGATGTAAGTGTCTTGATCTGTCACACTTTGATTTATCCCCATGAGACAAGGCCTCTTTCTCAATCTGAAACGTGCCATTGGTTGGCTAGGCTGGCTGGGCACTGAGCTTTGGGGATCCAACTGTCTCTGACAACCCCCCCCCTCAGTGTTGGGGTTACAGGTCTACATTGCCAAGCCTAACTTTCATATGAGTCCTAGAGCTCCAAACTCAAGTACTTATACCGAAGCAGCAAGTGCTTTATCTCTTGAGCCATCTCCTCAGCCCTCTTATTTTTTAACTTGATCTGTTTTTTACTGCAACCATACCTTTCGCATTATCATTTCTCTTTAACCTTTCTTCTGCTCTTCTGCAGGCTTGGGGTAGAACCCTGGGCCTCTTGAATCCTAGTGCTCTGTTACTTAGTTATGGCTACAGGCTCCCCTCCTCCCACCCCCTTTTTTTGCGACATGGTTTCTCTGTGTAGCCTTGGTTGTCCTGGACTTGCTTTGTAGACCAACTTCGAACTCACAGAGATCTGCTTGCCCCTGCCTCCCCAAGTGCTGGGATTACAGGCATGTGTCACAGTACCCAGCTGCTTTCTCTTATTTTTTAAAATAGTAATTTCCTATAAGTGAAAATTTCAATTTAAAGTTATTGAAGTATATTGTCAGCCATCTGCGTTTATTGAGGCAATTAAACTCTCATACCAAAAAAATATATGAGCAAGCGGTAGGGCTTTCTTACATGTTTTCCTTTACCATGCCATTGCAGAATGATATCAAGTTTAGTCATTTATACCTAGTCCTTTTGGTCAACTCTCTAGTACAATAATAGATATTGGATACCAGCTAAAGTTGAGAATAGGAACTACCACTTGGTTAGAGTATATATTGACAAATATGTGTTATCCTGTGGGAGTAGAATCCTGTTATAAATAAGACAGTTAAGTTTTCCAGACTTGAATTGCTTCAATACAGAAAGAAATCAGTGAAAGAAGATTTGGTTTTGATGGAGCAGTTGAATGTCCTCATGTTAACCTGAAGTATTGCCTTCCCTAATTTTTGCCAACCTTGCATGCTGAGTATCTTCCTTTCTGCTTTGCCCTGTGATGTTCTTTTCTTCGGTTTGCTTTGCAACTTGTTTTTAATGACGTTTAAAGTCACAATGCTGTGTGTATGAATGAAATATCATTTTATAAGGGCCTGCATTTTTATAAAGGACAAGATAAGTGCTACCACCATGATTCTTTTTCATGCAGTAGACTCCATCATCTTTAGTTTGTGTAGTTATGGCTGGCTTTGATCTTTCTGGGTAGCCCAGTTTTGCCTCAAATTCAAGATCATCCTGCCTCAGCCGTTTGAGTGCCAGGATTCCCAGTGTGCTTCACCTTGCCCCAATATCAATTGGTATTTTGAGACAGAGATTTAGATAGCCCAGGGTGACTGGGATCTCACTTTTAGCCAAGGCTTACCTGAGCTACTGGCCTTCCTGCCATTGCCTACATGGTGGGATGACAAGCATAATCCATCACATCCAGATCAAAATTTCTTTTTCTTTTTAAAGGATGATGGAAAGGTTGCATAGTAAAAACGAGGGCTTCTATTTTTTTCACTATAAACATAGGATTACTGAAAAAAATATATCAAAATCTTCATAAAGCACCAGATTGAAATAAATCAACAGCAAAGGTATTTCTTTATATAACTGATAATGTTAAAATATGGAACAGGAGTTAGATTTTGGCATTAAGAAATTATATCAATCATTATGTAATAAAATACCTTTTTGAGAAGTAAACTAAAGTAGTGAGCAATGAAATAATTTCTTACGTTGAAATACTGAGGCAGAAAGGGAATAGTTCCGACAGAAATGTTGATGGCTTTTGAAGCAAAAGGATGAGCACACTGGGGTTTCATCATGCTGTCTAGCTTTAAATATGCTTAGTCATTTTCAAAACAAAATATTTAAGATGCCTATAATGTTTTCACTACAACCAGTTAAAAACTGTCAAGGTGTATAAGGAAAGCATTTTAAAGCTTTCCTTACTCTCTTGTCAGTTACAATCCACAGGGCTTACTTTTCGTTTACTGAAGTCCTCTATCACCACCCTAGTCCTGTATCATACCCAGTATTCTCCTACGCCCATTGTATCTTCCTTTTTGTCCATTGTTTGACATTCCCCATTGAGGAGAATTTGACAACCTAGAAATATCTAGGTGCAAGCTAAGCCACATTAACTATCTAAAACTAGCACATGGGAAATTGGATAATAATAGGTCCATCCTTTGCTAGAACTTTCACTTTTAATCCATCTTTGGGGACATGAGATCTGAACTTGGCAAGAAATCACAGAAATGAAGTATCAGTATTTATTTAGATCAAAGTGAGTTAAAAAGTTAGTTCCTTCCCCAAATAAGGGCTTTCTGGTTCTAGGTTAGTAAGTGGAAGAAGGCAGATTTATCTGGTTTTATAACATGGAAGTAATGTCTAAGTAATAACTTAAAATTTTAAATTATTGAGAAACATTTTCTAATGTTGATAAGAAAATGTGTGTGCATCCCCCGCAACTTCCCCCCGTTTGTCCATACACCAGATAAAGATTCCCAGTATATGCCAAATAAATACCAAAAGGTTATGGAAGGTAGGGAGATAGTTCACTGGAAAAAAGTCCTTGCTGTGAAAGTGTAAGGGTGTTCAGATCTTCAGAACCCACGTAAAAATGGGAAGTCCTGGTACCCACCTACAATCCCAGCACTCAGTAGTCAAAGACAGAGAATCCCTAGAACAAACTGGTAGCTACACTAGCCAGAATTGGCAAGCTCTTGGTTCAGTGAGAGACCTTGTTTCAATAAAAAACAAAACAAAACAAAACATAAAAGCATGGAGAGCAATTGAGGACAATGGCCAGTGTTAACTTCAGGACTCACATGCACTCACACAAAGACACATGCATACAGCTGTCCCCATGTGTGCCCACACACATATAAGAAAGCATACACACGTGAACATGGACACACACATGCAGAATACACATTTTAAAAATGCTTATGAGAACAATACTTTAAAATGATAATCCAAGAGCTGAAATGTAAGCTACCCTGTGTTACAGTAAGACAAGTAGGATCATGAATCAAAGCCTGAATTTCAGCTTCAGGCGAAAGAAGTGTTGCCTGTTTTCAATCCAGCACAGCAAGTTGGAGTGGGAGAGGAATGGAGAAGGAAACCCATATTTATTTAACTCCTACTGTGTACTAGGTACTGTGAGATCCCTGACTCTGTTAGTTCATTTGTTTTTTTTTTTTTTTTTCACAACTACTTCTGAGATAGTGTTATTTCTATTTTACAGGTCAGAAAGATAAGCTCAGAGATAAGTGACTTGTTCAAGGTCACTGGTCTTGTAAGTTTCAAAGCAAATCCAGACAAGCCTACTTGACTTCAAATACAGGGCTCTTTCTACTTGACTCTGCTGCCTCCTGGGGTAGAAAAAAAAAGTGCTAATAAAACACAGAAACAGCACATGAAAATCCTCAAAGGAAAGAGGGGCCAGTTTTCCCAAATAATAGTTTTAGCTACAAAGAGTATGATCAAAGGGCAGGACTGCTTTGATGGTTCCAATGGAATGTGGGTGAGCTGGGGATATAGCTCTGTTGCTAGAGATGTATTGAGCCCTTCATGGTTCAATGCCCAACATTGAATAACAGTATGCGGGAGGTAGAGGCAAGAGAATCAGAAGTTTAAGGTAATCATTAGCTACACATACCTTGTCTCAAAAAAAAAAAGGAAGGTGAGAGAGAGAGAGAGAGAGAGAGAGAGAGAGAGAGAGAGAGAGAGAGAGAGAGAGAGAGAGAGAGAGAGAGAGAGAGAGAGGAAATATAGATAATCTGCTTTGGAGTTTGGCAGCCCAGCCCAGTTGTTGGAACCAACAACTCAATAGCCTATGTGATTTTGGTAGTTCATGTTAACCCTCTGGATCTCAAGTTTTATCATCCATAAAATGTAGACATTAGTGTCTGCTCCATATAACTCGCGGGGTTGTTGTGAAGATATAGACATGAAATATCTCACAGATCTCTTTTAATGCTAAACCATGACGACTGTTCAGCACTGTTATTCTCTCCATAACCTCACTAGCTGGATATGGGTGAACACGCTTAAGGGTGTCATCACTAAGAACGAATTTGTATGGGAAAGAAACTCTCTAAAAATGGACATTTTGTCTAGCAACTATTGGGGTTGGGGACACACATGTTTAGTTACCTCACCCTATGGTAGTTGAGAGAGTTATGTCACATGAGTTATGTGAAATATATACAAATACATATCTATATATGAATACAAATACATATATATGGGTTTTTACAACGAGGCAACACCCATTGGGATCCTTGGGTAAGCCTGTTACCTTGTGATGCCAGTAGCACTTTTATGGTGGCAGAGTTGGTGTTATTTTAATAACCGACTCTCCCAATACCAGGCAGGCTAATAGTTGGATTCCTTGCTATGCGACATAGAATGGAGATCAAAAGGAGGAAGGTCTACATTCATTGATGTGTTAGCAAGTATTTTAATGAGCCTCTTGTATACAAAGATATGCTCTGCTTGGCACTCACAGCACAGAACAGATGGAAAACTCTCCCTCCAAAAGCAATATAGAGAAGACTAAAGCAGAATGCAATTACGGTGTTAAATTTTTATAACTAATTTTTTATAATTAATTAAATTATAATTTAAAATTTTTATAATTAATTAAAGAATATGTTAGCTACCTTTTTTTTTCCTTTGACACCTATTTCTTCTAGACTCCAGTTAATATCTTTTGGCCTCAGAGCCTGGGGATTGTGTTAATTATGGGGTATCCCAGAGCAGAAAAACAAGTTTGGGTCAGCCGAATTCCTTTCTAGCTAACCATATGAAATGTAATTGGTGTTTTGTCAGAAATCAGGGGTTGACCTCTCTTCTGGCATTGCCCTTTAGCTCTGAATGATGATAATAAATAGGTAATGGTGTGCTTCCTAATAGCAGAGTCAATCCCTCTTGACATTGACCTTTTATTCTGAATGATGATAGTAAGTATGATAGTATGGCAGTAGGGAGAGACTCCATCATATTTTAGAAGTAGAGCTAACCCTGTCCTACAGGGTTTGAGAATAGGATCAAGAGGTGTAGATGTAAAAGGAAGAGTAAGAGAAGGGGGACTAAGTAATCTCAGGGAAAAACAAATAGTACAAGACACATTATGTTCCAGAAAACAAAGCAGATTATATTTTTAAACTGAATAAAAGTAATTCAGATGATAAAATGGTAGTTGCTTCTTACTGCATATGATGTAGAAGCTACACCAGTAGGAATCACAGCTACCATCGTCATAGACATAGTGGTAAAACAAGACAAAGCAAAAGGAAACACACTTTACCATGCATGTAGAAAATGTATATGATGATTGAATTACATTATTTATTAACCATATACAAAACCCTCTGAGATTGTAGAGGACAGAAAAGTGAGGCCACTTAATTGTTGTAAAGGAGGCTTATCTAGCAGTATATTTTGCTCTAATGTCCACTTAAAAAATTCCTTTCCAGTTTGAATTGAATTGTGGTTTTCAGTTTGTTGAAGATAGTCAATCACCCCAGGAGTTCCAGGGAACGTTTTTCTCATTTACATAGTCCTTAGGAATTTGTACTTAGAGCATGTTCTAGATGATATGCACATATGTGTGTATGTATATATGGACAAACTTCAGTACATTAATATAGATCTGTTACTCCCTTTTCTTTTTACTTTTTTGAGCTTTTTTTTCCCAGACAGAATTTCTCTCTTCAGCCATGGCTGTCCTGGAATTCGCTCTTAGACTAGGCTGGCCTCAGACTCATGGAGATCTACCTGCCCCTGCCTTCCAATTGCTCCGACTAAAGGCGTGCACCACCACCACCTGGCATTTCTCTCTTTTTCTTAATATCCCCATTAAGCGCACTAGTCTTTCCAGTCATATGACTTAGTTGAGACCATGGAACTATATCCTCAAGACATACTTTTATTTTGTCACAGACATGGAGACTATTCTGAGACTTCCTATCCCAGTTATGTGCTCAAACATGAGTCCTTACGGTTTTGTTGTTAGGGCTCTTATATTTCTTTATCTTCTCCCCTTACTCCTGACCTGGCCTGTTTAGCTTAGAGTTCTACTCTCTGCTTTAGTTCTACTCTTCCGCTTAGGCTTTTGGCTTTTCTAGTGACCATCTGCATTTTCTGAACAACAAACAAGGATTTGATTTTTGTCATCTGAAATCCACTACTTTGGAAACTTCTTTCTCAGAACAAGTCCCTGCCTGTCTTTAGATGTTAGACTTGGAATTTCCCTGGACCTTCCAGTAGAGATTGCAGTCTCTGAATGTGGGTAGGGAATATTTGAATGCTATAGTCATCTTCCAGAAACAAAGGTTTGGGGAAAGAATGCTGATGACAGACGTGAGTACAAAGAGGGACTAAATTTTCCTCAAAGCCCAGGCTGAGACTAGAGAAGGTATAATATAATGAGTCAGAGATACCCCACTCCCACTGAGTCCCTCCAGAACTTCAAGCCAACAACATAACATATATGCTGAGGACCTAGTGCAAACCCATGCAGGCTCCATGACTACCACTTCGGTCTCTGTGAGCCCTGCCAACCACCAGTGAGCCCTGCTTAGTTAACTCTGTGGGCCATCTTGGTGTCTTTGACTACTTTGGCTCCCACAATTCCTCATCCCCATCTTCCCCATGGCGCCCTGAGCTCTGAGGGGAGGGACCTGATGGAGACCTCCAATCTGGGCTCTCCACCTAATGTTTGGCTGTGGATCTCTGTATTCCCTCCCATCAGCTGCTGGAGGAAGCCCCTCTGATGATGACTGAGCTAGGCAATGATCTATGATTATAGCAGAATATCATTAGGAAACATTTTGGGGGTGGGGTGGGGTCATATTTGGTTCTACCCTAGGTTTCTGGGTTATTGAGAATCCAGTTCCTGGTCATCCAGGCATTGTCCAGCATGGGCTCCCTCTAGTGGTGTGGACTTCAAATTATACTGGTCATTGGTTTGGCTACTATCACAAGTTCTGCACCGCCATTGCCCCAGCACATCTTGCAGACAGGACAAATTGTAGGTAAAAAGTTTTGTGGCTCAGTTGGTGTCCCACTCCTATCACCGGTAGCCTTGTCTGGTTACAGAAGATGGCCAGTTCAGGCTCAGGCTCCATCTCCTTCATCACTAGGAGTCTTCCCTAGGATCACCCTTGCAGATTCCAGAGAGTTTCCGCTACAGTAGGTTTCCACAAAGCTCCCCTTTATCTCTCTCCCAACCTGACCCATCATATTCTCATTCCCACCTGCCTTCAGTCCACCATCAAAATCTGTTCTTTTTTCTCTTCCCAGGGAGAGTCATGTGTCCCCACCCCAAGCCTTACTTGTTACTTAGCCTCTCTGGGTCTGTGGATTGTAGCATGATTGTCTTTTACTTAACAGCTAATGTCCACTTATAAATGAGTATATACCATGTTTGTCTTTCAGAGTCTGTGTTATCTCACTCAGGATGATTTTTTTTCTAGTTATATCCATTTGCCTGTAAATTTCATGACGTCATTTTTATAAGTAATTTATTTATTTTCATATTAATCACAGGTTATATACTTTGTATCCCAGCCGTAGCCCTCTCCCTCATTCTATCCCACTCTCCCCATCCCTCCTTTATCTTCTCCCTGCAATGTCCTCTTCCGGGATCTAGTTAGGCTGTTCCTCCCTCGGGAGGGGGGCGGTCCACAAGCCAGCCATTGAGTTCATGACCCAAATAGTCCCTGTTCCCCTTACTAGGGTACCCAGTTGAGTACTGAGCTACCATGGGCCACATCCGAGCAGGGGTTATAGTTTGTATCCATACATGGTCCTTAGTTGGAGAAACAGTCTCATAGAAGACCCTTGTGCCCTGATCTATCATGATGTCATTTTTAACTGCTGACTAATACTCCATAGTATAAATGTGGGAAAAGATTTTTCACCAACTCCACATCCAATAGAGGGCAAACGTCCAAAATATGTAAAGAATTGAAACTATAAATAAAAGAATCCAAATAGTCCAATTTTTAAAATGGGGTACAGATCTAAACAGAGATTTTTCAACAGAGGAATCACAACTGACAGAGATATACTTGAAGAAATGTTCAACATCCTTAGCTACCAGGGAAATGAAAATCAAAACTACTTTGAGATTTCATCTTGCACCAGGATTGTACAATGGCAGAAAAAGACTTAAAGAAATGCTCAACGTCCTTAGCCATCAGGGAGATGCAAATCAAAACGAC
This sequence comes from Pachyuromys duprasi, assembly GCA_028658305.1. Lineage (NCBI taxonomy): Eukaryota > Metazoa > Chordata > Mammalia > Rodentia > Muridae > Pachyuromys > Pachyuromys duprasi. The sequence continues at coordinate 54,120,767 of CM053742.1, read as the reverse complement.
CCTGAGATTTCACCTTACACCCACCAGAATGGCTAAGATTAAAAACTCAAGTGACAACACATGCTGGAGAGGTTGTGGAGAAAGGGGAACCCTCCTCCATTGCTGGTGGGAATGCAAAATTGTACAACCACTCTGGAAATCAATTTGGCACTTTCTTAGACAATTGGGAATAGTGATTCCTCAAGACCCAGCTATACCACTCTTAGGCATATATCCAAAAGATGCTCAAGTACACAACAAAGACATTTGCTCAACCATGTTCGTAGCAGGTTTATTCGTAATAGCCAGAACCTGGAAACAACTCAGATGTCCCTCAGTCGAGGAATGTATACAGAAATTATGGTACTTTTACACAATGGAATACTACTCAGCAATTAAAAAGGAGGAAATCATGAAATTCGCAAGCAAATGGTGGGACCTGGAAACGATCATCCTGAGTGAGGTGTCCCAAAAGCAGAAAGGAACACTTGGTATATACTCACTTATATAGATCTATAGGATGGGAAGATCATGCTGAAATCTATACACCTAGGGAAGATAAGCAAGAAAGAGGACCCAGGTTGGTATGATCAATGCTCGCTTAGATGGACAAATGGGATGGACATTGAATGTAGGAGAAAACAAGCAACAGGACAGGAGCCTACCATAGAGGGCCTCTGAAAGACTAACTAGCAATGTATCAAAGCAGATATTAAGACTCACAACCAAGCCTTCGGCAGAGTGCAGGGAATCATTTGAAAGAAGGGGCAGTTAGTAAGACTTGGCGAGGAGTAGAGTTCCACAAAGACCAAATAGATCAGGGCATAGGGGTCTTTTATGAGACTGTTTCTCCAACCAAAGACCGTGTATGGATATAACCTAGAACCCCTGCTCAGATGTGGCCCATGGTAGCTCAGTGTCCAACTGAAGACCCTAGTAAGGGGAACAGGGACTATATCTGTCATGAACTCAATGGCTGGCTCTTTGACCTTTCCCCCCTCCCCCCCGAGGGAGGAGCATCCTAGCTAGATTCCAGAAGAGGACATTGCAGCCAGCCCTGAAGAGACATGATAAGCTAGGTTCAGATGGAAGGGGAGGAGGTCCTGCCCTATCAGTGGACTTGGAGGGGGGCAGGCAGGAGAAGAGGGAGGGTTGGGGAGAGTGGGAAGGAATGCGGGAGGGGGCTACGGCTGGGATACAAAGTACATAACCTGTGATTAATATAAAAATAAATAAATTACTTAAAAAAAGAATGGCTGGTGGGAGTGCAAACTTGTAATGGAAACCAACGTGGCTGTTGTTCAGAAAATTGGAAATAGCTCTACCTCAAGAACAAATTATACCACTCTTGGGCATATACCCAAAAGATGCTACACCATACAAGGACATTTGCTCAACAATATTCATACCTGCTTTATTCATAATAATCAGAACCTGGCAACAACCTAGATATTCCTCAAGCAAAGAATGGATAAAGAAAATGTGGTACGTTTTATACCCAGCACATGGCTTGGTACTGGTTATGCTGAGAAATTATAATTAAGTAAATAGTTCCCTCTGGTGGCTATTTTTAGAAGTACAATTAATTTTTTTTTAATGATTTCTTTTCTATTTATACAATGTTCTGTCTGCATATACACCTGTACACCAGAAGAGGGCAGCAGATCTCATTATAAATGGTTGTGAGCCACTATGTGGTTGCTGGGAATTGAACTCAGGACCTCTGGAAGAGCAGCCAGTGCTCTTAACCTCTGAGCCATCTCTCCATCCTAGAAGCACAATTTTTAATGACCCAGTAGGATGAGCCAGTTATCCCAGTAAGATAATTTTTTTTCTTTCTATGGGAAGAAAGGAAATATTTTAAAAATATGGTTGCCTAGAACCAATGTTGTTATTCAGACATTTTCCCAATATTTTATATTTCAGCAAACACTTTTGAGCCATTGTGTAAAAAGAAAATGTAAGAGCTATTTGTTTCATGTAATGAAAAAATGTAACACAGCAAAGTTCTCTCTCAGTATGCATGGAGGATTGGCTCAGATACTGAAATTCACAAATTATCAAATTCCTGGCATAGCATGGTTTAGCATTTGCATATAACCTAACCGTATCCTTCTATATACTTTAAATATTTGTAGATTACTTACAATAGTATAGTATAGTATAGTATAGTATAGTATAGTATAGATGCTATATAAATAGTTGTTGTACTATATTACTTGGGAATAAGGCCGAATACCTCTACATATTCAATTCAGATGCCAATTTGTTCAGATATTTTAAATATGAGGTTGAATAAACCCACAGGTATAGAAATTACAGATGTAGAAAGCTGACTATATAGACTTAAAAAATTATACCATGGTTTCAGGGTTAACACTAATATTCCTTGATTGTTTCAACAGCAGGCACTAGGATACATGTTG
>CM053742.1:54089162-54117862 GCA_028658305.1 Pachyuromys duprasi | reverse complement strand
AGAGAGAGAGAGAGAGAGAGAATAGGAATGACTGCAAAATTAAAGAAAAATTGTAATACTAGCAGAAAAACAGTACTTTTTACCTATATTTTACTACTGTTAATATTTTACTTTTTCATCCATTACTGTTATCTCTGTATTTTCAGAACCATTTCAGAATACTTTGAGTCTGTTACCTCTTTTCACCCCTACAGTTTTCAATGGATATTTCCTAAGAATAATGAAACATCCTTTAAATTTGATTATTTTTGTATTTAACAGTTTCATACATGTAAACAAGAGTATTCTGATTAGTCTCTTCCCAACTCCCTCCCTTCTCTCATGCCTCTATTAGCTCCCCTCATCTTGATGAGGGCCTTTTCCAGAATCTTAACTTTTGCTTTTGTTTTGTGATCCATTTAATTTAACCAGGGCCATTTGTATGACCATGTGATTGGAATTGCTCACTGAAGTCTAGTGGGGGTGCTATAGGGTCTATAACCTAAAGCAGTAATTGCCTCTCTCCCTGAATCTGTCAGTATCACATAGTCTATCAGTGAAGAGTAAGGCTCCTGAATCCCTCCTCTATCCATGCCTGTCTGGTGATAGGCCCATTCTTTTTTGTTTTCGTTTTTAGATTTGTCTATTTATTTATGTTCATTTCATGTGTGTGAATGTTAGCCTGAATGTATGTGTGTACACTCTTTGCATCACTGGTGTTTGTAAGGCCAGAAGACTGACATGAAATCCCCTAGAACTGATGTTACAAAGTACTAGCTCTGATGGGCCCATTCTTATGCAGATTCAGTGGAGGCTTCCATACCTGCTATGAGTTCTGGTTACACTGACTGAGTCTTGTTCAGAAGGTGGCAAGTCAAAGCTCTGCTTGCTCTCTTCTGGTTCTTAAATTATTCCTGCTTCCTCTCTCCAGTGTTCCTAATCCTTTACATATCTGTCAACTTTAAGAAATTTAATATCAGAAGCATGTGGATGTCTGAGTTCAAGGCCAGCCAGGGCTACATAGTGAGATTCTGTCTCAAAAAAAATTAACAACCATATAATACTTTTATATAACTCTTCTTATGTATTCTGTGTTTGACAATGAATTTAATAATATTGATTATAATATGTAATGGGCCCAGCATTGACCTTTATAATGCAGGATTTAGCATTACATTTAATTATCACATATTTGGCTTAGTTTTAAGCCAGTCGAATTCCTCAGTCTTTCTTTGATATGTAAAACAATGCCCATTTTCTAGGTATTGTGGTATATATCACTAACTCCAGCACAAGAAGCTTGAGTCAGGAAGATTGACGCTTAAGACCAGCCTGGGCTACATGTTTCTCAATTCGAGTTTTTCTGCTACTTCCTCACAGTTATATTCAGGTTATGTGTTCTTGGCTGTAACAGGGCACACATGATAGAATATAACAGTGACAGTATCCTTAAGATGTCATATCCCGAGTCATGCAATGTCAATTTACATTACATTGTCAGTACTAATTTTGCTTTCCTTATCAAGATGTTACATGACTTTTTAAATTTTGTACTTCTGTTTTTTATTTCTTTCACTGCCAATAAGCAATCTGTGTGGTGATGCTTTAAAACTATAAAAAAAAATAGCCTGCTTCTTCATCAAAGTCATCTCATCCCACTCTTACCAGTGATTGAGCATCAACTGATGATTTTTGTTCTATCTAGTCTTTATGTGATGATTGTAAAATGACAGTTTTCCGGCTGAGTACTGTCTCCCACACTTACAAATTGTCACTCAATATTCTGTGTAGCAGAGCCTCTCTTCCATGTTTCATCTTTTTTATTTATTTATCAGTAGAGACTCACAGATGCATTTTTCATCAGTGATTTAGAACTCTTTAGTACCTTCATTTCTCTTGGGTAAATGTCCCAGATTTTGCCAGTGAGAGCCTTTCAAGGAAATTCCTTATCTTTATTATTAGCGATTTGTTTGCTTTCTGCTATAACTAAAACTATTGCAGACTCATTTTAACTTTATCCTGTTCAAACCTTCAAATCAGCTATTTTCCCAGGATCCTTAGTTACTTTTAGTAGAACAATGATATTAGAGACTAAAACCTTAGTACTACATACACACACAGTAATATAGTAAATTTTTACTTCTATATTGTTATGCTAAAACACCATGACCATTCAGCCTACAGAGGAAGAGTTTATTTGGGCTTATGGTTCCAGTGGCTTAGAGTCTATAAATACATAGCTAAGGTATGGCAGCAGGAGCATCAGGCTGATAGCTCATATCTTGAACTGCAAACAGGAAGCCAAGAGAGTAAGGTTTGAACGGCTTTTAAAAGCTCCAGAGACATACTTCTTCCAGCAAGACCATGCCTCCTAAACCTATCCAAACAGTGCTACCAACTGGAGACCAAGTATTCAAATATCTGAGCTTATGGAAACATTCTCACTCAAACCACCACTTATACATACATACGTATATGTGCGTGTATATAGTCTACATATGTGCACATCTATATGCAAATATGAAAACACATGGTTGCCTGTTAGTGTCCATATGGGATTGGTAACATGACCTCCTGAGGATACTAGAATCTGTAAATGCCCAGATCCCTACATAAAATGGTGTAGTATTTGTGTACAAACTATAGCCATCCTTCTGTATATATTAAATCATTTCTAGACTACACTGTCTATAAAATATAAATTCTATAAATACTTATTATATTGTTGATGTTGAAGGATCACGACTTTGAGGACAGCTTAGTCTATATAGGGAATTTCAGACGTTGGCTGCATGGTAAAATCCTGTCTCAGATCTTTAAATCTGTACTTTGTTGGGGCTGGAGAGATGGCTCAGTGATTAAGAGTACTAGCTCTTTTCAATGAGGACCTAGATTCATTTCCCAGCACTGACATGGCAGCTCACAACTATCTGTAACTCTACTTCCAGGGGATTTGACACCTTTTTCTAGTCTCTGTGGATATTGCATACATGTGGTGTATATATATATATATATATATATATATATATATATGCACGCAAAATACCGGTAAAATAAAAATAAATCTTTTTTTTTAAAAGCACCTTAAAATCTGTAGTTGATTGGATACTTAAATTCAGAACTGACAGATAAAGATGTCTAGCTTTACATTTTTTTAGAAATCATACAGTGCGGTGTGGGAAGCTTTTCTGGAGGAGACAGCACACACACACACACACTCCCATACACACACACAGGCGCACACGCGCACACACAAACATACATACACATCCAGTCTCCTAAACCCAGAAAGGTAATCCACAATAGAGCAAAGAAATGATGGCACCAAAGTTGCTGAACCATGGTTTAAGAAAGCTGCAGTTCTGGGGCTCTCAACAGCAGATGTTCCCTTTTCCACATCTTGGCCAGTCAAAGTCTCCCCCCTCCAGCAGTTGTTTACTCTTTGCAAGGAATCTGGGGAGGGGCCTTAGAGAATCTTCCAAGTTCTTTTTTCTAGACAGGTGAGGTTTCCTTTATATCCTGGGTCTCATGAGCCTCCAGATCTCTCCTGAAGGGAGTTTGAGTTAGGAGGAAACTGCCAGACCACATGCAGCCATATCAAGACCACCCAGTTCTAACTATCTCCACAAGTTCTTTCTTGCCTTCTCTCATTCCATATGTATGTTCTTTTCTCCGTAGTAAGAATCCTTGATCTCAGAAATATCAATGTGTATTTGATCAATGCTGACATATGTCTAAAATATTTTCAGAATTGATTTGCTTAGAGGCTGAGGTTTTTTAAGTGCTCCTCCATGTAACTACATTCTCAGACCCTAAGCAAATCAATCCCATAGTACATCTTTTTGTTCTCCATTTTGATTTTTGTTTGAGATTCTGAAATAGGCTTGGCTGAGCCTGGGCATTGCTCTGTAGCTGTGCTTGACCTTGAACTCCTGATCCTACTGCCACTGCCTCTGATGTGCTGGGATTATAGGTGTGCAGCAATATGCTCAGTTTATATTTCATTTTCTACTTCTAATTTAGGTTTTTTCTACCTACTTCAAATTAATTATAAATCTATTGGCCATATCCCATGTAAAATACTCACAACACTATTTCTAATTTCTAATCTCACTAGATCTTTCATTAGAGCTTATAAAAATGACTTAAATTGGTCCTCATATTTTTTGCCCTTTTCTTTCCATCTTCAACTATATTTATATTTGAAAATTTTAAACCAATTAAAAACAGATATCAGAAGAAGCCAAAAAAAAAAAAAAACAACAGAATAGAGTATCAGTACCCATTTTAACAAAAGCTGGCCAAATACTTGCTTTTAATTATATATACTCCTTCCTGTTTAAGTCAACAGTTGTAATATCAAGATTATGTTTTTAAAAAAAACTCATTCTTGAGATTTTTTTTCCTGCTTGGGACAAAAAAAAAATCTTCTGGATAATAATATAATTCTGGACCACATGACCCCCAGAGGAGTATGGAAATCTAGCCAGGAAGAGGTAAAAACATGTCTTATCAGACAAAGCAGATCCCATTCTATTTTGTCATGTCATTTTGACTTCTTTTGGAGTTCAGCAAATTTGGAAAGTAAGGGTGAAGATGAGGTGGAAAAGCAGAATAATATAGCTCTGGAAGTCTCACTGTCTTACTGAGACAAAGGCTTATGGTCATTCACCACACACACACACACACACACACACACACACACCATGATGCAGTACAATAGTTCACGGGAAAAATATAAAAAGAACACAGGTTTCTGCTTTGAGCACCATTTACGGCAATCTATGACTATGGACAAGCCACTTTCTTTTCAACTTTGTTTACCTTGTAAAATGAAGGAAATTTATGTCTAGGTGTCCTTTCTGCCCTGAGCTTTCATTATCCTGAACTCTGTACAAGAATTTTCCAATCCATACAAGACCAGACGCAGTTCACACAGAAACAGATTTTAGTGGTAAAGACCCAGAGAATCCATAACTGTTAGGATTCTGCCATTTGGAATAGTGACTATTCCTGTGTTCTTTGGCAGAAAAAAAATGATATAACTTAGTTTTGGTCAGTGCTTACTAGAAGCTAGAATCCTGTCATAAGTCTTTGGTTTATAGAAAAAATAATTAATGGAATCATAAGTGCTGGTTCATCTCATACCTTTCAAGGTTCAAAAGAAAACAAATGAATTCACTTGAGTTGGTTATAATTGATTTTCAGTGTGTGTGTGTGTGTGTGTGTGTGTGTGTGTGTTATCCTGGCCTTTTTTTTTTTTACCTGTGGGTTGATGCCTTTGTCTTTCCTACTTCACAGGCCTGTATAACTCAGTGGACAGCTGGATGATTGTGCCCAACATTAAGCAGAACCATTACACAGTGCATGGACTCCAGAGTGGGACACGCTACATCTTTATTGTGAAAGCCATAAATCAAGCAGGCAGCCGGAATAGTGAACCCACCCGACTAAAAACGAACAGTACGTTGTGGTCATCCCAGAAGGAGAGACCCATTTTACTCTCTGTGCCAGGGAAGACAATTAGCCTGGGCAGACTCCCACAGTAATATGTGAGAGCAGGGGCACTGAGTACAGGAATTTCATTGTTGTAGTTTATGCTTTGTGTCCAGGACTTGTTGGTACCCATGGTGGTTTGCAGACTAAGAGATACATAGACAGGAGCCTACCAAAGAGGGCCTCTGAAAGACTCTACATAGCAATGTATCAAAGCAGATATTAAGACTCACAACCAAGCCTTCGGCAGAGGACTAGGAATAATATGAAAACAGGGGGAATTAGTAAAACTTGGCGAGAACAAGAGTTCTACAAAGACCAAATAGAACAGGGCACAGGGGTCTTTTATGAGACTGTTTCTCCAACCAAGGACCATATATGGATATAACCTAGAACCCCTGCTCAGATGTGGCCCATGGTAGTTCAGTATCCAACTGGGCACCCTAGTAAGGGGAACAGGGACTATTTCTGTCATGAAATCAATGGCGGGCTCTTTGACCCCCACCCCCCGGGAGGAACAGCCTAGCTAGATCCCAGAAGAGGACATTGCAGCAAGCCCTGAAGAGACATGATAAGTTAGGGTCCTCCCCCATCAGTAGACTTGGAGGGGGGCAGGGAGAAGATGAGGGAGGGATGGGGAGAGTGGGAGGGAATGAGGGAGGGGGCTACGACTGGGATACAAAGTACATAACCTGTGATTAATATAAAAATAAATAAATTACATTTAAAAAAGAGATACATAGAATAGCATGTGGCTTTGAAATAGGTTAGGGAAGGGTTTTTCTCTACCTTCCAAACCCCTTTCTCCCATGCTTGGGAAAAAATTGAGTTAAAGAGTATTGCTTGTGATGATCCAGCAAAGCTCTACCACAGAGACACCATATCCGTTAGGAATGCTCTTGATCACAACTGACAAGAGTTTATCAAGGATTTCCAGCAGCTTAAGTGATTAGTGGTTTTGTTTGTTGGTTTGTTTTTTAACTACATGTCTTACATTGAAGGCAGCCTCTCGGTGGCTAGTATAGCAGCTCTGAGATCTCATGAAACATTAGAGCTCCTTCTTGGTGTTTTGATTCACCCACAAGGCCACAAGATGGCCAGTGCAATCTCTGATGTCCTATTTTCCTTTAAAGTAGGATGAAGAAGGAAAACATTGACAATCCTTTAATCAGGAAAACAGGAGCTTAACTGGAAATTTCTTCCAATCTATTTAACTTCAGCTTCCTTCTTGTTAGCTATTCCTAGCAGCAAGGTATACATAGACAGAGACACACAGAGAGAGAGAACAGGAATGGGCAGCTTCTGTCTGCCCATGCAGCTTCTGTCTCAGAGGTATATTGTATACTAAAGGTCTTGCCATACCCAGCATCTGGACCCTGGGACAGTGCTTTTGTCATGTGCTTATAAGAGTCTCTGTAGTGAAGCATGTGTTATCCTTCATCATTGATGATGGAGCAGACATGCTAACAAAGTTGCTTAATTATATGTACACTCCAATTTCAAGAAAGCAAACATCTCCTGTTGCTGAGTTCTCAGTTTTTTTTTTCTTTTGTGAGCAATTGCTTCACTAATGCAGAAACTTTTCCTACCTCAAACACTGTAGCAGTCCTTAAAAATCTGCCCGAATCCCAACCCACTCACTGAAAGAAACCAAAGTACTAAACATATTTGAGGAAGTGAGACTTTGAGTGGTCCATTTTAATTCTATAATACATTATGGGAACACTTTACTCTCTTCTGTGTGACTGGAATATGACTTTGAGGAAAATGGGAGACCCACATTTTTCACAGAGAGGGAAAATAATGGCAACATGAAGGTCATTTTATGGGGTAAATGACTTCTATTCTTATTTAATTGCAAACTGTGTCACGTTGCCCGCTTCCTTCATATAATCCAGACTGCAGCTGACCTGCACTTGCCCAAAGTTCATCACCATACTAAGACTCCTCTGCTAATTATCGCCATGGATGGGGAATGCACAATTCTTAAATGTTTCGTCATGTTTTTCCCCTCTGTTTTACTTTTCTCAGGCCAGCCCTTTAAACTAGATCCCAAGATGACTCACAAGAAGTTGAAGATCTCCAATGATGGATTGCAAATGGAGAAAGATGAGAGCTCTCTGAAGAAAAGCCATACCCCAGAGAGATTTAGTGGCACAGGGTGTTATGGAGCAGCAGGAAATATATTCATTGACAGTGGCTGCCACTACTGGGAGGTGGTCATGGGTTCTTCAACATGGTGAGTGGGTATTTCTCTTTCCTTCTCCCATCTTCTCTGCTGTTAGGTTCTTAGGAGATTCAATTCTACAGCACAGCTAAAATACTAATAAGTCAAGGTTAAAAGATATTTTGTAAGAATTATCTCTAGAAAATTTTGTCAGCTTTTTCTTTGTTTATTTGTGCTCTCTCTCTCTCTCTCTCTCTCTCTCTCTCTCTCTCTCTCTCTCTCTCTCTCTCTCTCTCTCTCTCTCTCTCTCTCTCTTTTCGGAGACAGGGTTTCTCTGTGTAGCTTTGGCTGTGCTGAACTCACTCTGTAAACAAGGCTGTCCTTAAACTCACAGAAATCTGCCTGCCTTTGTCTCTGTGCCCCCCCTGCCCCAAGCTGTGATTACAGGTATGTGCCACCAAGCTTGGCTAATTTTGTCAGCTTTTAAAAGATAAAATCCTGCAAAATATACTGGGCTAGGAGATGACAAGTGTTGTATCATTCTAATTGTTGACTTTGCAAGCTCTGATGATATTAGCATCATGCATGCAAATGCTTTAAGGAAGAAGCATATAGTCACTCATGGGTCCTAAACAATGTCTAGCACAGCTCATATCATTCACAAATGTTTTCCTGTCTTCTCCACTGTTTCAGGTATGCAATTGGTATTGCCTACAAATCAGCTCCAAAGAATGAGTGGATTGGCAAAAATGCCTCTTCCTGGGTCTTCTCTCGATGCAATAGTAACTTCGTGGTGAGACACAACAACAAGGAAATGCTGGTGGATGTGCCCCCACAGTTGAAACGTCTAGGTGTCCTCTTGGATTATGACAACAACATGCTGTCTTTCTATGACCCCGCTAACTCTCTCCATCTTCATACTTTTGATGTGACCTTCATTCTTCCAGTTTGTCCAACATTTACAATCTGGAACAAATCCCTAATGATCTTGTCTGGCTTGCCTGCCCCAGATTTTATTGATTATCCTGAGCGGCAGGAGTGCAATTGTAGGCCTCAAGAATCCCCTTATGTGTCTGGGATGAAAGCTTGCCATTAAGTGTCAAGAGAGCATGTAATATAGTGGCTCTCCACTTCAGCACTTCTTCCCCTCCTACGCGTCAACTAGTGTTCCATATATGAGATACAGGATAAAGCTCATTGGAAGCACCCTAAAGAAACTAGATAATGTAGATTTAATTTTTGTGCATTAAAGCTTATGTTTGAATCCATGTATTAAGTTACTGAGAACAAATGATCTGAATAGTCTGGGTTCATGCCATCAGGGAAGAATTTTAGAGGATATCGCTCTCATCATTGGAGAATTTAAAATTCCCAGTGATTTAGGAGTATAAGCGATCCTGGAAGGAATTAGCATTTCTAGCAGTGGCTAGTGTGACTAGGTGTAATTTGCACGGTGTCAAGTTATCACATATCGTGTGTCACTTTTTAATACACTAACAAGGTATTATAAGAATATCATACATGTGCATATATAATATATAAAATGACTAAATTCAATTATGAGTAAAATGACATAAATCATTTTATCTATGACATATATACAATAAACCCTAATTTGCAAATTTAAATGAGAAATATATTGAAAAAATGAATTACACTGTCCATTCTTATCCCCAGATGAAATATCACAGGCGGTGGGCATTTTTCTCTTCTTCCCTTCTACCCTTTCTTTCTTCCCTCTTGTCACATATACAAATACATGGGATCAAGACACAGGAAATGAGAATACCCCTTAGAGAGATCTGGGGCCAGGACTCCAAAAGACATATTAATGCTACATAGAAATGCCCTGTGTGGCATAATTTTATTGCTATTACTTAATGTGAGGATTCATCAGATTTATTAAAATTGTCACAGGATATTTCAAAGAAATATATTTTTGTTATTCTCAGATACATAGTGACTAAACTTAGGCTTAAAAATAGAATACTGGATTTCTTAGAACCGGTCTGACTTAGACAGTAAGAGTGGAGTGTTACAGGTTCAACAACTACAGGCATACAAATGCACTTGTATTTTCCGATGATGCACTCCTGAAATTCTATTTTCCTGATAGGTTCAATACTCATTATATATTTTTGTGATTTTGTTTACACTGTTCATTCACTTAGCATCTCCTTCATGACAAAGAAAAACATGAATTCCATCCTAGTTTTCATCAGACTAGCTAAAAGAGATCGAGCAGTTTGGGATTTCACCAGTTCTGTTGCAAAGTATGATTAGAAATGCCAGAGAAACAGAGCCTTCTTTAAGGAGCAAAGTTTACTCCTTGGTAGTGTAAAGTGATTACTACCGTGTAATCGTTAAGTGCTAGTGGTAGCCATTCCCTGGATTGTATGTTGCCTTGATGCAGTGTCAAATATTAGCCCCTCTTTCCACCAGCATGGTGGATTCTTATTTATTAATTTGCTCAGCGAGCTATTAGATGCCACACTACTGCTGTACATATTACTAATATGCAGCCCTTGCTCTCAAATGACTCACTCTTACGCACAAGAGACAACATATCTTTGTAAATCCCACCTAATAACATTTGTGGATTGTTTGCTTATCTACCACGAAAAGAAAGACCAGCACCAATACAAAAGGGAAGCTCAGGCTTACATGTCAGGTGGCAAAGTCAGTTTTTTGGCTTTAAAGATGGTATGTATCTTATAGTTCATCAGGGAAGGAGCAACCTCAGTAAAATTCAACATTGCTGGTGACTAGTTTATGGTATGATAAAGCTCCGAGCCTTGAGATTGAAATAGTTCTAGCTTCTCTGCCACTTAACTAGCAGTATGACCTCAGGAAAGTACTTGTCCAAGCCTGTTTCCTCTTCTGTAAAATGATCCCCACTTGATAAGGCTGGTGCAAAGGTTTAAAATTGTAGTGTGTATCAGTTGCCTAGCAAGCACTTGGCATTCACTATGTGTGCCACCATTGTTCATCTCTTCCTCAACCCATTCATTTTTGTGTTCTTTAAGTTTTAGTTCTGGGAACAGAGCTTTATTCCCCGTTCTACTTTTGACTGTAGCCTAAGCTATTTTTTCCTCATCCCTTCTTCTCTCAGTTAACTAAAATGATCTCTGAAACTGGCTTATGTGGCCCTCTGTGGCACTCCCCTGACACACTGAGCAGGCCTGCAGCAATAATTACATCATATGGTAGTATTTCTCAGAATGCCATTTTCAAAATGCCATCCTCTGAAGACCCATTTGTAGAACCACCCTTAGTGATTTGTTCCTTAAACAATTGATTCTTGGCCCCCGTTCCAGAGATATTTAATTAGAATATCTGGGAACATAAAGAAACTTATATTTGGGACAAGCTTTTCAGGTTATTCTGATCCATGCAAAAGTTCAATGTATAATAAATATCTTCCTTACTAGAGTGGGACTACCTTGAGGTTAAAGACTGTGGCTTTTGTTGTATTTTATATACCTAGTACAGTGTCTGAAACAAAGTAGCTGCCTGGCTAATGTTTGTTGAAAGAATGTATGAATGAACAAATGAATAATCAAAATTGTTCTGTTTACTGTGATAACCCTTAGTGCTATTTGCTATTCTTGGGCAAGTTTGTTACTTATTTAGACTGTATTTACATTATTTTGTAAATGTACTAGGGATTATACATACAAAATGAACATTGTTCCAAATTGGCAGTTATCCTGGAGACTTGTCTTTGGAGCATGTGATACCATTCTCCCAATAACATTTGTTTTCATGAACATCAATGAACTTTGTTCTTTAAGGGTAGATTTAAGTTTTCATTATGGACAGAGTTAAGCCTACTGAATAAACTGAGAAATTAAATAGGGTTTGTGGGAAGCAATGAAGCTTGATTCTGAAATCCCAGCTTCTGAGAAACATAATGAAATGCCTTCCAAGAAACAACATGATGGCAAATCACTCAGAGGGCTATGGCCATTTCCTGATATTTACTTCAGTAAACTTAAGACTTTCATAGAATACTGGCAATGGCAGGGGCCAGAGGCTACCTCTAGCTAAAGCCAGTTGCACAAATGGAACGTGACCATTTAACATTATCAAGAAAGGTAATCCATAAATGTGGTTGTTGTTGCTTTACTTGATCTAAGTATTCAGAACTTTTTTCTAGAAACTTATTTTCTGTCTGCAATTTATGCTTGTTTCCACTTTTTATATTGTCTTATTGAAGAAAGCACAAAATAAAGCAAAGCTTGTTTTAAGAGTAAAAAAGAAATTTTAATGCTACATTGACATTCTTGCTGCTTGTAAGAGTAACTGCATCTGTCTGTGTTTTTATTCTGTAATTCTATTGTGTGTCTTTGGATGCAGTGAAGTTCATATTGCAACAAAATCACTTATACATGCTTTTCAACTCAAACATTCTACGTGATTTCCCTCAGCTTCCATGCTTTACATATTTGTATATGAGTACCTGGATGGATCAATTCATTGATGTACTTTTGAATACGTTCAAATGCTGAAACCCCTTCTATCAAGAAATGAAAAATGTGAGGCAGGTAGACATGAAGCACTCCCAGACTTATTTTTAGCTCCTGAAGCCAATCCAGCCTCAGAGCCATTGGGCTGTATTTGGCTGTGTATTACAAGTTGGCCAGATTTATTGCCATCAGGTCAAGCAAAACTGCCTTTGATGGTGTGGTCTGCCAACTTCATAAATATGCTGTGTTATTGTTATTGGCTAGAATATTTATTAGACTGTTGTTGGACTATTTTTTATCAAAGCTTTACCCCAGGCTTGTTTGTACTGGGAGCTCTGGGCTAATAGTGTCTCTCCTAGTAACAGAAATATGAGCATCTGTGGATTACACAGTCTCACCCTCTAAAGATTCCAACCCATCCAAAATGCTATATTATGAATTAAATAAATATATATGTATTCATGAGTTGTCAGTTGTCTCTCATTGGAATTTAATTGGGGAAGGACTAAATGGAAGATGAGTTGCCAGAATTGGGGAAGTGACTCAGGGAGGGAGGAAGTGTATGCACCAATAATCATGAAATTGGTAGAGATCTTAGCAGTTGAAGTTCTAGGAGGTCTTAAATTTTAGGGCCAATCAAGAAGGATTTGATTATAAAAGGATAGAGTCAAAAGATCTAATGAAATGAAGGTCCAAGATTCAACCATTCACGATTCATCTAGCTTCAGCTGTTGTGGCAGAAGGCAAGAATTAAACAAGGATTAATGCCCCATTGCTAGAATTCGTTAGTTAAGACCAGAACATGATCACAATTAAGTGAGCTGACTAATTTACTGTTACTGGCCTGTAGGAGGAGCCTGGGAGAGTCAAAAGGTTACTCAGGCCTGGATTGGACATTATTTTGTCTGTGTCCCATTTAAAAAAAATTATATTAGTTTATTTACTTTACATCCAGAGAGTGCCCCTCCCTCTCTCAGTCCTTCCCACTTCTCTTTCTTCTTCCTTCCTCTCTCCCTTTCCCCCCAGAAAAGGGGAGCCCCCTCTCCCCATATCCACCCTCCCCCGAGGCAAGGCAAGACAGTGCTGCCAGGGAAAAGTGATCCAAAAGCAGGCAATAGAGTCCATGTTAGAAACACCTCCCCCCTCCATTCATCAGGCCACCCATATGAAGAGCAAGCTGCCTATCGGCTACATGTGTGCAGGGGTTTAGGTTCAGATCATCATGCCTCTTCCTTGGTTGATGTCTCAGTCTCTGAAAGCCCCCATGTGACTGGGTTAGTTGTCTCTCTTGGTCTTCTTATAAGGTTCCTGTCCCCTCCAGGTCCTTCCATCTTTTCCCAAACACTTCCACAGGACCCGCAGATATCCGCTCCATGCTTGCCTCCAAGTCCCAACATCTGTCTCGATCTATTGTTGGCTGAAGCCTCCCAGACAACAGTCTAGGGATAATTCATTTTATAATTCAGTGATAACACAGTAAGGAGAGGAAAATTTGAATTTTCAGCTTTTAAAGGGTCAGCTGAAGCCAAATGTGGTAGCATATGCCTGCCATCTCAGTACTTGCAAGGCAGAGGCTGGAGAATCAGAAGCTTAAGACTAGTATCTGCTATATAAGAAGCTTGCAAAAAGAAAAAAAAGTAAATAATTAATTTATCAGCTGGCAATGTGGTGACAGGCTTATAGTAGACATATTTTAGAGCACACGCGATCTTTTAGAGGATGGAATAGCGATGCAAACTCTGCTGTCTGTGATGCTGGCCTCTTAATGCTGCAGAGGGGACTTGCTACTCATCCAGCTAGATTAGAAAACCCAGAAAATGGAACTTTCCCTCTGATGCAAACTATCAGCAAACAACCCATTATAATTTACATCCTTTTGTTCAGCTCAGCTCCCTTAGGGATAAAAGGAGGTCCCAGAATATGCTGGCAATGTGAACTTTATAGCAAACAGCTGTCTAAAACACAAGGCAAGAGACTAAGTCCAAGGCCTGACAGTTGCAGGTTGGTCTGACGCTTGTATTTGATGCTAACTACTGGCCCCCAAGATCTGGTTACTGGGAGCTGGAGAGATGGCTCAGTGGAAAAGTGCAATGCATGCTCTTCCAAAGGACCCAGGTTCAATTCCCAGCACCCCCATGGCAGCTTACAACTGTCTGTAATGCAATTCCAAGGGATCTGACACCTTCACACTAATGCACATAAAATAAAATTTAAATAAACAGTAAAGGAGAGCAGCATTACTATCCAGATACACCCCATCCTTGTATAAATGTCTTGTGCCTAAGACATTATACCTATGATTAATACCTGCACTTTGGGAAGAGGAGAAACACAGAAAGAACACAGATGAATAGGAAGAGAGGAGGAAGCATGATTACACAGTGGGTTAGCATGAAGACGGAGGACAGTACAATGGGTTAGCATGGAGAAGGAATCGTGGGCTGGGAGGAAGGATACCAATAATGTTGTGGAAAGGCCCAGATGTAGGATACAAGCAAGTATTGATAAGATTGTAGATGGAAGGTAGCCCAGATGAGGATGGTTAAAGAGTATGACACTGATGGGGGCTGGGAGGTCGATGGTGAGGTTATTGAGACAGGGTAGGTAAAATATTTGCCCAGTCCAAGATAAATAAGGCAATTACAAAATTTAACAGGTGTCTGTGTCTTGTAAATTGTGATAGCAGGTTAAATAATACCACCACAATAATTATAGTGCTAATAATAATAAACATTATGAGCCCAACACCATTTTACATAGTACAACATCTGACTGATACAGTGTACAGTGGTGGAGATACAACGAATTACTTTTAGATTCAGTGAAAGAAAAAAAAAACAACAACAACAGGCAAAAGTATAGTTTCTGGTTGTCCTTGTCCCAAATACCCAAGAAGAATTCTCTGCTCCCAAAAGGCTTGAGGACTGCTGTGTATGTTGGAGAATGTTCCATTCCTCAGATGCCAAGTCTACTTACTCAATGAGCTGGCTTTATATTCTAGGATCTATTCTGAGGAAAATGTTTAGAAAGCCTTGGGAATCATCAGAACCCACCTGACTGGAATTGAAGTGAATTGGACTGATGACAGCTTTCCAATGGAGAGATGAGGAGGCAAGTGCAGTCTAGATGTGAAGCAGTTGCTCTCAGTTGCTCTTCTACTGTGCTCTGGGAAAAGAACAATAGAGATTCTTCTAAGACTCAGACTAGCTGTGTCCCAAGTTTGATTGCAGGACCTACTTGAATAGTACAGGGAATGCCAGAATGATGGAATAAACCCTTCTATAGAGGTTTTGATTTTCCTGAGCTAAAGGTGGGACCATAGGATGCAAAAGGAAGTAAATTCAGGGTCTGGTGAAGAATTTTTGTTCTCCTTCCCTTCTGCTGATCTTCACACATGTCCTTTTATTATTACCAGCTTTTACAGAACAGCAGGGATTGGACTGAGAACCAAAGAGACTATCTAAACATGCCAAATTGAGTCCTGTAATATTCAGTTCCAAGGCCAGAGAATCACAGAGGCCAAATGTTCTGTACTCCTAGGTTTTCAACTATAAATTGCATTGCATGAATAATATCTACCTGCCTACTTTACCTATATATGTACATATCTATTTGTCCATCAAGATATCCATCTGTGTGTGTGTGTGTGTGTGTGTGTGTGTGAGAGAGAGAGAGAGAGAGAGAGAGAGAGAGAGAGAGAGAGAGAGAGAGAGAGAGAGAGAGAGATGGGGGGTGGATAAAAGTACCTGTGGAGGACAGAAGACAGTGTCCTTGGAACTGGAATTCCAAGCTATTGTGAGCTGCCTGATGTGTGTGCTGGACACTGAACCCTGCTTTTCTGGAAGAGCAGCAAGCATTCTTAACAGAAGAATCTCTCCAGCTTCTGCAGGAATAATTTTTAAAAGAAAAAATTGTTATCAGAGTTTATTTATGTGTGTGTGTTGTGTACTTGTGCCATGGAGTACATGTGGGAGTCAGAGGACAAGTTGCAGGAGTCTGTTCTCTCCTTTTATCATTTGAGTACCATGGACTGAAGTCAGGTCCTTAGGCTTTGTGACAAGCATCTTTACTCATTAAGCCATCTTGCCTGCCCATGGATAAATTTTTATTTTTAGGCAATGTATCACTATCTACTCTAGGCTTAGCTCAAACTCATGAGTCTCCTGACTTAGTCTCCCCAAGTGTTGATATTACAGGCACATGTCACCATGTCTGGCTTTATACAGGTTATTTCAAGGTCTCTTCTTGTGTTAACAGTATGGAATGACATGAATGAAAATTTAGTGATTATAATTATATAAGTCTAATTGGCATACCTACCACCAAGAATGCTGGGATATGAGAATACAGTCATCAAGAATACTTTATAGTCAACATAGAGGTAGATAGGGTTACTGTTACTTCTTGAGCACCCTATTTTTTTAAGGTAGTGATCCTTCACACATACTTTATTTCACTTGGAGCACTTCCTTCCTCACCTGTTTGCACAGATTTTTTTTGTGCTATTTTTATTGTTTGTAGTCAGTCTTGCTAATAGCCTAGAACTCTCCAATTGCTTGCTTCAACCTTTCTGAGAGATGGAATTACAGGTATGCATCCTCAAGCCTAGCTATTTGTGTCCTCATTGTTTTTGAGATTTCCTGTTTGGCCTCTTCTTCCATCCTTCTTTACTCACTAACTGTACAAGATACAAATACTGGCCTAGCATAACTTCATTTTAAATTTCAGATCAACTGTTTGAAAGATTTCCCTACATCCATATAAGAAATTGCCAAGCTGGTCCCAGTAGCCCATGTCTATAATCCCAGCATACAGGGAGGCAGAGGCAGGCAGATCTCTGTGAGTTTGAAGCCAGCCTGGTGTACAAAGTGAGTCCAGGAAAGCCAGGGCCACGTAGAGAAACCCTTTCTCAAAAGACAACAAAGGAGACAAATAAACAACAAAGAAGAAATTGCCAAGGTATTCCACGTCCTAAGGCCAGAGTAAATCATTTGGTGTAGCAACCTACCTGTCCTGTGTACCACCGTCCTCTATTGTCGACTTCTCTCTGAACTCCTATAGGTTTATTTCTGACATGGCAGAGGTGAGAGTCTTGGTCTAGCCATGAGTTTAAGTTATTGTTCACATCATTCATTCATCTGTTCACCAAATCATGTATTGGTAGTGTCTATGTGTCAGGTGTGTGTCTGATACCATGCTAAGCACTTGCGATGTGGTAGCTCATTCAATCCATCTAGTAATCATGTGCCAAAAAAATCATTAAGGCTTCCCTAGAACATGAAAGTCCTGGATCCAGATCAGCAGATTCTTGCCCTATCAACTGCCTGCAAGGGTTTTAGCGGTACTACTCTTAGTATCAGGTAATCAAGTTTAAGGTCCAACAGTAATCCTGATAGCATAGAAGGATTTCCAGATAGTCAAAAGACACTTTGGATCAAAACTGCCTAGGCAGTTTTCCTACTCTTTGACTCTTCCTTTTCTTCCCTCTGCCTTCTCAAATTTCTATCCAGGCACCTCCCTCTGGATCGCCTCTTTTTCCAAGTCAATTTCCCTTTCCCTACAACCAAGACCGTGACTCTCAGGAGGAATCATCCAGCTGCTGCCAGGAAGTGAATTTGCAAATTGGCCTTCCAATTCTGGTGAGTGCTTTCTTGGGGAGGTTGAGAAATGAGATCTCACTCCTACCCCAGACTCCCGGTTCCCTGGATTCAAACGGGCTGGAAGTAGAGTAATATAAGTCGCTGCTAGGGACTCCAAGTCGCAAGGACCCTGGCTGCTGTGGGAGGTGACCTCTCTCTAACCTTGGGACTCAAGAGAAACAACTCTCCAGGCAGGAGTGGTGTGTGTGGGCAGGACCTCATGGTCTTTGGAGCAGGAGGGCAGGTAGATCAGCCTCAAAAGTTTGCTGTTGGTAGGGAAGAAAAAAATGGTTCTCAGCAGGCGTGTGTGTGTGTGTGTGTATGTGTGTGTGTGTGTGTGTGTGTGCGTGCAGAGGCGGTGGTGGTTGTGGCGGTGGTGGGGATACATGTGTGGTGGGTGCAAATGAATACATGTGGGGAGGACCTGTTAGGTGGAGTCTACCAGAGGTGACTACTAAGACCCAGTTTATTGCAAGCTGGGACTACATACACCCAGGTATTCCAGACTTAAGTGTAGCCCTGAGCATTATAGAGCAAGGAGCTTTTAAGGGCAGAAACCATATCCTGGCATCAGTGCCAGACTGATGTCTGTACAAGTAAGCAGCTTAACCAAAGCTAAGATATGTTTTTAGGGTATCTGGGCCTTGGGTTCTGGAATAGATTTGGGTGATTTTCCATGGGATTCTCCATCAAGGAGATCAAAATACGGTTAAGCCTGAAATAGCCCCAGCAACAATACAAGATGGAGGGACCTCTGTACAGTGTTGCCCTGTCACAGAGCTTGTGTGTGTAAAGTGGTGCCTGGAGGAGATGCAGATGAATGTTTTACACAGTTGCAGTGTTGGGACCGTGTGCTTGGTGACTTTGGTGTGTTGAACCTCAAAAGGGTGTGCAGAGGAATGTGGAATTATAGTTCATGTGGTTGTGTCTGAGTAATTTGTATTCATTTGCACGTGGAGTGTGCTCGCACACCTGCATATGTTTTAGTGTGCGTGCCTATGTGCATGCTTGGGTGCTTGTGTGGATTCCATTGTGGTGTGGGGAGAGGATGCTCCTTGTCTGCTCTGGTGTGATTGGTAGGGAGGGGAAACCCACCAGGAAGACCAATCCAAAGAGTTGGAGAGTGAAACTGCACAAGCCTCTGTGACTCATCTAAGTGATATTTGCTGACCGCTGGAAGTCCTGGTTCTTACCCACAGGTTTTTGTTTGTTTTCTTTCTTCAGTTTTTGGGCAGAAGAGTGACATGAACCTGTCGTAAATCTGAGGAAACTTTTTATTGTCCTCTTCGGCTGCATACAGTTTGCACATAAGCTTAGAGTTTATACAATGGCTATTCATAGTTCTCAAATTGTGACTTAGGGAGGAGAGGGACAGACCCAACTAAGTTACTTTATTTGCTGTTGTCGTATATTGATTGTGTGAAAAGAAATGGAAGAGATGACCCTCCTGTTATCTAGTCTTTGTTTTAGACTGTCCTTAATTTGATATGACTTTGAGGTTAGGTATGCTACTTTTGTAAGACAGGATGCCCTCAGAATGAGAGGATTGTGAAAAAACGATGACACCCACCCTATAGAGTAAGCTTACAGGAGGATTCCTCTGGACTTCAAGTACAGAATACAAGGCACCTGCATACACTGTCTCTCTTCTAGTCTATCCTGGGATATCATTAGTATTAGAGAGTATTGGTCAGCTGCTTGCCAAGTAAGGTTGTGATAGGATACAATGTGTAGGTAGTATGAAGACTTTGAATACAAGGTTGAGACTTTATTAGATAAATGACTACTTGCAGACGAGCTACCTTCAGACCCCATCTTTACCACTGAACCTAAGCAGTATCCTTAATGTTCCTGTGCCTCATTTTTTACACTCACAAAATTGGAAGTGTAAATAAGGTGATAATAATCTCCCTTCACATAGGAAGCCTATAATAATAGCACCCCATCTAGGAATATGCATTCATGTATAGAGTGCTCCCTTTATATTCTAGGAGAATTGATTCCAGGATCTTCATTTATACAAAAGGATACAGAAATTCTTTAAACTCAAGTTCCTTATGTCAGGTCTTATTAAGCTTTCCACTTGTAGGACAGGGGAGGTGACTCAGCGGTTAAAAGTCCTTGTTGCTCTTGCAAAGGACCCAGGTTTGATTCCCCGGAGCACATGGTGGTTCAAAGTTTCTGTAAACTCCAGTTCAGGGGATCCCATATACTCTTCTGACCTCTGTAGGCATTGAACATGCATGTGTTGTACAGCTATACATACAAGTAAAACATCCATATACATAAAATAAATCTAAGTAAAGTAAATTGAAAAAAAGAAAATTTAGAGCCCAAATCCTTTTCCCACTTTTGACTTTTTTTTTTTTTTTGCCCAAGGAAATTTGGGCAAAAATGATACTCCAGGTATATAGATATGTGGATAGGTGTACAATGCAAAAATGTAAATAATAATAAAGAAATGTATTCCATGAGAATGTTTTGGTATACATATGACTTTCATTTATTAAAGACAAAAGCAAATCGGCATATTAGTTGGATGTGCTTTATTACATACAGAACTAAATATATTGCATGAAATAGAACATCTACAATTTTCAAAGGTGAACCATAGCTTTAATTTTATGATTGTCAATGATGAGAACCCTGCTTTATATGAATGTGGAGTACAAAACAACACAAATATATTTAGTGATTTCCAAAAAATTCTTGGAAATTCTGCCCTAATCCTAAGCCAAAATGTACTTGATTCTTTTTTTTTTAAATTTAAGTCAGCAACTCAAATAGCAGTTTAAAAATGGAACATCCTAACACAATGCAAAGTATTCAATACATGCTGCAGAATGACAATAGGGGGATATTAAAAGCCTTTTTTTTCCCTCTTAATTAAATCATTATGTCTAAAAAAGCAGAGAGCTTTGTAAAGTAAAGCACTACAATTCCTAATATGTACCAATCTGAGCTCGTGACAGCATGCTCAGTGCAAAGTGCACATATGTGTTCAGAGCCAAGGCTTCAGTGAAACTGAGTGGTGGGGAATATTGCCAGAAGCACCTTGGATTTATTAAAAATTTAATTTTGGCCTGGTATGGTGACACACACCTGTAATCCCAGCACTCAAGGAGGCAAAGGGAGGGGATGTCTGTGAGTTCAAGGACAACCTGGTCTACAAAGTGAGTCCAAAACAGCCAAGGCGACACAGAGAAACCCTGTCTTGAAAAATAAGAAAAAAAAACATTTAAATTTTGAATTAAATTTTAGTTATTGTACACCTAGAAACCTATATTTGTCACCAAATATTTTATGACTCCACAATCAGGTGGCATTTCTTTTTTTAAATTAACTTATTTACTTACTCACTTTACATCCCAATTGTAGCCCCTCCTTCCTCTACTCCCAGTCCTACCCCTCCTATCCCCCCATCCCTTATTCCTCAGTTAAGGGGAGCACCCCACCCAGCTCATTATGTCATATCAGGACTGAGTATGTCTTCTTCCTCTGTGGCCTTGTGAGGCGACCACTCTGGGCCCTGGTTAGTTGGCTCTGTTGGTCCTTTTGTGGAGCTCCTGTCACCTCCAGGTCCTTCTATCCTTCCCCCGACTTTTCCACAAGACCTCCTGTGCTTTGCCCACTGTTTATGTATGTGTGTGTGTGTTGTAAGGGTATTAAACATTATATTCTGGATAGAATATATTACAGTGATTTCCTTTTGATTTCTTTTAGGCATATCATGTGCTATTCTCATCCATCTTGTGAAGTCATATACTGGAAGTCTCCATTTTGAATTACAAAGTTCAGGTCCACCATCAATTCATCTGGATCATTGCTTTGCAAAGCCTCTGAGCCTTTGCCTTCTTTCCTTTCGTCCGTCCCTTGATAACACCCTGTTCTACCAATTTCTCACTTGTGTGATCTTGTACAGATTATTTTACAACCCTTTTCCCTGCCAGGTGTGGTGGTACATGCCTGTATTCCCAGCACTAACGCGGCTGGCTGACACAGGCTGATGATTTTGAAGCCTGATTAGACTATACAGTGAGATCTTCTTTCAAAATAATTGTTTTCTTTATTTGATAAAGGATTCAAAGGCAGTGAATATTTCATATGGGTTTTGTGAAGTGTAGCAACAATACATATAGGCAGAGAGACCTGGAGTAGCTATACCATAAGTTCTAGATTAAAAAAGATAAATATATGGCCAGGTATGATGGAGCCCACTTTTAATACCAGCACTTGGGAGACACAGTAAGAACCTCTGAGTTCAAGACCAACCTGTTCTACATGGCGAGTCCTAGGATAACCAGAGCTACATAAAGGGGCCCCGTCTCAGAAAAAGGCAAAGAAAAAAAAGGGCAAATATGACTGAGGATGTAACTCAGTGGGAGAACCCATGCTTAGCATTTGTCATCTCAAGGTTCAACCCCCAGCATGAACATTCACAGAAAAGGAGCAAAAACAGTGCTATATCCTGGGGCATATGCCTGTAATTCCAGCACTGAGGTGGCTGAGCTCTTGGCCAGCCAAAACTATCTAGTAAAACTTTGCCTCATGAAAAACCCAACAATCCCCTTCCCCTTAAAGATGGTAAAGATAGTATATGAATCAGGGTTCTTTAGAGGAACAACCAATGGGGTGAATATGAATATATACATATTAATTTGTTATGTCAGCTTGTGTTAAAATAACAACAGCTGTATCACTCAAGAGGCTGAGAACCTGGTAGTTGCTCTGCCCTTGATGGTGGTCTCTTAGAAGTTGGAGTTGCCCTCATAGTTGCTGTCATTGAGGGTGCTGACAGCCTCAGTCCTCAGTATACCAGGCACCAAAAACCTGGAATGTTTTCTGGAGATCCACTGGTCCTTAGTTCACCATAGAAGCCTGGAATCTTAGTTAGGATTACTAGTGCTATGATGAAACACTACTACCCAAAGCAACTTGGGGATGAAGGGATTTATATGGCTTATACTTCCATATCACAGTTCATCATCAAAGGAAGTCAGGGCAGGAAATCAAACAACAGGAACCTGGAGGCAGGAGCTGGTACCGAGGCCATGAAGGAGTGCTGCTTATTGGCTAGTTCAGCTGCTTTCTTAATAGCATCCAGGGTCATCAGCTAAGCAGTAGCACTGCCCACCATGAACTGAGCCCTCCCATATCAACTGTCAATCAGGAAAAATGTCCCAAAGTCCTGCCTACAGCCTGTGTCATTCTGTATCTAGTGGTAGCCTGGGCTGTCCCAGGTATGGCTGTTGGGGGTGGCCGTCCTACTCTCTTTCTGGCCCCCAGGCTGCTGGGTGTGAAATGGAAGACGTGCTTATTTTCCCCTCAGGCTGGTCCAGGTGCTGTTTGCTTCCAGACAGGAACAGGGGAACCCCCACGTTTTGTTTCTCTCATGAACAAATAGTGCAATCAGGTAGAGCCTGTGCACTAGGTGAGACTCCCATTTCACTGGAGGAGGTGGAAATTTGTTTTTCCCTGGGTAAAACATTTAGCTCTTTTAAAACGAGATTGCTGGTACCAGAAGGCAGTGGAAATGCGAGTGTTCCAAAAGCCTGTGATTATACCTCACACAGGCTTTTACGGTATTCCAGCCCTTTGGTTAGGCCACTGTATTATTGGCAAGGGTGTGGGTGAAAGCTTGAAACCAGCCAGAAGGCAGGCTGCTGAGGCAGTTCCAAATGCCTGTGAACAGCAAAAGCTCGAGGCAGCAGAAGCACTGTGGCTGACTGACCAGCAGTCAAGCCCTGGGCAGTCCGGAAGCTCATAGAAGCCAGATAGGTGGCTGCCTAATTGGCAGCCAAGCTTGGGTCGTCCAGTACCAATTCTTCAGGGAGCCTCAGGGAGTCTCAGGTGGTCCTGGAGGAGGAGTGGAGTGAGAGAGAGTGTAGTTTGTGAATCAGGAACTTATAATCCTGGGGAAGTGGGATGAATTTTGTGGGTGAAAGTGTTTGATTCAGTAGTACTAGATGTGCCAGGGATACTTGATTTACATGTAACAACATTAGAGGGGGAAAAGAGTACTTAGTTATTCTATGGGTGGGAGATGAACTCCAGGTACGGTGTAGGTTATTGTTTGAAAGCCAAGATACTAAGACATTTCATTAGCATAGGGTAATTGTTTCCAGGAATCCCCGGGTACTTACTAAATGGGTTTCTTATCAGGAAACGGTTGGGTTTATAATCTCCCTGAGTGCTATGTGATACTTCTTAGAAGATCTGGGATCCCCCAGATCAGGCAGAGAGGGAACAGAACTGAGAAAGGGAGTCTTTCATCTTGTACCTAGCTTAGACAGTATCCAAAAATGCCAGACTTCAACCTGAATCGCCAGGTCCTACAAACCTGATCTTTTTTATTATAGTTTATTTTTATTAATTACAGTTTACTTTGTATCCCACCTGTAGCTTCCTCCCTCTTCCCCTCTCAATCCTACCCTCCCTCCCTCTTCTCCACACATGTCCCTATGCCCCTCTCCCAGCTGCAATGTCCTCTTCTGGGGTCTAGCAAGGCTGCTCCTCCCTCGGTGGGGGATGGGGTGAGTGGAAGAGCCAGTCATTGAGTTCATGACAGAAATAGTCCCTGTTCTCCTTACTAGGGTACCCAGTTGGATACTGAGCTACCACAGGCTATATCCGAGCAGGGGTTCTAGGTTATATCCATACATGGTCTTTGGTTGGAGAATTGACCTCCCTGCTTTTATTTGTCTCCACTGTATTTATATTCATGTTAAAACATTTTAAAATTTAAAATTTTTATTTTATGTGCATGAGTTTTGCCTGCATGTATGTCTCTGTACCATGTACCTGCTTGGTGCCCAAGCAGACCAGAAGAGAGTATTAGATATCCAGGCACTGGACTTATGGATGTTTTTATAACTACCATGTCGGTGCTAGGAATCAAACCTCAATCCTCTGCAAGAGCAGCCAGTGTTCATTTTTTAATTTTTTTTATTAATTGCACTTTATTTACTTTGTATCCTCCCCTGTAGCTCCCTCTCTCCTCCCCTCCCAACCCTTCCCTTCCTCTGCTCCACTCATGCCCCCCCCCCAAGTCCACTGATAGGGGAGGTCTTCTTTTCCTTCCTTCTGATCCTAGTCTATTAGGTCTCATCTGGAGTGGCTGCATTGTCTTCCTCTGTGGCCTGGTAAGGCTGTTCCCCCCTCAGGGGGAGGTGATCAAAGAGCAGGCCAATCAGTTCATGTCAGAGGCAGTCCCTGTTCCCATTACTAGGGAATCCACTTGGAGACTGAACTGCCATGAGCTACATCTGTGCAGGGGTTCTAGGTTATCTCCATGCATGCTACTTGGTTGGAGTATCAGTCTCAGGGAAGACCCCTGTGCTCAGATTTTTTGGTTCTGTTGCTCTCCTTGTGGAGCTTCTGCCCTCTCCAGATCTTACTATTTTCTACTTATTTCAAAAGATTCTCTGCATTATGCCCAAAGGTTGGCCATGAGTCTTAGCATCTGCTTTGATAGTCTGCAGGGCAGAGCCTTTCAGAGGGCCTCTGCCAGTGTTCTTAACCACTGAGCTGTTTCTCCAACTCCTTCATTCATTTTAAAATCTTTTAAAAGCTAAAAGTGCGTCATCTTTTTAATCCATTGCCATTGGCTTGTTGAGGAAGTCTGGAGTTTGACCTATAGGTTTGTTACAGTACAAGAATTGCCACACAAATCACTCAGACTCTGGTCTCTGTTAGATATGGATTGTTTATTGGACACCTCTTCCAAGCTGATTATAATCAGGGCCACAGAAGGACTCGGGAGCCTGACTGTGACATTGACCCATTTTCCAGGGTAGGTTATAAAGGCAAAAACCACAGTTAGCTCATACAGGGACATATGGTGGTAGAGGGTAGGCAGTTCTTACTCAAGTTATTTTTGCTAACTAGACAAGCAGCTCTAGCTGACCTTTAGTTTGATTGGTCCCAAGTAAAGTTTATGGTTAGGACCAGCTGTGCTTATGATTGAGGAATTTCTAGGTACAACAAGGCCACAGAGTATGTTTAACATAAACATAGTTTTTTTTGTCAACCTGAACTTGTTCAGGGGGCTTTTACATCAGCAACAAGTTGAGATGATGTGGCTGGTGGGCCTGAAACAAAAATGGCTATACTTATGCTAAAAGGCCCAGGTCACAACAGGATATCCTATGTTCTTGATTTGGCTGAGTGCTTCATCACGTTATTTTACGTGTATTTCATATAGTTTAGAAACAGTCTTGAGATTCAGGTTTTTGTTATTATTTTATAGTTTATTGTAATGGAAGTTTTGGTTTCTTTAAAAACTCAGTTATGTTATATAAATATGTTTTTGTTTTAATCCCAAGTGCGGTATTTTAGTTTGGACTTTTTGTTTGTCCACAGTTGATAATTGCCTTCTTCAGGGCATGGTCTTTGCCAGCTGGCAATGCCCTGCCTCCTGCAACACAAACAGGGGTGTGGTCTAGGGCTCTGAGGATATAAATATGAAAGTTCACAAAGAGAGGTGTGGCAGTTTGTAGAGACCAAAGACAGATGATGTGGCCTTTTGGAAAGATGGAGGAGAGATGCTTCATGGCAAAGTGGCAAAGAGGAGATAGACTGAGGAGACTGCTTGCTGTGTTTGCTGTTGACAGTGTTTGGTATAGCCCCCCAAAGAACTCATTGTCCCTAAACAGCTGGGAGAAGTAAAGGGGTCTGCATCCTCTCTCCCCACTAACCTTCTCTCTCTTACCTGGAGTTAAAGGGTTGGTGAAAGGGAGGTAGAGACCTAAACACCCCAAATAAAATATTTAAAAACAAGCAGAGCAGTTTATAATTGAAGCTCAGAACTTTTCTTTATATAATGTCTGCTTGCTTACTTTTAGTACAAACACAAGTGGATTGAGGCTCTTGAGATATGGTCGCTTTTGTTGTCATTTTTTCCCATTATCTTTTTATGTAATAGCTTTGCTATTCATTTGGTAACTGTTCTTTAAATCATTTTATGAAGTGAACATAAGTAATGATTTTCCAATTCTATAATTTTCGCTGCATTTGTAAGTTACAGTAGCCTTGTAATAATTATCTGTCCCCTATTTAATAAGCCTAATACACTTCCTATAAGAAAGAGATATATGTTCAACTCTTTCTAGATGCCAGTTTTCCAGGTAAGGAGTCAGTGTCTTATTCTACAGTGACAGATCCTTAAATGTTAGGCTGTTGGACTCCCAAGGTGGGGAGACCCTCCGTTCCTCGGGATAGACGCCAGACCTCAATAACCCACAAAAAGACACTTGATGCAAACAGCAAGAGGTGTTTATTAGTAGCCGGCATGCCGGGGCTCTGCACACAGCTCCCATGCAAGGGGTGGTACAGAGCCCTGAGCTGCAGAATCACAGAGTTTATAAAGGCAAAAACCGCAAAACAGGAGGGGGTCTAGAGGTAAGGGATTTTTCCAATGGGGGCAGTCAGTGATTGGCTGTGCCCAGGTGTGGTGACTAGGGGATGGTTAGGGACTGTTTGCACTTTTCAGTCCAGGAACAAAGAAGGGCATTTAGGGCCAAGTTAAAATTTCCTACCCTTACAGGCCTTCCTTGCATTTCCTGGGTTAACTCTTTATGGACAGGAGGCATCCTTGTGAATATTCTGCAGTATTTGATTGGCTATTATTTTATTCAGTATATTCTGTTTCTGTGTTTGTGTGATTGCCTATAATACTGATTCTTAATATGTGGAAGACCTACCTCTCTGTGGGGCATTTGGAGGTATCTGGAAGTGATTTTCATTTTCAGAGTTAATTGAATATGTACTGTAGAGGAATTTTAATCCAACAACATGACTATTCTGGTTGGAATGCAGATTCACCCTTAGCACACATCTTTAAACCCTCTAACTGGAATACCCTTAGCACCACCTTTAATCCCAAACAATGAAGGTTAAAATTAGTTTGTAGAAGGAAGCAGAGAGGTTGGACTCCGTTCATGAGTTCAGGGAAGGTCAACAGAGGCCAGAGAATGGGAAGGAACCAGAAAATTAGAAAAGATTGCTAGAGTTCCTCTGACACCAAGCAGAACAATTCAGTTAGAAGCTAAGATAAGCCAGTATGAGCCAGTCATCGTAGAGAAGTTTGAGCTATAACAGCTGGGTTGAAATAGCCTGCCAGAGTTCAGAAAGAACTAGAAGCAGTGAGCTTATTTAGCATTAAGTCTCAAAGGCTGAAAATGTTCTAGGCCTAGGTTAGATTATATGGAGTCTAGAAGCTTCCAAGAGTAGGCCTAGGTTAAGGGAGGCAGTAAACCTCTAAGACAAACAATTACGTCAGGTGAATAAAATATACTTTTAGTTTTATATAATCTGTATGTACTATATTATTGGTATTTAGCAGAAATGATCTAGGAATGCTACATAAGAACTGATTTATTCAAATTGCCAACTGTTGCCAGGTGTGGTGGCACATGCCTTTAATCATAGCACTCAGGTGACAGAGGCAGGTGAATTTCTGAGTTGGATGCTAGCCTTGTCTATATGGTGAGTTGCACGCCAGCATACACACACTAACACACGCACGCGCACACACACACACACACACAGACCTACAAAATAACAACAAAAAAAACCCAAATTGTCAGTTTTATGCCCAAGTCTTAAGGTCCCCAAAGACCACCAGGAGCCATACCATGTATGCAACAGCAAAGATCTTTATTCCAGCTTAAGCTTAGTCTCTCCACTCTCCCCAATGCAGTGGAACAGAGAGGAGAGCCCCTAGCAGCTTCATGGTAGGGTTTTTTTTTTAATTTGTTTATTTTTATATCAATCACAGGTTAGATACTTTGCATCCCAGGCATAGCCCCCCTCCTTCCTTCCTTCCCCCCCTCCCTCTCCTTCCCTCATCTCCCTCCTCCCCGCCCCCTCCAAGTCCACCAACAGGGGAGGACATCCTCCCCTTCCATCCAACCCCAGCTCATCCTGTCTTCTCAGGGCTGGCTGAAATGT
>CM053742.1:54061004-54088662 GCA_028658305.1 Pachyuromys duprasi | reverse complement strand
GGAGGGTGTAAGGTGAAATCTCAGAGTCGTTTTGATTTGCATCTCCCTGATGGCTAAGGACGTTGAGCATTTCTTTAAGTGTTTTTCTGCCATTCTATAATCCTCTACAGTCAGTTCTCTTTTCTTAACTGAGACAATGAGATTGGCCTGTAGGCAATCAACATGACATTTTCTTGATTAATGATTGACAGTGGTACACTACTCACTATAGGCCTGGTGTGTATAAGAAGCAAACTAAGTGAGCAAGGCACTAAGTGGCATTTCTCCATGGCTTCTGCTTTAGTTTCTGCCATGGATTCCTGCTTTGCCTTCCCTTAATGGACTGTGAAGTGTCGCCAAAAAAGCCTTTCCTCCAAAAGCTGTTTTTGGTTACCTCCTTTTATCATAGCAATAGAAACGCTAAAACACTGATCATTATAGCTAAGATATTTTAGGAGAATGAAAAGGGCATTATTGGCAATCTCATGAGATAGACAGTGAAAACTGTGACAGACCCAGAAAAGCCTGGATATCTAGCCACCTCTCCATAGAAGGATGCTAGGCACTAAGCATAGAAAGGCTTGCTAACTAATACAACATGACTAAAGTAGTTAGCTCTAAGATTAGTGGCATAAAAAATTTAAGAGTTTTGCCAAAACCTATCTGCATCAGCATATTTCATATGAACACAAAACACTCTGGAACATTTAAGTAAAATATCTTTGCTGCCGCAACATAAAACATAGGAGTTCCATTAAACTCAAGGACTGAATTGTTGTGTTGCTTGACCACTGCTCAGAAAAGAAGTGGGCCATTAACTGGCACATGAAACATTAAGTCTTCACATTTTCAGAGGGCTTTATAATTTTAAACTGCTTTTTCATTTTATCTCCATGACTGGAGATAAAATAAGTAGGGCAGATAAATAAGAAAACTGAAGCTCAAAAAAAATTTTCCCAAGGCCACAGAGCACATATTAGAAGCTGTTCCCACCACACTGCACACTGGCCCACTGATTATAAAGTAACAGATATGCTGGTGCCTTCGGAGTTCTTTCTTGGGAACTTTCGGAAATATGTGGCATCCAGCTACTCCTTTGTTTTTACCTCAAAAAATATGAAAGCAATACATTTAGAATGCAAGGGAGTTTTAAAAAAACAAAGGGGTATACAAAAGAAAATCCTACCTCTAATCCTTCACTCACACGCTCCGTGCCTTCCTCATACTCACAACTCCTATCTCAGCTCCTTTTCTATTCAGTCACACAAAGAGACCCAGAGAACGTGGGTGTGGTCGCTCTTGTCTTTAATCCTAGAACGTGGGAAACTGAGGCAGGAAGATTTGTGTGAGCCCAAGGCTAACCTGGGCTAGAATCTCAGACCCTGTCTCAAACGAATAAACAACAAACCAACAAACAAGAAAAAACCTGGAAACAAATCCTTTCAAGGGACATGCAATGATTTTCAGTAGAAAACTTTATGATGTTGTGCATATGTATATTGTTCTACAATTTGATTTTCCTACATAAAAAGCAACTCTATTATCTTTATCTTTATGTCCAATTACATCTACGCATCTTCCCTATTTGTTCTGTAGACTACATAATATTTCATAGTATAAGTGAATTATACCTTCTTCTATAACAATAGAGAATTAATACTAATAAAATAATCATTTCCATTTTCTACTACTATAAACAAAAGTGCAAGAAACATCTTTTGCTTAGATTTTGTCCACTTCTATGACTATATTTGTCAGTTGGGTCCCTATGGGTTGTATAGTTGTTTCTAGACTTGATCCCTAAAAAAGGACTGCTGAATGAAAGGACACAGGTTATTTAAAATTTTGGTAGACTACCAACTTGTCCACCAGATATTGTCCATAAATCTACATGTCTATCAAGAGAGTACAAGATACATGTTTCTAACAGCCTTGCTAACAATGAAAATGTTTCTTTCATTTGCACTGTTATCACAGTTACAACTTGTTACTGCCTTATGCTTTCCTGCATACTTTTGTGCCTCTGTCAACATGGTCTAGGTCGCTCCAAGTTGAAGTCAATTCTAATGCTCTCGATGTTTCTCTCAGAGCTACAGCTTCTTAACTCTTACAAGGTAACTAGGATTTTTTTTTACCTTTTTGCATTTTCCCTGTGTGTGGGCATATATGACAAATGTGTCTGTATGTACATGTGTAGGGTCAAGGTTAATGTTGAGAATCATCCTCAATCATTCTTTAAAGTGGCTAGATTGAGTTGGGATGTGTTGTCGCACATCAGATTACATACTGAAATAATATCTGGAATCCACTGGACTAAGTAAAACATAATGTCAAAATATTTTAAAATTAAAAAAAAAAACTGGAGGTTTTAAAGACCCTGAAATTCATGCCTCACCAACACCATATTCTCTGTGGCCTTGCTTACCATACTTACCTCTCACCCCTCTGTTCAAGTCACACCGCACTCTCCCTAGAGGATAAGTTTCCACTTCTTAGAACATCCATTCTGGTAGCTCACACTACCTATAAATATTTCTTCTCAGATATAAACAGGGAAATTTCCTTTATTATCTTCTAGTCTTCCTTAAACTCTCTGTTCCCTCCACAAGGTGTCCATTGTTTACTAATCATTTTGAAAGACAGGGTTTTGTTATATATCCCCGGCTGACAGGGAACTCACTGTGTAGACTAGACTTGCTCCTCAAACTTTCAAAGACCCTTCGGCATCTGAGGGTCTACTGAAGGCTGGAGTTATGAGTTGTTTATACAATTTTCAATTTGGACTTCTCACTGGCCTTCCCATCACCTTAGACCTTTTCACTTTTTCTAATATATAGTACTCTCCCCTCATCTATGCATTTTTTCACCATGATTTCAGTTGCCTAGGGTCAGTGATACCTCAAAACTACTAAATGTTAAGTTCCAGAAATAAAAGCCTCATATTAAAATAACTTTCATTACTTTGTAATTATTTCATTTTAATTATTATTTTTAACCCCTTACTGAGCTTAATTTATAAATTAAACTTTGTGTTAGGCATGCATGTATAGGAAAAAACAGACTGTATATATAATGTTAAGTAGTATCTGCACTATCAGGACTCACCAGTGGTCTTAGAACATAATTTCCATTAAGAAGAAGGGGATACTGTATTACACAGTTTACCCAGCAACTGTGTATGATTCAAAATGGTAAGATTTTGCTTTATTCACTATTTATTCTGAGGGCTAAGAACAGTGCCTGACACATAGCTTATGTATTAGAACTATTTATTAAGTAAGAAACTTTTGAATGTGGGTTCAATCCATCTGAAATTTATTTTTCTGGAATATGAGATACAGTAAAACAATTTTTAAAATATTCTGATCTCCCAGATAGTGCCAAAACATTACCCTTTGAGTGATATTTGCTCTCTGGAAAAAGTTAAGCCATTTGAGGCTAAGTCTCATTTTAAGGGAAGTTATCATGTTAGCTAATGTTGCTTTGTAGGTAAGAATTCAGGTATAATTACAGTAGAGTCTGTACCTTGGATTGGTTTGAAAGTTGGCTCAGAGGCAATCTGAGGTTCCAAAATAAATCTTTGCCATTCTTATGGAAGCTGAATGTGAATCAGAGAGAGAAAGATATACAGAGACAGAAGAATGAGAGTGGAAAATCCAGGGCTAAAGCTTTTCACATATATTGCTTGTTAACCAAAATAGTTATGAAGAAACTGAAGCTTATAGGAATTTTGAAAAATATATTTTATGGTTTGCAATTTTTGATTTTTAATTATTTATGAATAAGCATAATATTGTCAGTGCTTAGAGCTTACATATTATATTTGTGTGACTGAGTCCAAAAAAATTGCTTTTAAGATCACCTACATACCAGAGCTAGGACTTCCACAGTCAGTTAGCTCTGGAACACATGCTCTTAACTTGTGGCTAAATCACTATGGTTTTAAGGGCCTTGTTTGATATTGGCACCCACTGACTGCTTAAAAACATATGTCAAATTCTATTTTTCATACCCACAATACATCAAACTGACTATTTTGAAGAGTAACACTCATTTAGATACATTTGACATAGCATTTTAAAAGGTCTAAAATATCATTATCTCCAAAGCAACGACAGATTCTCTTATTCCAGGCTAATACTGAGTTGCCTAGCAAGCAATAAAAAGAAGTACCATATACTGTGTGGTTTTACAGCTGTCTTAACAAAGTTGGAACTCCCAGTCAAACTCTCAAGTGAATGTTGTTAACGTTGCTGCGATATACCCAAGTATAAAGCCTGGACTTTCTATTAATAATGAGCAAAATAAAACATCACAGTTTTCAAGTGTACACTCTGGGTAGACAGCTGACTGAGAATCTTTCAGATATTTCCAGGAAAAAAAATACTTATTTGTACTATTGAAGCAGGGCCACTTCAGCTGTATATTCAAAGAGGGCCATGAAGGTTCTTGTCCAGTTGAACTTAGGAAATATTTTCTTTTCCTGTTCTTAAGGGAAGAACTATGCAGAATGTTCTCCTGTGAAAAATCATATTTTAACAGTAAGAATGAGTCAGCTTCCATTGAGTAGTCTGAGATTGCTTACCTAGCGATAGTAGAGAGGCTGGAATGGGTTAGTACCAGGAACTCCATGTTAACCGATAGTGTGACTCAACTTGCTGTGTACATTAAAGTATTTGGGAAGGCCCACTCCTAAGTAATTTGTATTGACTCACTGTACAAACACATGTCATAAAGTCTGCTTTGGAAAAAAATCACATGTATGAGTAGCTGCACAGCACCCATGTGGATCACACATATGTGTACATACTTATCCATATTTAACTCAAAGACATCCTAGACCCTTAATTGTTTTCACTTACGAGGAGTCAAACTATGAAGAATCATATTCTAATTATTGAATGTAAGGCCCTGATATTTTAACCAGTTACATACAACACTCTCTGAAAATGTCACACCTAATCAAAAAGAATCCTAAAATTTGGAGATGCTGAGACTGAAAGGAAAATATTGAAATATTTCACAACTGTCCAAGTTGGTTAGATCTAATACAGGCTACCTAATAAACAGCTTACTGGGTGACAATCAGCTACCAGGTTAAGTATTTTATATGCAGTGGCCACACAGCTTACCATTGGTGGAAAAAGGACTTATGCTGAGGCATGACTGACCTGAGGTTCATGTTTTTCCCCATTGTCTTATAAGACTTCTTGGCACCCAGCAAGAGACAGGAAAACCAGTGGTCAACACACAGTCCCTGCTTCCCATGCTTACATTCTTGCCAAGAAGACAAGACAAATACACACAGCAAAAGAGATTAATACTAAGTAATATAAGATTTGGATAGGCTGTGCTAGGTGGCACAGAAAACAGTAAGTACAAAAGGAGTGATGTGACCTGTATCAAGAGGTGCTGGTAAATGGGATGGACATTGAATGTAGGAGAAAACAAGTAGCAGGACAAGAGCCTACCACAGAGGGCCTCGGAAAGACTCTACCTAGCAGTATATCAAAGCAAATATTAAGACACATAACCAACCCTTTGGCAGAGTGCAGGGAATCATATGAAAGAAGGGAGAGTTAGTATGACCTGAAGAAGACAGGAGCTCCACAAGGACCAAATATATCATGGCACGGGGGTCTTTTATGAGACTGTTTCTCCAACCAATGATGATATATGGATATAACCTAGAACCCCTGCTTGAATGTGGCAAATGGTAGCTCAGTATCCAAGTGGGTACCCTTGTAAGGGGAACAGGGACTATTGTGGACATGAACTCAATGGCTGGCTCTTTGACCACCCCCTGTCTCCCGAGGGAGGAGCAGCCTTGCTAGGCCACAGAAGAGGATATTGCAGCCAGTCCTGAAGAGACCTGGTAAGCTAGAGTTAGATGGAAGGGGAGGAGGTCCTCCCCTGTCAGTGGACTTGGAAAGGGGAAGGGAGGAGATGAGGGAGGGATGGGGGATAGGGAGGGAATGCGGGAGGGGGCTACGGCTGGGATACAAAGTACATAACCTGTGATTAATATAAAATAAAAATGTTAAAAAATAAAAAAGAGGTGCTGGTGAATTCCCAATTATTATTATTGCATGAGTTCCACAGAGGTCTACTTGGGAAGAGGTAGGCATTCTGAGAGAATTTGGACAGGATATTATTTAGTTGATTGACATGTAGTAACTGTACCTATTTATGAGGTACAATGTGCTCTTTTTATGCATGTGCAATACGCAATAGATCAGAGCAGTGTTTTTGAAGATGAAGATTTACAATGGGCAATGAAGAGAGATAGGGAGCTGTGGCATTTCTGAGGGCAGGAATAACAGAGATGCAAAGATCATGTACGTGAAAGTCCTAAAAAGAAACCAAGATTGATTGTATCAAAAATATGAAAAGAGTTGGGATGGGACTCAGGCATGAAGAAGCTCACAAAGTATACAAAAGTGGTAGGAAATAGCAAAGTTAAGCAGGGCATGGTGGTACCCGCCTGTAATCCCAGCACTCAGGGAGGCAGAGGTAAGCAGATCCCTCTGAGTTCGAGGCAGCCTGGTCTA
Organism: Pachyuromys duprasi; assembly: GCA_028658305.1. Lineage (NCBI taxonomy): Eukaryota > Metazoa > Chordata > Mammalia > Rodentia > Muridae > Pachyuromys > Pachyuromys duprasi. The sequence continues at coordinate 54,082,132 of CM053742.1, read as the reverse complement.
TAAAGCGAGTCCTGGACAGCCAAGGCTATACAGATAAACCCTGTCTCAAAAAACTCAAAAAAAGAAAAAAAGAAAAGAGAAGAAAACAGCAAAAGTTGGTGAATTCCACTGAACTTACTATAAAGTAAGAATAATCAACAGAAGGCCTCAGTTTTTGGTTTGTTATGTTGAATGTCAGTACTGCCTTGTGTGTGTGTGTGTGTGTGTGCGTGTGTGTGTGTGCGTGTGTGTGTTTTGTTTAATGTGTGTGTTGACGGGGGTTGGGGGGAGCAATGTGTATGTGTGAGTATGGCCTTGCATGTGGACACCATCAGCCAGCCTCACTTCTACAAGTCACTAACGACCTTTTATTTTTTTAATTTTCATTTTGAGACAGGGTTTCTCACTTGTCTGGGATTTTGCCTAGCAGGTTGACCTGGGTGGTCAGTGAGCCTCAGCAATCTGTCTGTCTGCCTTCCTGACACTACGATTAAAAACATGTACTGTCCTTTTTTTACATGACTACTTTTATTTCAACTTGACACAAGCTAAAGTCATCTGAGAGGAGGGAATTTCAGTTAACTAAATGCCACCATAAGATCAGGCTGTAGGCCAGGCTCTGGGGTATTTTCTTAATTAGTGATTGATGGGGGAAGGCCCAGATCATTGTGGGTTATTTTATCTGGTGGTCCTAGGTCCTGTAAAAAAGCAGGCTAAGGTCATTCAATACCTCCCCTCAGAGCTCAGGGATCCCTGAAGAAGAGAAGGCAAAATGAACTGTAGGGGTGGAGGAAACCAGGAAAACAAGACCTTGTATCAATTGAGCAAAGCTCATATGAACTCAAAGAGACCGAAGCACCATGCACAGAGCATGCAGAGTTCTAAACTGGGTCCTCTGTGTTTATATTTTAGCTTTCAGCTTAGTATTTTTATGGGACCCCGAGTGTGTGAATGAGTGCCTTATCTTTGGGCTCTTTTCCTTCAGGTTAGTTTGCCTTGTCCAACTCCAATGTGATGGTTTTTTGTTTGTTTGTTTTATCTTACTATGTTTTTATTTTATTATATTTTGTTATTATCTATTAGAAGCCTATTCTTTTCTAATGAGAGACAGAAAGGGAGAGGACCCAGATGGGAGGGAAAGTGGGGAGGAAGTGGGAAGTAAGGGGAGGAGAAACTATAATCAGGGTATTGTATGGAAAATGAATCTTTTGGGGTTTGTTTGTTTGTTTTTCAGGGCAGGGTTTCTCTCTGTAGCCTTAATGATCTTGAACTCACTTTGTAGACAAGGATGGCCTTGAACGAACAGAGATCCAACTGCCTCTCCCACCCCAAGTACTGGGATTACCAGTGTGCTCCACTGCAGCAGTAAGAATCTATTTTTAATAAAAGTGGTGATGATGTTCATGATAATGATGGTGATGATGACAAGCCATAGAGAGCAAGCCAATAAAGTAGTACTTCTCCATGGCCTCTGCATCAGTTCCTGCCTCCAGGTTCCTATCCTGTTTGAGTTTCTGGCATCACCACGTTTTTAAATATTTTTTAATTATTACAATTTATTCACTTTCTATCCCAGCTGTAGCCCACTCCCTTTTCCCCTCCTCTTTCCACCCTCCATCCCTCTTCTCCTCCCATGCTTCTCCCACAGTCCACTGATAGGGGAAGTCCTCCTCTCCTTCCATCTGACCCTACCCTAACAGTTCTCATCTGGACTGGCTACATTCTTTTTCTGTGTGGCCTGGTACAGCAGCACTCCTCCCAGGGGGTCAACAAAGAACCAGTGACCGAGTTCTCATCAGAGACAGCCCCGCTCCCCTTACTAGGAAACCCACTTGGAGACTGAGCTACCATGGGCTACATCTGAGCAAGGGGTCTATGTTTTCTCCATAACTGGTCCTTGGTTGGAGTATTGGTTTTGTAAATACACCTTGACCCAGATTTTTTTTAGTTCTGTTGGTCTCCTTGTGGAGCTGCAGCCCCCTCCAGGTCTGTCTTTCATATGATTCCCTGAATCCTGCCCATTAGCTTCTTTGGGAGTATAGATTTTAGAATGTTTATCCTATATTATATGACTAACAACCACTTATAAGTGAGTATAAAACCAAGGGTGTGCTTCTGTTTCTGGGTCTCCTTACTCAGGATGATATTTTCTAGTTCTGACCACTTGCCTGAAAATTTCATGATTTCCATAATTTAATTGCTGAGTCATATGCCATTGTGTAAATATACCACAATTTCTGTATCCATTCCTTTCTTGAGGGACATCTGGGTTGTTTCCAGATTCCGGCTATTAAAATAAAGCTGCTACGAACATGGTTGAGCAAATGTCATTGATGTATAGTTGAGCATATTTTGGATATATCCCTAGGAGTGCTATAACTGGATCTTGAGGTAGCACTATTCCTAACTGTCTGAGAAAGTGCGAGATTGATTTCCCAAGTGGTTGTAAATTACATTCCCACCAGCAATGGAGGAGGGTTCCCCTTTCTCCACACCCTCTCTAGCATATATTTTCACTTGAGTTTTTTATCTTAGCCATTCTGATGGGTGTAAGCTGGCTTTGATTTGCATTCCCCTGATGACTAAGGATGTTGAGCATTTCTTTAAGTGTCTCTCTGTCATTAGATATTCCTCTATTGAGAATTCTCTGTTTAGTTCTACATCTCATTTTTAATTGGATTACGTGATTTGTTGCTGTTTAACTTTCTGAGTTCCTTATATATTCCGGATATGATCCCTCTGTCAGATATATGATTAGTGAACATCCTTTCCCAGTCTGTAGACTGTCATTTTGTTTTTATGACTGTGTCCTTTGCTTTGCAGAAGCTTTTCAGTCTCATGAGGTCCCATGTGTTGATTGCGGATCTTAGAGCCTGTAGTGTTGTTGTTCTGTTCAGGACGTTGTCTCTTGCACCAATGAGTTCAAGGCTCTTCCCCACTTTTGCTTCTAACAGGTTGAGTGTGTCTCTTTTATGTTGATCCACTTGGACTTTAGTTTTGTGCAGGGTGTTAAATATGGGTTTATTTGCATTTTTCTACATGTAGAAATTCAGTTAGACCAGCACCATTTGTTGAAGATGCTGTCTTTTTTCCATTGTATGGTTTTGGCCTATTTGTCAAAAATTAAGTATCTGTAGGTGTTTGGGTTTATTTCTGAGTCTTCTATTTGATTCCCTTGATCCACCATTATGTTTCTGTGCCAGTACTGTTTTTATTGCTGCTGCTCTGTAGTATAGCTTGAGATCAGGGATGGAGGTACCTCCAGATGATCTGTTAATGTACATGATTGTTTTAGCAATTCTGGTTTATTTGTTTTTCCATATGAAATTGACAATTGTTCTTTTAAATTTTGTCAATTATTGTTTTGGTATTTTGATGGGAATTGCATTGAATATGTAGATTGCTTTTGGCAGGATGGCCATTTTAACTATGTTAATCCTACCAAACTATGGGCATGGAAGATCTTTCCATCTTCTGATATCTCCTTCGATTTCTTTTTTCAGATACTTGAAGTTTTTTTCAAACAGGCCTTTCACTTGCTTGGTTAGAGTCACACCAAGTTATTTTATGTTATTAGTGGCTATTGTGATGGCTGTTGTTTCCCTAATTTCTTTTTCAGCCCTTTTGTCTTTTGCATACAGGAGGGTTACTGATTTTTTTTGAGTTAATTTTGTATCCAGCCACTTTGCTGACAGTGTTTATCAGCTGAAGGAGTTCTCTAGTAGAATTTTTGGTGTCACTCATGTATACTCTCATGTCATCTGTGAATAGTGATGCTCTGACTTCTTCCTTTCCAATTTTTATCCCCTTGATCTCCTTTAGTTATCTTATTGCTCTAGCTAGGACTTCAAGTACCATTTTAAAGAGTTACAATGTGCAGACTAGCCATGTCCCTGATTTCAGTTGGACTGATTTGAGTTTGTTTCGGTATGTGCCTTGTATCTCTAATCTCTCCAAAACTTTAAACAGGAATGGGTGTCGGATTTTGTCAAATGTTTTTTCAGCATCTAAGGAGATTCTCATGTTCTTTTTCTCTTTCAGATTGGTTATATGGTGGATTACATTGTTTAATTTCCATATATTGATCCATCCCTGCACACCTCAAATGAAGCCTCCTTGATCATGGTGGATGATACCTTTTATCTGTTCTTTGATTAGGTTTGTGAGTATTTTATTGAATATTTTTGTATCAGTGTTCATTAGAGAAAAACATCTGAAATTCCCCTTTTTGGGGGGTCTTTGTGTGGTTTAGGTATCAAGCTCACTGTGGCCTCATAGAATGAGTTTGGTAACGTTCCTTCTGTTTCTATTTTGTGGAATAGTTTGAAGAGTATTGCAGTTAGCTCTTCTTTGAAGGTCTGGTAGAATTCTGTGCTGAAGCCATCTGGCCCTGGGTTTATTTTGACAGGGAGACTTTTGATGACTGCTTCTATTTCCTTGGGGGACATAATACTATTTTTTTTACCTGATCTTGATTTAATTTTGGTAAATGGCATCTATCAAGAAAATTGTCCATTTCACTTAGATTTTCAAATGTTGTGGCATATAAACTTTTGTAGTAAAACTTAATGATTGTTTCAATTTCCTCAGTGTCTGTTATGTCCCCCATTTCATTTCTGATTTTTCTGATTTTGATAATTTCTCTGCCTTTCAGTTAATTTAGCTAAGGGTTTGTCTATCTTGTTGGTTTTCTCAAAGATCCGGCTCTTATTCTCATTGATTCTTTGAAGTGTTTTCTTTGTTTCTAATTCATTGCTTTCACCTCTAAGTTTGATTATTTCCAATTGTCTACTCCTCTTGTGTATGTCTGCTTTTTTCTAGGGCTTTTAAGTGTGCCATTACGTTGTTTGTAAGGGATATCTTAAACTTCTTTCTGAAGGCACTTAGTGCTATGAACTTTCCTCTTAGCACTGCTTTCATTGTGTCCCATAAGTTTGGGTAAGTTGTGCCTTCATTTTCATGGAATTTTTGGAGTCTCTAATTTCTGATCAAGCTGTCATTTAGTAGAGAGTTGTTTAGTTTCCAAGTGTATGTCACCTTTTTGTTATTTCTATTATTGTTGAAGTTTAGTTTTAGGCCATTGTGGTTTGATAGGATAGAAGGGATTATTTTCATATCCTTGTATCTATTGAGGCTTGCTTTGTACCTAACTATATGGTCCATTTGGGGGTAGGTTCCATGAGGTGCTCAGAAGAAGGTACACTCTTTTGAGTTTGGGTGAAAAGTTCAGTAGACACCAATTAGGTCCATTTGACTTAGGACCTCTTTAAGTGTCATTATTTCCCTATTTAGTTTCTATCTAAATGGACTGTCCCTTGGTGAGAGTGGAATGTTGAAGTCTCCCACTATTGAGGTTTTGGGCTCAATGTGTGATTTAAGCTTTAATACTGCTTCATTTACAAATGCAGGTTCTGTTGTGTTTGGGGCATAAATGTACAGGATAGTGATATCCTCCTGGTGGATTTTTACTTTGATTAGAATGAAGTGCCCTTCCTCATCTTTTTCGATCAATTTCAGTTCAAAGTCTACTTTATTAGATATTAGGATGGCTACTTCAGCTTGTTTTCTGGGTCTGTTTGCTTGGAAAGCCCTTTTCCAGCCTTTTACTCTGAGGTAGTGTTTATCTTTGTTGCAGAGGTGTGTTTCATGGATGCAGCAGAATGTTGGATCCTGTTTCCTCACCCAATATGTTTTTCCGTCTTTTTTTGGAGAGTTGAGTCCATTGATGTTGATAGACCAATTAATGAAAGTTACTTTTATTGTGGATTTTGTGGTGTTACTGTGTTTCTGTGCCCATTTTCTTTTAATATTTTTGTTTTGACATTATCTATATCCTGTGTTTTCTTTACTATAGTTGGTTTTGTTAGATTGCAGTTTTCTTTCTCGTATCTTCTGTAGCATGGGTTTGCTGTGTATATATTGTTTAAGTTTAGTTTTATTATGGAATATTTTGTTCCCTCCATCTATGTTGATTGAGACTTTGCTGGGTGTAGTAGTCTGGGTTGGCATCTGTAGTCTCTTAGACTCTGCATGACATCTGACCAGGCCCTTCTGGCTTTTATAGTTTCTGTTGAGAATTCTGGTGTTATTTTGATAAGTCTACCTTTATATGTTACGTGGCTTTTTTATCCTTGCTGCTTTTACTATTTTTTCTTTGTTCTGTAGCTTTAGTGTTTTGACTGTTATGTGAAATGAGGATTTTCTTTTCTGCTTGAGTCTGTTTGGTGTTCTGTAAGCCTCCTGTATATTTATGGACATCTCTATAGGTTGGGAAATTTTTCTTCTATGATTTTCTTGAAATATTTTCTGGTCCTTGGAGCCTAGAATCCTCTTTTTTGTCTATTCTATTATTCTTAAGTTTTGTCTTTTCATGTGGTTCTTGATGCCTTAGATGTTTGTGTCAGGAGCTTTTCTGATTTTATGTTATTTTTTGAGAGATATATTGATTTCTTCAATTGTATGTTCAAGTACCCGAGATTCTCTTCTCCATATTTTAAATTCTGTTGGTGATTCTTACCTCTGTGTTGTCTGATCTCTTTGCTATGTTACCCATCTCCATGAGTTTCTCTGTGTGTTTTTTTTCTTTATTGGTTCTAATTCCATTTTCATGTCTTGAACCAGTTTCTTCATTTGTTTGTATTTGGAGTCTACTCTGTCCATGATAACAACTTTTTTGTTTCTGCTCTATATGCCTCTATATGTTCCTCTACATGGGTCTCTATTTGTTTGGCTGTATTTGCATGTATTTCTTTGAGAGCTTTGTTCATTTCCTATTTATGTGCCTCTGTTTACTGAATAAGCATAGATTTGAGAGAATTTTCCTGTGTGTCCAATGAATTAAAGTATCCTTTGATTTTGAGGTTGCTGGTGAAGCCATGATGTCCTGATTTTTGTTGGATATGTTCTTATGCTGGCCTCTAGCCATCTGCTTATCCATAACAAACAGCTTTGCTGTTTGTTCCTGGAGTCTGTACTACAGACTGGTCCATCTGTCTCTGGAGTATGGAATATTCTTCAGGAAGATGTTAGAGGTCCACCAGTTTGAGAATGGATATTGGTGTTTCCACTGTCACTAAGGGTGGAAGGTCACAGGCGCATGTGCATAAGTGTGAGATTGTGGGTGGAGGTGTGCCTTGGAAGACCGATTGCTAGTGCATGTAAATAACTAGAATGGTGGAGAGTAAGTGCAGGTGGGGTTTGCAAATTTCAGGGGCACAGTGTGCATTTCCTGGAGCCCATGTGCAGGTGAGAGGGATCCAATGTCTGGCTGCTTGCTTAGAGGAACTCTGGATCTGGGGCTCTGCGTGCACTCATTTGAAGGCACACTTACTCACTCACAGGCCTATGCAGAGCACAGGGGTCTCTGTTAGGACCAATGAAATGATGATGTACACAACAGATTTATATGAAAGAAGTTTATTAGATGGAGATGAAGAGAGAAAGAGGAGAGAGATAGATATGATAGGGGGAGCAAGGGGCACCCCTATAGAGAAAGGGGAGAGGGCAAGAGGGTAAGAGGGCAAGAGAAGATAGGGTAAAAGAGCCACAAAGTAGCAGATGGATCCTGTTAAGGAGAAACTTAAGCAAGCCTGCCACATGTGGCTACCTGGCAGGTGAAACATGGTGACATCATAGGTTTCTAGGCAACCCAAAAGCAGGCTGCCTAAATACTAACATTCCTCCCATTTAATGAGACCCTTGAGCTGCTTCTCCTTTAAGGCAAATTAAATTATATAAATTTAGGTTCATTGGAAGCAACTCTTGGTTGCCATGCAAGGGGGTGAGAGAGAGAGACAAAAAAGGGCAACAAAATGTCCAGGGGAACAAAATGTTCAAGAGGAAGAGGGGAAGCCCCTGCCCTGGAAAGTTCAGAGTAGAGGGTTGTCAGTAGAGAGTTGCCAGCCATGCAAGGCGGCAGGTAGGGACTGAGGAACGCTGGGAGAAGCTGGAGCTACCACTACCTGTCTTGGGCCTGAAGCACACCATTTCAGCCTTTTGTTAATAAGTGAACAATGGGCAGAGATTCTCTTCTGTCTACTTCCTGCTGACACTGAGGGCCCTATAGGAGGTCTAAAGGATGAAATACTGGCCAAGTCCAGAAAGAACAGGCTGTTTTGATGCTGTCTAGGGTCTGTGAGAACATCCATTGTTGGGAGGGAAAGTGCAGATCCAGGTTGATGAAAGATTGTGAGGTCAGACTGGAACACATGTGGTAGCTGCTTTGGCACTGTTGTGGATATAGGAAACACTTGGGTCTAGCAGGATACAGGAACATATTTATAGGCAGAACAAAGTTAAGTAAGTTATCAAGAAAATTCATTTAGCTGTATGTATAAAAATTTTGGGAGAGCAAACAGAGGTGGAATGTTTGGATCAAAGAGACTTGAACATGGAAACCTCTATTTACATGAGGGAACCTCTATTTACCCAATCACTGGCAGTAACTTAAAAGGTTCTGCTTTGGCTCTGTCATCTAAGGAAATTGAGGCCAACTTTGGTTACAGAGGTGTGTAAGGTTAGAGGCCTTTAAAGCAGGTAGTAGGTGTAGAAATCTGAAATTCTCTGGAGAACATCCCAAAGGAAAATCTGGAGGAATGGACGAATGGACTATTCCCATTGGGCAGGTAGGAGTCAGTGACCTGTCAAGGCATCCCAAGAGCAAGGTTTGACTCAGTATATTGGTGCAATCTTTTCAAACAGCTCATCAGCTTTGGCCAGACACCAAGGGCACAGTTGACTGTAACAGACATGGTTTACTTGTGCTAAGATTTTTGTAGATGAGCAAGAGTAGTAGGGAGAGAAACGGTGCTGTTAGAGGGAATATCTTACCCAAGGGAGAAGATGATCCTAGATGAGGGGTTTGGATGTAGGTTGGCGAGAGTGGTAAGAAGTGTTTGTGCCAACCAGAAGTGAAGACTCAACAATGGCTGGGTTTGGGTATAAGAATGTAGCAATCAAGTAGTCAGGAAAGGGAAGTCCCAAGACTGGGAAAAGGGGAGGAATCTCACCCTCTGAGACAGGCAATAGGTGCAGTACTTATCTGGAGCCCAACTGACCTGAGAGGTAGATTCAAGTGAATTTCCTGCAGCTTACAAGAATTATTAAGTTTTACAAAGGAGATAAAACTTTATACATGTTAGCATCACAACTGTAATCTGCACTGAAATATACATTGTAGAAAAGGCAGTAGACATACACATTTGTGTTAACAGCATAAGCATTCCTTAAAGTGTGCTCTGAAAAGGCAGAAGCCTTTCTGAAGTAGAAGGGACAAAAGCTCACTTGATCTTAACCTTTAGTATGATTACATTTTATAGCAATTTAAAATCTTGAGCTTGGAACCATGATGGTGGATGGAATGTTTTTGTATTAGAGTTAGATTAATAAATCAGAGCTCTATTGATAAAGGTCAACGCTCTGGATAGTCAATATCATAGTAGCATAGCAACAGGAGGAAATATTAAGCATTTTTACCTATTTAGGATACCTTAAATTGCCTTAGACCTTGCAACCTTTATAACTTGCATTTACCAATCTTAAAACACTTTCTTAGACCCTCAAACATTTATAACTTGCATTTACCAACTTTGAAACACTTTCTAAGTCCCTCAAACATTTATAACTTGTGTTTACCAACCTTAAAACACTTTCTTACACCCTCAAACAATATTTTTTCCTTAGGCTTTTGTATCTAGTTATTTACCATGAGACATAAGTGAAACTGCTAAGAACGTTTATTGTCCTTTAGCTGAAGGGATAGTAAAAGGTTCCATCTGAGGCCTGTTTTTTGAGTCTGACAACAAGACATATTGTGTCTAGGCCTGACAAGAGCAATTCTTGGACTCAGGCTTAAAGCCTAGTCTCCTGGATATGAAGAGAACTGAGAAGGCATCTGAAGTCTCCCAAGACAGAAGTTGGCAATATGTCCATTGGACTCCAGTGTGAGTTCCAAAACAGACCTACATTGTTACCCTCGGCTGGGCAAGGGTGATGGAGGTTGCTGAATCTAGGAGCCATTTGTCCTTCAGCAGGCCAAGGAATTCAAAAGCTGGAAGTGTCTGTGGCTCTTGTGCTGGTTGAGCTTCCATGTCTGGGCACAGAGGACAAGACTGCGTGGGAGCATTTTGACTTCCAAAAGCCAGTCTGCCAGCAGGCAGTGTGGCTTATTGAGGCAGCTGCAGGACCAGTGTCCCCTTTGGCTGCATTTGAAACAGTTACATTGCAGAGTTGACTTTAGGCTGTACCCCGACAGGATGGAGCATTGCAGACCTCTTGTTTTATGTGAGGGAATGCTGACAACCTCAGAGCAGCAGCCAAGGTCTGGAGCATAGATTTTGCTGTAGATGAACCTGTTGGGAAGGCCCCTCTATTATTATTTTTAACAACTCCTATATGGTGACTCAGGGACCAACTGTTTGTTAAAGATGGCCATGAGACCATATTTGCATCTGTAGGACTATAAATATATTTTTGGACATGTTAAAGGACTTGATCATGTATACAACGACTGACTATTAACTTGCATTTGTTAACCATCAAATATTAGAACTTTAGGTTTTGTCCTTGTTAAATTGGAGCCTCAAAAGTCATAAACATAGTCCATAGTTTATAAAGTCTAAGGCTATACTATATATTAATAATGTTATCATATTTAGAAAATAAGACCAAGCATAATTTAACCTTTTGGTAGTTTTAACATAAATAAATAAATGCCTCTAAAATTAATAGAACTTTAATTAGAGTATTGGTAAAAACTTGTGCCTTGTACTCCCTGAGTTATGAGTTTTAAAACCAACAATATAGTAGAACAGTATAAAGCAATTTTAAAATTACATTTGAATTTATTATAGCAAACCTATTAGCCAGAAAGCCTAGTGGTGAATCTGGATCATAGGTAGCTCATGGCAGGAGAAACAGCATTTATTAATTCAGGAATTGATAAAGACATAGGCAGTTAGATATAAATTTTAAGTTAGCTTAATTTAAATAGACCTTTATAACTTTGAAATTTTAGCATTACATAAAAATTATTTTGATCCAGGTTTAAATCATATATATTGTAAAATGAAACTTCGAATTTTTGTAAAAATCCAGACCAATTTAAAATGAGACTTTTTTCTGTCCAAGTCTAAAAGGAGATAAAATAGAGAATTAATTATGATTAAAACTGTTCATACCACATGGTCACCTTAAGGTTTACAGTTTAATTTTAAGATTTCTTTCTTTGAGAGGATAAAAAGATACCAGGCAGTATATTTAGTGATACTGTAGGAAGAGAAACAGACAAGACTGAGAAAAGAGAAATAGGGAATTGTTTTTTACTTCATAATCGCTCTTAGTGTTACTGGATATTAGGCACTTGAGGAGGTCAAAAATACGTGTAGAAGCCAGAGGTTTCCCTAAGAGGAGAGAATATGAGGAAGCTGTTCTTGATAATGAGAATGGGGAAATGGAAATGGACCATGTGGCTAGTGGTTCATCAACCAAATAGCACGGCAGGTCATGGGCTTGACCCAGCTAAGTCTGAGAACCTCGGTACCTGGTACCAGGGTTTCAGCAGCAGCAAGGCCGAGTTCTCATACAGGGAATTTCATCCATGAGAAAGGATACGGGCAGATAGGCAGCTTTAGAATGGAGGTAGGAAGGGGTGCAGTGGCCTTTGAGGATCTACAGAGACTGAAGTTTCACAGCTCTGAAAAAGCAGCTGGTAGCGAGGGAAACCACAACATTTTGTTGTTGTTATTGTTGTTGTTTTATATAACCAAGACGACTGCCAATCATGTAACTTCCTTGATTGCCTTAAGTTAAGATGGCAGTAAAAACATGTGCTTACCCTTGGTGGAGATAGCAGTGAAGCCATGGCTTCACTCTCCTTATCTGAAAATCAACATGGTGGCTAGCCATGTGAGGTGCTTAGCCATAGCGACAGAGCAAGACCAGGTGCTTGCTGGAGGGATGGCTGTCCCAGCCTGGTTCAAAACTCTCTGCGTGCTCGTGGCATGGCTGATTGGAAGGCTGGGCAACTGAAAACCCTTCTCTGCATGCCAGCCTCTCGAATCAGGTATTCCACAAGAGATTTAAAACCTCGCCCATGGGGCCTGAGGCAGAGGCACAATATAAAGCCATCTCTGTGTGCTCAGAGTCCCCTGTAATTGCTTACCTAACAGCAATAGTTTATAAGCAGCTTGTGTCTGTGTCTGAAGAGGCAGTTTTAGCATCTGGTGTGAGCTTTTTAGTTTCCCCAAGCTGATTTTGGCACAGCAAGTGAGTGTCCACCCTGTCCCCAGTGGTCAGATCACATGGCAGGAGTCTGAGTGGCCGTGAGCACAGAGGGACAGGTGTGTGTGGTAAGGGCAGGGAAGTTGAGAGAAAGGTTTTAAGGCATATATGGTTGTGTGGTGGCTAGGGATAGGTAGAGCAGAAAAAAGTCTGTTGGAGGCATCATGGTCAGATTAAAGGGGTCCTGGCATGACCAGACCAGTTGCTACCAGGAGAGCCCTTCCTGGCCCAAAACACCAATATTAGGACCAATGAAATGATGATGCACACAGAAGATTTTATATCAAAGAAGTTTATTAGATGGAGATGAAGAGAGAGAAGGAGATAGCGGAGACATGATAAGGGGGAGGGAGTGGGCCCCCCTACAGAGAAAGGGGAGAGGGCAAGAGACAAGAAGGCCAGAGAGCGACAAAGTGGCAGGTTAGTCCTTTTAAGGAGAAACTTAACCATGCCTGCCAAGTGTGCCTATCTGGACACATGTTGACATCATAGGTTGCTAGGCAACCCAGAAGCAGGCTGTCTAAATACTAATAGGCCCCCCTGGTTTTCTACTCTCAAATCTGTGCCCATAAGGACAAATGAAAGTGTAGGAGTTCTGTTAGTATTGTCTGCTGTTTGGCACTGTGCATGGAGGCCCACAGTTGGGGCTGCCTCTATAGTCTCAGTAACAGTGCATGGAGGCTAGTGCTTCGGAGAGCGGCCACCCTCAGCAGCAGCTGAGCAGGGTCTACTGTACTTGGGTCCACCTCCACTGTCTCAGTCACTGAGCTTCGAGGCCTGTACAGCTGCTGCTTCTGCAGTCTCAGTCACCGAGCAGGGAGTATCATGTTTGAGGCAGCAGCAGCTGCTAAAGCAGCAGCCAAGCAGGGAGGCCTGTGCCTGGATCCAAACTGTCCCAGCTCACAGGTTGTCCCCTCTAGCCCAGGGAGCCTCAATTCCAATATGTTGGCTTTAGCCTCCCTTCCACTCACCAATTTTGGAGTTTCAGATCTTCTGCCCCTCAGATATGGTACACAATGGTCGGTGCCATCTTGGAGCCTTGTCATAACCACTTTTATTAATAAACTATTATGTGGAAGTGTGAGTGAAATCAACTCTTTCCTCCCTAAGTTGGTTTTGGTCATGGTGTTTCATCACAGCAATGGTGTCCCTGAACTATGACCCGACTAGAATTCGGGTCCTTCTAGTGCTGGCAAAACAAGAATTTATACGCTGAGCTACCTCCTCAGTGACTGTCTTGGGTTTTGGATATGTTTTGTTTTTGCTGTATTTGTTTTGTTCTACTGAAGTAGCAGAATAGTAAAGATACAAAAAGCACTGAATCTATAAAGGTTCTGTTATCAATTGAAGGGATACTTAACATCTTTGGTCTTCATTTTCTTAAGTCTACAGATAAGACGTAACAAGGCCTACTTGGTAAGAACTGTAAAAATATATTTACAAAATGCTTAGGACAGTGTCTACGGGTACTGGACACTATCAACATGGTTGCTATATAATTATAAATGCAATTCATAATCAACACATAAATGTGAGACATTGCTAATATTTCCTATAAATATCTTTCTTTTGTGGGAAATAGAATACAAGGATAATAAAGCAGAAGCAGATACCTAAAGGAAGGAAGGGAACCAGTTGAACTGAGGGAAGAGTCATGGGGGACAATGGGGTAATAATAAAATAAAATTAAAGAGGGTATAAAGAGAGAATAAAGAAAGGATTTAATGACCATAGGAAGATGTCATGACAAAATCCATTACTTTGTATGCTAAACTTAAAAAAAAATCTTAAAAAGGAGGTTTGAATTGGGGGGACTGGGTTATTTTGCTTGATATAGATCCCAGTTAAACTCAATGGGACACAGAGGAAAAACAAAACACAAAACAAAAACAAAATAAAAACAAAAAACAGAAAGCAAGATATGAAAGCGTTGGAATGGCAACACAGTAAGAGGAAGAAGGGCTGGTGGGAGTGAAGGAAAAGAGATGTGGAGGGATAAGTGTGACTGCAATGTATCATATACATGTACAAAATTGAATAAATTAATAAAAATGTTTAAAGGAAGCAAATAAAATTAATTTTCAACCAGGAATTTTCATTAATTCTGAGAATTTCATGCACTGTATTTTGATCATATTCATTCCTCTCCCAACTGCCCCCATATCTACCTTCTCTTCCAACTTTATGTCCTTACTGTTTTAAGCACACAGAGCCCAATTTGTGCTGTCCATGTACTATTGAGTGTGTAGCCACCCACTGAAGTGTGAGTCAACATTTTTAAAGGAGCCACACCTTTAAAGAAAACTGGCTGTCCCTCTCCCAACAGCTATCAATTACCTCAGCTAGTGTTAAGACTTTAAGGCCACTCTATACTGGGGATCTTATGTCTCTTGAGCTTGTTCGGGTCTTATGCATGTAGTTGTTGCCACGGTGAATTCATATGTGTAACTGCTGTGCTATGTACGAAAAACACTGCTTACTTATAATCACCTATTGTTTCTATTTTTTACAGTCTTTCCAACCCCTCTTCCATGATGATCCATGAGCCTTGAGGGAGGTATGTGATATAGACATATATTTAGGGCTGAGCATTCTACAGTTCCTTATTCTGTGCACTGTGATCAGTTGTGGTCCTCTATGTTAACTGCTGTCTACAGCAAAAGAAGCGTCTCTGATAAGGGATGAGAGATGAACTAATGTATGAGCATAACAATAAGTCATTAGAAGTCAGATTAATATATGCCCATTTAGCAGAAATAATAGTAGTAGTAGGTTCTCCCCTAGAGGGTGTGATCTATCTAGCCATAGGTTCTTGGCTTCAATAATGGTATACACTGTGGACTTCATCTTGTGGAGAAGGTTGCCAATCCAATCAGAAAGTAGTAGGTTACTCTCATGACGTTTGTGTCACTATTGCTCACAGGGTTCACAACTGGGTACCTTTGAACATTTCATCTTCCAGAACATTCATAGTACCTTCTAGCTCTGTAGAAAGCTGACCAGTAAAGATGAAACTTTTAGGGGAGTACCAGCTTGATCTTTCCATGTTCTATACCACAAGTATGTGGTATATCCTATAGCTAGAGGTCTATGGGATCTGGCCAACAATTCCAAAAATGGTAAACCAATCCTGGCTCTGGGCTTTTTACTTGTTACCCTGTGGTGGACTATTGCTCTGCTATGGGATGACTATATTTAAACTCTTTTTATGTACATATTTTAAAATGCTCCTACAGTATGATATTTCCATACGGCCTTTTCAAAAGCTCTGTAATAATTTAAATATTCATAAACTGAGAATGGTGGCACAAATTGGAGGTATAGGCAGAAGGATCTTAAGTTCAAGGTCATCCATGACTTCAAGTTGAAGGTTAGCCTAATGCCACGTGAAACCATATCACTGACATACACATACACAAATGCACAGAGGAAAGATATCTTTGTCATAAATCAAATATACAAACAAAGGAAACATAAATGGGTCCTCCAGATGGGTTGCAACATGGCAAGGATGAGTCTAGCTGCATAGCGGCTGCTACCTTTAGATAAGACAAGTATGGCTCCCAAAGATCACACTAGTTCTTGGTGCTTCCACCCGTGCCACTTCATGTGACTCATGGTTTAAAGTAAAATGAACATCCTGGTTCCTACTACACTTCAATATTTACAAAGAGAGTTCACAAAGGAAGCTATTTGATTCTGGAACCTGGGCTTGGCCAAATTCGTAGGCTCTTTTAGCCTTTAAGAGTATAAAAGAAATTCCTGTTCTCCTTCCTCAACTGAGTCATGTCTTTGATTCCAAGTTCCACTGGTTTACACAAGCACCCTAATTGCAAAAGTCTCCTCCATGCCAGTCTCATGTTTTTCTGCTCTGTTTAGTTCTTCAGATAAAAACGGCTTATGAGTCCTACAGTGCTTTGTAGCAGAAAGACAGGAGGAAGCCCAGAGCTGAGATCAGCCAAGCGTGAACATGTGGCTTTCTTCTGAATTGTCAAGCCCTGACAAATTGGGTTCTCCTCCATATGCTCATTTAATGGATTAAACTGTGTCTCGAGACCTGAAATACCCACAGCTCAGGAAATATTTTGCACAGTAGCTTGTTCCAGAACCAACTGCTAGATAGACCAAGATTCTCTTTAGAGAAGCCATCTGGTAAAACGTATTACTAGGCAATGAGCTTCCTCTGCTGACTGAAGTTGAGAGGGAGTCCCACTTGAGGATCTCCTGAGGAATTCTAATGTTCTCAGAGTCTGTATCTATCACCTTTAAGAGAGGTGCACATCTTTCTACTTTCTCGGTAGATTACTGATGCATGATGACAGGTATACAGGCTCCTATGTGTTATCCCTAGAGAGCATACCATCCTTGTTTGTGAAACAAACTAATAGGAATGTTCTACTGTTGTGACCTACTGAGAAAGAAGTAGTTGAAGAAATGGGAAACCTGAGACACTTGTTCTAAATACCAGCATATCAGATGTGTAACCGGTCTGGAGCGCTTTCCAAATGGGTGGAGGTACATAGACTGTTCCCAGCCTCAAGCAGCAGGAAAGAACTTTGGCCAGTCTGCACCAGCTCATGATCCACCCAAGGCAAACAGTCCCTACTATGCTGTGGTATCTACACCTGAGGGCCTGTTGGTGAGGATTCTCAGTAAGGAAACATCGAAGAAAAGCATTTCTCTGTAGTGAAGGATGTATGGGACCCTGGAGCCACCAGCATTCATTCTAGCAAGACAAACATTCCTTACACCAGTGCTCAGCTAGGCTTTGTGTTCAGTGGAGACTGGAAAGTTGAAGGTAACAAGAGCTGACTCATCACTTTCTCAGCTCTTCTCTCAACCACTCTACCACTTTCTTTTTATAATCATTCTGGCCTCCTCTTTACTCTTCAAACATGAAAAACATACTCTCACCTCAGGGCCTTTGTACTCTATTTCTTTCAGCTGATATGCCCTTCCTCAGCTGTCAGCGGGTTGTACTCCTTCCCTTTCCTTAAGCCTTTGCTCACAGGTTACCTGTTTCAAAGATTCTGTCACTGGTTCGGATACCCTCTCTGAAAGCTCACCTGCAAACCTCCACCTTCTTATTCAATTCCTTTCCTCCATATAGGTGTTATTGCCATTTTACGTTACAAAACATATTGTGCTTAGAAGCTTCCTGCTGTGTATTCCAGACATTTTCTAGTGTGGTCAGTCGTGCATTCCCATCCCCCAGAATAATATATGGCACACAACAGGTTCTTCAATTTTTTTTTACTGAATAGATGCATGAGTTGCTAGAGAAGGGGATTTTGTATTTTTCTTGGTGCATGTTTGCATATAGCACATAACACATTTATTCACTTTCCCAGGCTTATCTACTCATTGTAGTAGGGAAAAATGACTAGACAGGAAATGACAAAACAGTACAATAAACACTACATGGCTTTTCAGAAACACCAAGGAAGAATTTCTGGAAGCTTTTCAAAGGAGATGGTTCATGAAGAAATGTAACACATTAGGCAGAGGAACACTGAAGTAAAAATGTGCAGAAGAGCACTTGTAGTTGAAAGCACAACATATATAAGAATATAGAGGGTTATAAGGCCAACAGATCTATCTGTATTAGGCTACAAATTGTCAGGAAAGAAAGTGGTAGCAGAATGAAGGCTGTAACCAAGAAAAGGCTGTGCTTTGAGACCCTTGCTTGCTATTTTAAGTAATGTAGGCCCCTTCTATCCATACTGGATATGTCTGGAGGCCTCCAGAGGATACCTAAAACCACTGATAGTATCAACTTCTATTGCAAATTGTTTGGATATGTTGTATCCCCTCCCTGCCCCCGCCAAAGACTCATGTTCAAGTCTTGATCCCAGATTGTTCCAGTCATTGAAAGCAGACTGACGTAGAAGGTCTCTGCTCTAAACAACAGGTCCATCTTTTGGTGGCTTCATAATCTGGTGGCATTATTAGAAGATGCTAAAAATCAAGAGGTAGTGCCTAGTCTGAGAAGATATGTCACTGAAGACATGTTCTGGAAAGATATATTTTGACTTTAACACTCTCTCTCTCTCTCTCTCTCTCTCTCTCTCTCTCTCTCTCTCTCTCTCTCTCTCTCTCTCTCTCTCTCTGTCTCTCTCTCTTTCTCTGTCTCTCTCTCTCTCTCTCTCTGTGTGTGTGTGTGTGTTCTAACTAATAGAATATTTACATTTATTTTATTTCTGCTTTCTGGCTGTTATAAGGTGAGCAGCCTCTGCTAGATTCTCTTGCTGCTCTGATGTCAGCTTTGCCTTAGGCCCAAAGCAATGAAAGTAGCTGATGTCTTTGAAACTGTGACTCAAAATAAATCATTCCCCTTTTAAGTTGCTTTTCTCAGATATTTTGTCATAGTGATACAAAGTATACATAACACACTTATATATGCTGTTATTTCCATATATATATGTGTGTGTGTGTGTGTGTGTGTGTGTGTGTGTGTGTGTGTGCTGAAATTTAATTAATGGGGTTTGAAAGTTAGCTAAGCACTTAAGAGCTCTTCCATTAGACCTGAGTCTCGTTCCCAGAATCCATATAAGGTGGATCACAACAGCTCCAGAGGACCTGATGTCCTCTCTGGCCTCTATGATCATCCACACATTCTTATGGCAGATACATTTACACGAATAAAATATTTTTAAAGTTTCATTTTAAATTACACACTAAGCAACTAACAATAATAACTAGTAAAATAATTATGTCAATATAATGCAATAAAATCACTTAAAACTTATGAATTGTGGATTTCTGGAATTTTCGTGTAATCATTTTGGAACATGGTTGACTGCAAATATTTGAAAAACAGAATATTAAACCTTGGACAAGGGACACTACCATTGAGAGTTAAGCTTTTAAGACAGAATGGCAAATGTCACACTTGCAACAATCTGGCTTAAAGATGTATACAGCTAGAGCTGAAATTTTTCTTTTGCATTTAATGGCTGGTGTTTTAATAATTGAAATCTGAAAATCTCTAGAAGACATCCCAGAGGAGAATCTGGAGGAACAGATGAATAGACTATTCCCATTGGGCAGGTAGGAGTCAGTGACCTGTCAAGGCATCCCAAGAGCAAGAGCTCATCAGCCAGAGACCAAGGGCACAGTTGCCCATACCAGACTCTGTTTACCTAGCTAGGATTTCATAGACAAGTGAGGGGGAGGGAGAGAAACCATGCTGTTAGAGGGAATATCTTACCCAAGGGAGAAGAAGGTCCTAGATGAAGGGTTTGGATGTAGGTTGGAGAGAGTGGTAGGAAGTGTTTGTGCAAAACAGAAGTGAAGACTCACCAAATGGCTGGTGTTGGTTATAGGAATGTAGCAATTGAGTAGCCAGGAAAGTTAAGTCCCAAAACCAGGGAAAGGGGAAGAATACTACCTTCTGAGATAAGCAATAGGTACAGTACTTATCTGGAGCCCAATTGACCTAAGAGGTGGATTCAGGTAGATTTCCTGCAGCTTACAAGAATTATTGTTAAGTTTTACAAAGGAGATAAAACTTTATACATGTTAACACCACAACTGTAATCTACACTGAAATACAGATTGTAGAAAAGGCAGTAGACATACACATTTGTGTTAATAACATAAATACTCTCTAAGTTGAGCTCTGGAAAGGCATAAGCCTTTTGTGAAGCAGAAGGGGCAAAACCTTACTTGATTTATCTTAACCTTTAGCATGATTTCTGGAAGAAAGGCTTTTTTCTCTGTGTCTAGAATAAATTGTATGTATATAAGTATAGCACAATGAGAAACAGTTTTTAAGTCTATACTTAAAAGACAAACCAAAGGAGATTTAAAATTTTGAGCTTGGAACCACGATAGTGGATGATATAGTGAAATGGGCTTTTGTATTAAAGTTAAATTAATAAGTCAGAGCTTTATTGATAAAGGTCAAAGCTCTGGACAGTCAATACAACTGGCACATACTAACAGCATTTTTAGATATTTGGGATACCTTAAATCACCTTAGACCTTGAAACTTTTATAACTTGCATTTACCAACCTTAAAACACTTTCTTAGACCCTTAAACAACATTTTCATTAAGCCTTTGTATCTAATTACTTACTATTAGACATAGGTGAGACTGCTATGAGCATTTATTGTCTTTTAGCTAAAGGGATAGTAAAAGGTTACATCTGAGGCCTGTTTTTTGAGTCTGGTAACAAAGCATATTGTGTCTAGACCTAATAGTAACAGCTATAGAAGGCTTAAGGCCTGGTCTCCTGCATATGAAGAGGAATGAGAAGGGATCTGAAGCCTTCCAAGACAGAAGTTAGCAATACGGCCTTGGAACCCATGTGTGGAGTTTAAATAGACCTGCAGTGTTATCTGGGCTTGGAAAAGCTGGTGGAGGTCTCTGAATCTAGGAGCCACGTGTCTTCCACCAGGCCAAGGAGCTTGAAGGCTAGAAGTGTCTGTGGCCCTTCTGCTGCTTGAGCCTCCATGGCTGGGCACAGAGGACAAGCCTGCATGTGAACATTTTGACTTCCAGAAGCTAGTCTGTCAACAGGCAGTGTGTGGCTTGTTGAGGCAGCTGCAGGACCAGTGTCCCCTTCCTGGCTGCATTTGAAATAGCTACCTGGCAGAGTTCAACTTTTGGCTCTACTACAGTGGGGTGGGGCATTGCAGACCTCTTATTTTTCATGCAGGAATGCCAACAGCCTCAGAGCAGCAGCCAAGGAGCATAGTTTTTGCTATAGATGAGCCTATCAGGAGGACTCTTCTTGTATTATTTTTACCAACTCCTGTATGGTGACTCAGGGACCATCCTCAGCTGTTAATTAAAGATGTCAGTAAAGCCATGTCTGCATCTTTAGTACTATGAATATATTTTTGAACATATTAAAGGACTTGA
>CM053742.1:53901653-54060504 GCA_028658305.1 Pachyuromys duprasi | reverse complement strand
TATTTTATTTAGTATTTTTGCATCAATGTTCATAAGAGAGATATGTCTGAAGTTCTCTTTTTTTTGTTGGATCTTTGTGTGGTTTAGGTATCAAGGTGACTGTGACTTCATAGAAAGAGTTCAGTAATTTTCCTTCTATTTCTATTTTGTGGAACAATTTAGAGAGAATTGGTGTTAGGGCTTCTTTGAAGGTCTGGTAGAATTCTGCACTAAAACCTTCTGGCCCAGGGCTTTTGTTCGTAGGGAGGCTGTTGATGACTTCTTCTATTTCCTTGGGGGATATAGGTCTATTCAATTTTCCTATCTGATCTTGGCTTAATTTAGGTGGAATCTCTCAAGAAAACTGTCCATTTCATTTAGATTTTCAAATTTTGTGGCATATAGGCTTTTGTAGTAAGACCTAATGATTGTTTGGATTTTCTCTTTATGTTATTAGTGGCTAGTGTGAAGGGTCTTGTTGTCCTAATTTATCTCTCAGCCCTTTTTTCTTTCGTATACAGGATGGCTACTGATTTTTTTGAGCTAATTTTGTATCCAGACACTTTGCTGAAGGTGTTTATCAGCTGAAGGAGTTCTCTGGTTGAAATTTTGGGGCCACTCATGTATATTATCATATCATCTGCAAATAGTGTTACTTTGACTTCTCCCTTCTTGATTTGTATCCCCTTGATGTCCTTTAGTTGTCTTATTGCTCTAGCTAGGACTTCAAGTACTATGTTGAAGAGATACGGAGAGAGTGGGCAGCCTTGCCTTGTCCCTGATTTCAGTGGAATGGATTTAATTTTCTTTCTGTTTAATTTGACATTGGCTCTAGGCTTGCTGTATATTGTCATTACTATGTTCACGTACGTGCCTTGGATCCCTGATCTCTCCATGACCTTAAACTGGAATGGGTGTTGGATTTTGTCAAATGCTTTTTTGGCATCTAGGGAGACGATCATGTGGATTTTCTCCTTCAGTTTGTTTATATGGTGGAGTGTATTGATCGATTTCCGTATATTGAACCAAACCTGCACGGCTGAATGAAGCCTACTTGGTTATGGTGGATGGTATCTTTGATGTGTTCTTGGATTCAGTTTCCAAGTATTTTATTGAGTATTTTTGCATCAGCGTTCATAAGGGAGTAGGTCTCAAGTTTGCTTTTTTGGGGTCTTTTTGAGGTTTAGGTATCAAGGTGACTCTGGCTTCATAGAATGAGTTTGGTAATGTTCCCTCTGTTTCTATTTTTGGAATAGTTTGCAGAGAATTGGGCTTAGCGCTTCTTTGAAGGTCTGGTAGAATTTTGCACTGAAACCATCTGGCCCTGGGCTTTTTTTTTGGAAGGGAGGCTTTTGATGACTACTTCTATTTCCTTGGGAGATATAGGACTATTTAATCTATTTTTCTGATCTTGATTTGATTTTGGTAAATGGATTGTATCAAGAAAATTGTCCATTTCATTTAGATTTTCAAATTTTGTGGCATATAGGCTTTTATAGTAAGACCCAATGATTGTTTGGATTTCCTCAGTGTCTGCTGTTATGTCCCCCATTTATTTTCTGATTTTGCTGTTTTGAATAGTTAGTTTGGTTAAGTTTTTGTATATCTTGTTGATTTTCTCAAAGAAGCATCTCTTGGTCTCATTGATTCCTTGAATTGTTTTCTTCGTTTCTAATTCATTGGTTTCATCTATGATTTTGATTATTTCTAATCATCTACTCCTCTTGGGAGTGTCTGCTTCTTCTTTTTCCTAAGGCTTTTTGGTGTGCTGTTAAGTTGCTTGTAAGGGTTATCTCAAACTTCTTTCTTGAGGCGCTTAGTGCTATGAACTTTCCTCTTAGCACAGCTTTCATTGTGTCCCATAAGTTTGGGTAAGCTGTGCCTTCATTTTCATTGAATTTTAGGAAGTTCTAATTTCTTTTTTTATTTCTTTCCTGACCAAGCTATCATTGAGTAGAGAGTTTAGTTTCCGTGTTTTTGTTATTTCTCTTGTTGAAGTTTAGTTTTAGGTCATTGTGGTCTGTTAAGATACAAGGGATTATTTTGATCTTCTTGTATCTGTTGAGGCTTTCTTTTGCCCGATTATATGGTCAATTTTTGAGAAGGTTCCATGAGGAACTGAAAAGAACGTATTCGCTTTTGAGTTTGGGTGAAAAGTTCTATAGATATCTATTAGGTCTATTTGATTTAGGACCGCTGTAAGAGTCATTATTTCCCAGTTTAGCTTCAGTCTAGATGATCTGTCCCTTGGTGACAGTGGAGTGTTAAAGTCTCTCACTATTAGGGTGTTGGGATCAATGTGTGATTTCAGCTTTAATAGTGCTTCATTTACAAATGCAGGTTCTCTTGTATTTGGTGCATAGATGTTCAGGATAGTGATGTCCTCCTGGTGGATTTTTCCTTTCATAAGAGTTAAGTGTCCTTCCTCATCTTTTTTGACTAATTTTGGTTGAAAGCCTATTTTATTAGATATAAAGATAGCTACCCCATCTTGTTTTCTGAGTCCATTTGCTTGAAAAGCATTTTCTAACCCTTTACTCTGAGGTAATGTTTATATTTGTTGTAGAGGTGTTTTTCTTGGATGCAGCAGAATGTAGGATCCTGTTTCCGCATCCATTGTGTTAGTCTGTGTCTTTTTATTGGAGAGTTGAGTCCATTGATGTTGATAGATAATAGTGACCAATGATTGTTAATTCCTTTTATTGTGGAGTTGGTGATGTTACTATTAATCGTTTTCTTTTAATTTTTGTTGTGAAGTTATCTATATCCTGTGTGGTCTTTGGTGTGGTTGGTTTCCTTAGATTGGACTTTTCTTTCTAGTATCTTCTGTAGGGCTTGGTTGCAGTGTAGATGTTGTTTAAGTTTGTTTTTGTCATGGAATATTTTGTTTCCTCCATCTATGTTGATTGAAAGCTTTCTTGGGTATAGCATTCTGGGTTGGCATCTCTGGTCTCTTAGAGTCTGCATGACATCTGCCCAGGCCTTTCTAGCTTTCATAGTTTCTGTTGAGAAGTCTGGTGTGATTCTGATAGGTCTACCTTTATATGTTACTTAGCCTTTTACCCTTGCTGCTTTTAATATATTTTCTTTGTTCTGTAGATTTTGTGTTTTGACTATTATGTGATGTGAGGAGTTACCTTTCTATTCTAGTCTATTTGGTATTCTGTAGCCCTCTTGTATGTTA
Organism: Pachyuromys duprasi; assembly: GCA_028658305.1. Lineage (NCBI taxonomy): Eukaryota > Metazoa > Chordata > Mammalia > Rodentia > Muridae > Pachyuromys > Pachyuromys duprasi. The sequence continues at coordinate 54,057,341 of CM053742.1, read as the reverse complement.
ATGGATATTTCTTTATGTTGGGAAATTTTTTCTTCTATGATTTTCTTGAAAATATTTTCTGGACCTTGTAGCCTGGAATCTTCTTTTTCATCTATTCCTATTATTCCTAGATTTCGTCTTTTCATGGTGTCCTTGATTTCTTGGATGTTTTGTGTTTGGAACTTTTCTGATTTTACTTTTTCTTTGAGAGATGTATCAAATTTTGCAATTGTATCTTCAGAACCTGAGATTCTTTCTTCCATCTCTTGTATTCTGTTGGTGATGCTTACCTTTGTGGTTCCTGATCTTTTCACTAAGTTCTCCAGTTCCAGGGTTTTCTCTATTTGTGTTTCCTTTATTGAATCTAATTCTGTTTTCATGTCTTGCGCCATTTCCTTCATCTGTTTGAATGTGTATTCCTGTCTTTCCATAATGGTGTCTATTTTTTTATTTGTTTCCTCTTTATGTGCCTGTATTTCTTTGAGAGCTTTTGTTCATTTCCTTGTTTGCTTGATTTGTGTGGCTATTTCCTTGAGAGTTTTGTTCACTTGCTCTTTATGTGCCTCTAATAACTTGACAAGCGTAGCTTTAAGACCGTTTTCCTGTATTTCCGATAAATTAAAATATCCATTGAGTTTTGGGGTTGCTGGTGAAGCCATGATTTCCTGATTTTTGTTGGATGTGTTCTTAATCAGACCTCCAGCCTTCTGCTTATTTTATTGTAAAGTTTGCTGTTTGTTCCTGGAGTCTCCACTTCAGACTGGATCTGTCTGTCTCTGGTGTCTGGAATATTCTTCAGGAATATGAAAGAAGGCCACCAGTTTGAGAGTGGATGTTGGTGTATCAGCTGTAGCTAAGGGAGGAAGGTTGAGGGTGCACAAGTGTGGGTGTGTGCGTGGAAGTGTGTTTTGAGGGACAGGGTGCCAGGGCCTGTGTGTAGATGCCTGGAAGGATGGAGCTTAAGCAAAGGAAAGTGTGCTGGTGCTATTCGAGGGTGCACTGTGCATGTGCAGGTTCCCTCATTACCTCCTGTCATACTGTCTTCCTGGTATTCAGATCTGTCTGGACTCCAGGAATTATTTGCCTGGACTCCACTGGTAGACCCACAGAAGAGGGCCATTAATGTTGAGAATGATGTCCTTTTGTTGCCCATAGTGGGGGTGTGGGTAGGATGGATCCAATGCCTGGCTGCTAGTGTCGAGGGACACAGGATCTGGGGCTCTGCATGTCCTCACTTGAAGGCACCCTCACCAGCTCGCAGGCGTAATTGGAAAGCACAAGGGTTCCCCCTGTTCTCTACTCTCAGATTTGGGCCTGCTGGGGCAAATGAGAGTGTAGGAGATCCATCAGCTCAATGGTGTCCACTGTTTGCCTGCTGGGCAGGGAGACCCGTACTTGGGGCAGCTGTCTCTGCTGTCTCAGTCAGTGAGCATGAAGGCTCCTGCCTTGCCTAGCCACAGCCCCTACCTCCGATGTCTGTACAGCTGCCTGCAGCAGCACTGACCTAGAATGCCCGTACAGTTGCTTGCCGCTGCCACCGACCTAAGAGACCTGTATAGCTGCTGCTTCTGCTGTTTCAGTCACTGAGCATCAAGGCTTTTGCTTGGGCCAACTAGTGCTGCCACCTCAGAGCAGGGAGGCCAATGCTGCCACCTGCAGCAGTGCCACCTGGGAGGCCCTTACTGTAGTCATTTCTGCTGACTCAGTCAAGGAACACCTGAGGCTCCTGCTTGGGGCAACCAATGCTGCCTCTGCTGTTCAGGGAGGCCAGTGTTTGGACAAGAGGAAGTTCAGGGCTGCTGAATATTTGTTACTCTCAATCCCTGGAACTGTTCACGGGTGACCTGGATCCAAACTATCCCAGCTCATGGGTTGTCCCCTCTTGCCTTGGAAGCCACAATATCGATGTTCTGTCTTCAGCTGCCCCTACACTCACCTATTTCAAAGTTTTCGATCTTTTGCCCCTCAGATATGGTTCGTGCTGGTCGCCTCCATCTTGGACTCCACCTAGTTAATTTTAAATTAAGAAACAAGTCAAGTCAAATAAGAGTCAGACATGCAGTCATCTATTTCTCTAAAGACTTTTTGTTGCATTGCTGGTGATCCAAATCAGGGCTTTGTTTATAATAGGCAAGTACTCTACCTGCAGCTGTATTTCCAGTCCTGAAGAGTGTTTTAATGTATAACTTCTTCCTCAATTTCCTTTCCTCTACTTTGAATTATTTTTGAGTAAAATTAGATTGCTTTTCCAAGAAACCCAAATGGAAATTATAGAACTAAAAAGAATACAATAATAAAAATAAGAAACATTCTGATAGACTCAGCAATACAGCAGAGAAGACAGAAATTAGAATCTATATCTAGTGAAACTATCTTTCAAGAGTCAAGGTAAAATAATGAGATTCTCAGTCAAAGTGTGGAGGGGGGAATATCTTTACCTAGCAGGTTTACCCTTGAAGGAATTACTTCTGAAATAAAGAAGATGATGAAAGGAAAGACCTTGAAGCATTCAGGAAAACAAAGGGACAAAACAAAGGGCAGAAATATGAATACATGCAGGCTATTGCTTTAACTCATGAGTTCTATACATCATATGGGATGCCTGAACAAAAACGACAGTATCATCTTACACCATTATCTTGTACTCAAGACAGTGACATATAAATGTGGAGAACGTAAGTGAACCTAAATGGAAGTGAAATTTACCCATACCACTGCATATAGTAAAATATTGCACCAGTATTCACAGCGTTTTGTTTTGTCGTTTATTTAGCAGTGAACCCAGAGCCTTGTTAGACGTATCATGGTTCTTTAAATCATATCTTCTTGTATAGATCACACAAGCCAACAATAGCATAATGAACATTTATCCTGAAGCACCTATGGAACATTGACTAAGCCAAACCACAAACCAATAATGAGGGGATGGGGCTGTAGCTCAGAAGTACAGTGCCTACTTAGCATGCACAAATGGTTTTCCATCTTCAACACCACAAACTAGTACTGAGGTCTCTCAAAATGTTTTCTCCATGTGAAATCCTTCTCCTACATTTACTGTGAGAGAATTAAAACTGAAAAAAATGAGAAAAATACACAACACATACACCAGATTAAAGACATTATTACCTGCTCTATAAATTTTGGTTCACTCCACTATGTGCTCATAAAAGAATGAAAGTATAAAAGAAAACTGATATCTTGGTACTACTGTGAATATAATTTATATCTTCCAGTAACTGCCCCCCCCCAGTGGTCTTAGGGATAGGAGAACCAACTCATCCTGGTTTGCTTAGTATTTTCCTATTTTGGCCTTTAAAGTCCTAGTGAAACCAGTGGGCCTTGCCTCCGAATTATCCAGTTTTTTAAATAAATGCTCTAAATTCAGGGAACAACACTCTTGATCATAGAAAATATATGTCAGCTGTTATTCATATTCAGACCTTTCAGTGTCTCGAGGTATGAAACTGTGTATAACATGACCATTATATGAATTAACAATTCAGTGCTATTACCTCACCATAACCTAGGGTTTTATCATCTTCAGGTCATAACTTGTTAGAAAATCTCTTTCACTGTCTACTGTCTGCTCATGTTCTCTATGTGTTTTAATGCTACTCTTCCCCCATCTTAGCATCTTTAAACAGATATTTTGAGTTTTGTGATGAAAATGTCATCAGAATGTGAGTATGTATTACTAAGTCTCTGATTATTGTCTTTTCAGGTCACGTTCGTACAGTGCAAGTGACTATCCCAGACACTTTCGTGAATGTGACTATTGGATCTAATGTCACTCTTCTCTGCCTCTATACAACCACTGTGACATCCATGGACAGTCTTTCAATCCAATGGTCTTTCTTCCACAATAAGAACATGGGACTGATTTCTGTAAGAATACTTTAACTAAATTACCTCCCCCCCTTTAGAAGTTCTTGCTGATAACTGCTGGCATGAAAGTATGAAGGAATAATGAGATATGAAGTAACTAGTGAGAACGATGACAAAATTGAGACAGAGTTTTTAAATATCAGTTTAGGGAAGACAATCTACCTAAATGACTTTATATTTGTGTTCCCATGATTATGTGTTATCTGTGATCTCAATTTTGTATAGTCAGCATTGTGTGTATCATGTATTGCAGCATAGCCACAGGCCTTCTCATAGGTGAAATAAGCAGTAGGTCTTAAAGGACATCCTCCAATTACCTCATTATTTCCAGAGGATTCCAGTTCACATGCAAATCCTACTGGATCTGAAGAGCCCTAATTTACTGACTGGGATCTGCCTGTCAAGGGAGATTGTTACTGATTGAACATTACAGCTTCAGATTCCCTGGATTGGTAGAGAAGGGCCATGGTAGGAATGAAACCTATGTAACTGAGGGCAGCAAGAAGTTGGAAGAGAAAGGATGAAAGGGGTGGACAAAAGGTTAGTGAGAAGTTGCCATCATGACTCCACAGGCAAACTGCCTATCATCAGATTCTCTTCATTTGGCCCTGAGAACAATTCTCTTTGAAAATAATACCAAGGGCTAAAATTGCATTATATAGAGTTGTGTGTACATCTGTACACACATGGATGAAAACACATATACCATCTGTGCCTCTATCCATCCCTTGAAGAAAAAGGACTACGGTAACTGGGGTCTCAGAATGATTCAGGATGCTGAACAATGAAGAGACCGATACTGGTGATTTGGAATAGTCATCTGCACTTGAGTTGGGCTTTGCAGGAAAGGGGAGGTTCTTTAGTAGAAAGATAAGGGAGAGAAGCCTAGAAGCAGAAGTGGAGAAGGGAAGCATTAGCGTGGAAGAGCTGCATCTTTGTCAGGTCTGTGTTTCATTACTTGAAATTTTGAACATTTCCTTATCAGAAAACATCACCCACAGTGAGCATCCCTCCATCAGTGCTACTCTGTATTCAAAGTTAAACAATTGTTTAATACTGGTCATGGTAGACAATGTTTCTATCACTCTCTGCCTCTCTTTGAAATATAGTAGAAGAAAATTCTCATGAGGAATGATCTAATAAGATACATGGAAACACTTAAATAGAAAGCTCTCTCATTTTTATCCCACGAAAACAGCAGCAGCAGCAGCAGCAGCAAGACCATCAGCAGAAAATAACCCGATGCTACCAATTTCCATCACCCAAAGTGTCCCAATGTGTGTGTCAACTAAGAAATATTGCTTTTCCCCACAGGTGCTTTTCACTAAGATGTCAATAATCACATGATATGTCACTTAAAAAATGATTTCTTAGTCTTCCCAACACATTGTTCATAGACTTGAAGTTTTTATTTTTCTGTTGGTTGATGAATTTGGAGAGGCTTTAGCATGAAATGTCTTACACTTGAAACTCAATTCAAGATGTCCTCAACTTTCTAGCAGCCAGTCAAGGTGAATCTGAGCTCAAGAATGCAAATTCTTCAGTTTGCATCTTCTGATACTGGAATTTACAGAGCCATCTCTTGATGGAACTCTAGCCACTTGGAAGCTCTGAGAGAATTATGACTAGGAGGGAACATTTCTCAGCAAGAGACTGCATGGGAAGAAGCTTTAGGCAATTATAGTGAGTGTGGTTTGAGCTCTCTTAGAAGAACTTTTATGAAATCTATTGACAATTATTTGATGAGTTGCTTCTTTACTTGCCAAATCAAGTGAGGTCATTTCTCCTGAGCTGCTAGATAAAATGAAAAATGCTTGAGACCTGTACAAGCCTTGCAGAGGATTAAAAATAAAAGAGCAGGGTTGCTTGAGGACAAGGAGGGGGAAAAAACCACCTGGCAAAACAGAAACTTTCTTCTCCTATTTTCCCATCTCATTTCGGCTTACTTACACTTGCCAGATCCCCATCACAGCCCTCTCTTAGTCTATACTTCTGGACATCTGGATTTCCTCTCCTCTACCCTGTCAGAGACAGTCCCTGCTCCCCTTACAGGGGAAACCACTTGGATGCTGAGTTGCCATGGGCTACATCTGTGCAAAGATTATAGGTTATTTGCATGCTTGGTCCTTGGTTGGTGTATCAGTCTTAAAAAAGACCCCTGTGCCCAGATTTTTTGGTTCTATCGCTCTCCTTGTGGAGCACCTGCTCCCCCTTCTTTCATAAGACTCCCTGCACTCTGCCCCAAGTTTGGCTGTAACTCTCAGCATCTGCTTCCATACCCTGCTGGTTAGAATCTTTCAGAGGGCCTCTGTGGCAGGCTCCTGTCCTGTTCCCCGTTTTCTCCTTCTTCTAATTTCTATCCCATTTTTTTTCTGAATGAGGTTACCCAGGTTCCTCTTTTTTGCTTAGCTTCTTCAGGTGTACAGGTTTTAGTATGTTTATCTTATATTACATGTCTCATAAACACATATGAGTTTAAACCATGTGTGTCTTTGTGCTTCGGGGTTACCTCACTCGGGATGATCTTTTCTAGTTCTCACCATTTGCCTGCAAATTTCATGATTTTCTTGTTTTTAATTCCTGAGTAGTATTCCATTGTGTAAATGTACCACAATTTCTGTGTCCATTCCTCCTTTGAGGGACACCTGGGTTGTTTCCAGGTTCTGGCTATTACAAAAGAGCAGCTACGAACATGGTTGAGCAAATATCCTTGTTGTATACTTGAGCATATTTTGAATATATGCCTAGGAGTGGTATAGCTGGATCATGAGGAAGCACTATTCCTAATTGTCTGAGAAAGCACCAGATTGATTTCCAAAGTGATTGTACAAGTTTACATTCCCACCAGCAATGGAGGAGGGTTCCCCTTTCTCCACAACTTCTCCAGCATGTGTTGTCACTTGACTTTTTGATCATAGCCATTCTGATGGGCGTAAGGTGAAATTTCATGGTTATTTTGATTTGCATCTTCCTGATGACTAAGGAACTTGAGCAATTCTTTAAGTGTTTCTCTGCCATTCTATATTCTTCTACACAGAATTCTCTGTTTAGTTCTGTACCCCATTTTTAATTGGATTACTTGATTTTTAACTTCTTGAGTTCTTTATATATTCTGGATATTAGCCCTCTGTCAGATATAGGGTTGGTGAAGATCTTTTCCCAATCTGTAGGCAGTGGATTTGTTCTGATAACAGTGTCCTTTGCTTTACAGAAGCTTTTCATGAGGTCCCATTTATTGATTGTTGATCTTAGAGCCTGTGCTGTTGGTGTTCTGCTCAGGTAGTTGTCTGCTGTGCCAATGAATTCACAGCTCTTCCCAATGTTTTCTTCTAACTGATTTAGTGTGCCTGGTTTTATGTTGCGGTCTCTGATACACTTGGACTTTAGTGCAAGGTGATAAATATGGATCTATTTGCATTTTTCTACATGTAGAAAACCATTTGTTGAAGATGCTGCTTTCTTTTACATTATATGGTTTTGGCTTCTTTGTAAAAAATCAAGTATCTGTGGGTGTGTGAGTTTATTTCTAAGTCTCCTATAAGATTTCCTTGATCCACCATTTTGTTTCTATGCCAGTATTATGCATATTTTGTTACTGTTGCTTTGTAGTACAGTTTGAGATCAAGGATTAGAATACCTTGATGATCTGTTTTTTTTTCCAGGATTGTTATAGCAATTCTGGGTTGTTGGTTTTTCCATATTAAACTGAGAATTGTTCTTTCAAGTTCTGTAAAGAATTGGGCTGGTATTTTGATGGGAATTGCACTGAATCTGTAGGTTGCTTTTGGCAGGATGGTCATTTTTTACTATGTTAATCCTACTGATCCATGAGCATGAGAGATCTTTCCATGTTCTGATATCTTCTTCAATTTCTTTCTTCAGGGACTTGAAGTTTGTTTGTTTTTTTTAAACGGATCTTTCACTTGCTTGGTTAGAGTCACCCCAAGGTACTTTATGTTATTAGTGGCTATTTTGAAGTGTGTTGTTTTCCTAATTTCTTTCTCTGGCATTTTGTCCTTATACACAGGAAGGCTATTGATTTTTTTGGGTTGATTTTGTATCCAGCCACTTTACTGAAGGTGTTTATCAGCTGAAGGAGTTCTCTGGTAGAATATATGGGGTCATTCATGCATACTATCATATCATCTGCAAATAGTGATACTTTGACTTCTTCCTTTCTCATTTGTATCCCCTTTGTCTCCTTTATTTGTCATATTGTTCTAGCTAGGAATTCAAGTACTATGTTGAAGAGATACAGCAAGAGTGGGCAGCCTTGCATTGTCCCTGATTTCAATAGGATTGATTTAAGTTTCTCTCTATTTAGTTTGATGTTGGCTATAGGCTTGTTCTTTATTGTCTTTATTGTGTTTAGATATGTGATTTGTATCCCTGATCTCTCCAACACTATAAATAATGGGGGTTGGATATTGTCAAATGCTTTTTTTGGCATCTAAGGAGATGATCATGTGGTTTTCCTCCTTCAGTTTGTTTATATGGTGGATTACATGGATGGATTTCCATATACTGAACCACCCCTATATGTCTGGGATAAAGCCTACTTGGTCATGGTGGATGACATCTTTTATGTGTTCTTGGATTCAGTCTGTGAATCGAGTATTTTTGCATCAATGTTCATAAGAGAGATCGGTCTGAAGTTCTCTTTTTTTGTTGGGTCTTTGTGTGGTTTAGGTATCGAAGTGACTATGGCATTTTAGAATGATTTTTTTTAAATGTTCTTTCTGCTTCTATTTTGTGGAATAGTGTGAAGAGTATTGGAGTTAGCTCTTCTCTGAAGGTCTGGTAGAACTCTGTGCTGAAATTAACTGGCCCTGGGCGTTTTTTTTTTTTTTTTCTTTTTGGAATGGAGATTTTGATTTCTGCTTCTATTTCCTTGGGGAATATAGGACTATTAAATCTATTTACCTGATCTTGATTTAATTTTGGTAAATGGATTCTATCAAGAAAATTGTCCATTTCATTTAGATTTTCAAATTTTGTGGTATATAGGCTTTTGAGGTAAGACCTAATGATTGTTTGCATTTCCTCAATGTCTTTTGTTATATTCCCCTTTTCGTGTCTGATTTTGCTGACTTGGAAAATTTCTCTCTGCCTTTTAATTTGGCAAAAGTTTGTCTGTCATGTGGATTTTCTCAAAGAACCAGCTCTTTGTCTCATTGATTCTTTGAAGTGTTTCCTTCGTTTCTAATTCATTGATTTCAGCTCTAAGTTTAATTATTTCCAATCGTCTACTCCTCTTTTGTGTGTCTGCTTCTTTTTTTCCCTGGGGTTTATAGGTGTGCCATTAAGTTTTTTTTTTGTATGAGATTTCTCAAACTTCTTTCTGAAGGCACTTAGTGCTATGAACTTTCCCCTTAGCACTGCTTTCATCGTGTCTCATAAGTTTGGGAAAGTTGTGCCTTCATTTTCATTGAATTTTAGGAAGTCTCTAATTTCTTTTTTTATTTATTTCTTCCCTGACCCAGCTGTCATTGAGTAGAGAGTTGTTTAGTTTCTATGTGTATGTAGGCTTTTTGTTATTTCTCTTGTTGTTGAGGTCTAGTTTTAGGCCATGGTGGTCTGATAGGATACAAGGGATTATTTTGATCGCCTTGTATCTTTTGAGGCTTGCTTTGTGCTCAACTATATGGTCAATTTTTGAGAAGGTTCCATGAGGAGCTGAAAAGAAGGTATCCTCTTTTGAGTTTGGGTGAAAAGTTCTGTAGACATCTATTAGGTACATTTGATTTATGAGCTATGTTAGTGTCATTATTTCTCTATTTACCTTCTGTCTAGATGATCTGTCCCTTGGTCAGAGTGGAGTGTTGAATTTCCCACTATTAAGGATTTGGGCTTGATGTGTGATTTAAGCTTTAATAACACTTTATTTACAAATGCAGGTCCTCTTGTATTTGGGGAATAGATGTTCAGGGTTGTGATGTATTCCTGGTGGATTTTTCTTTGACGAGCTTGAAGTGTTCCTCTTCATCTTTTTTGACTAATTTTGGCTAAAAGTCTATTTTATTAGATATTAGGATGGCTACTCCAGCTTGTTTTTCTGAGTCCGTTTCCTTGAAAAGCCTTTTTCCAGCCCTTTATTCTGAGGTAGAGTTTATCTTTTTGCGGAGGTGTGTTTCTTAGATGTAGCATAATGTTGGATCTTGTTTCCACACCGAATCTGTTCGTCTGTCCATTTTTTTTTTGTTTTGTTTTGGAGAGTTGAGTCCATTGATGTTGATAGATAATGGTGACTAATGAATGTTAGTTCCTTTTATTGTGGAGTTGGTGGTGTCACTATTGATTGTTTTCTTTTAATTTTTTGTTGTGAAGTTATCTATATCTTGTGTTTTATTGGGTGTAGTTGATTTTGTTAGATAGGAATTTTCCTTCTAGTATCTTCTGTAGGGCTGGTTTGCTGTGTAGATATTGTTTAAGTTTAGTTTTGTCATGGAACATTTTGTTTTCTCCATCCATGTTGATTGAAAGCTTTGCTGCAGTATAACAGTCTTGGTTGGCATATGTGGCCTCTTAGACTCTGCATGACATCTGCTCATGCTTTTATATTTTCTGTTGAGAAATATAGTATAATTCTGATTGGTCTAACTTTATGTGTTACTTGGCCTTTTTCCTTGCTGCCTTCAATATTTTTTCTTTGTTCTGTAGATTTAGTGTTTTGACTATTATGTAACGTGAGGAGTTTCTTTTCTGGTCTAGTCTATTTGGTGTTCTACAAGCCTCTTGTATGTTTAAGGACAAGTCTTTCTTTAAGTTGGGAAAGTTTTCTTCTATGATTTTCTTGAAAATATTTTCTGGACCTTTGACCCTATAATCTTTTTATTTTTTTCACCTATTCCAATTATTCTTAGGTTTTGTCTTTTCCTGGTGTCCTTGATTTCTTGGATGTTCTATTTCAGGACATTTTCTGATTTTATATCTTTTTTGCAAGATATATTGATTTCTTCAATTGTGTTTTCAGCACCCGAGATTCTCTCCTCCATATCTTGAATTCTGTTAGTGATGCTTACCTCAGTGTTTTCTGATATTTTTGCTATACTATATTGTCCATTTCAAAGATTTTCTCTGACTGCATTTTCTTTATTGATTCCATTTCTGTTTTCATGTCTTGTACCATTTCCTTCATCTGTTCATATTTGGATTCCTGTCTGTCCATGATTGTCTCTATTTTTTTATTCCTCTCCATATGTCTCTGTCTGTGCCTCTACATGTGCCTTTACGTGTTTGGCTGTATTTGCCTGTATTTCTTTGAGAGTTTTGTATGTTTCCTCTTTATCTGTCTCTAAAAACTGGGTGAGCATAGATTTGAGATCATTTTCCTGTGTTTCCAAGGAATTAAAATATCCATTGATTTTGGGGATTGCTGGTGAAGCCATGATGTCCTGATTTTTGTTCGATATGTTCTTAAGCCAGCCTCTAGCCATCTGCTTATCTGTAACTTTCGCTGTTTGTTCCTGGAGCCTATACTGCAGAGTGGTATGTCTTTCTCTGGTGTCTGGAGCATTCTTCAGGAAGATGTTAGAGGTCCACTGGTTTGAGAGTGGATGTTGGTGTGTTAGCTGTAGCTAAGGGAGGAAGGTCACAGGCACATGCAAGCATAGGAGTGTGCCTGGAAGTGTGCCTAGAAAACTGGGTGCTAGGGTGTATAGATGCCTGAAAGGATGGAGTGTAAGCACAAGTGGGAATGCTGGCCCCATTCACAGGCACAATGAGCATGCACAGGTTCCGTGAATGCCTCAGTGGCTCACAGGCCTGTAGTACTGTCCTCCAGGCACTCAGATCTGTCTGGTTTGTGCCATCTTGGCTCCAGAAATTGTTCACCTGGACTCCACTGGTAAACCTGCAGAGCAGGGGCTTCAATGTTGAGAACACTGTCCTAAGGATATCTATGTTGCCCACAGTGTGAGTGTGAGTGGGAGGGACCTGATGTCTGGTTGCTAGTTTAGAGAGATCCTGGAACTGAGACTCCGCAAGCATGCACTTGAAGGTGCACTCACTCACTTTCATCCTTATTCAGAAAGTACAAGGTTCCCCCCTTCTCTACTCTCAGATTTTGGCCTACAGGAGCAAATGAAAGTGTAGGAAATATGTCAGTGGTGTCTGCTGTTTGGCCGCTGGGCATGTTGGCTTGTACTTGGAGCCTCAGTCACCGAACATGGAGGCTCCTGCTTAGGGTAGACACCTTAGCAGGAAGGCTCATACTGCTGCATCCTCTGCCGTCTTAACCACCAGGCACAGAGGCTCATGTTTGGACCAGCCACGGCCTTGGAGCAGGGAGGCCCATACTACTGCTGCCTCTGTTGTCGCAGTCACCACACAGGGAAGTCTGTGCTTGGGGCTAGGGAAAGTTCAGGGTGTCGAATGTTTGCCACTCTCAGACCTCGTGGAGACGCCCACAGGTGACTTGGATCCGAAATGTCCAAGATCACGGGTTGTTCCCTCTCGCACAGGAAGCCTCAGTATTGATGATCTGGCTTCAGCCGCCCCTCCACTCACCAGTTTCAGAGTTTTGGATCCTCTGCTCCTCAGATACTGTGGGTGGTGGTCACTGCCATTTTGGACTCTCCCCCCCCCCCCGAACTTGTTAATCTAAGAGTTTGAAGACATCCTAGGTTGAGATAGTTTTCAAAATAGAATTTAGCTTTCATTCCAGGTACTGTCCTTGCCTGAGCATTTCCATGTATTCACACTTCCATAGAACACATTGTAAGTTCATCTAGTAATGCTGGAGAGATAGTTGGGGGGTGTTGAAACTGCTCATCTGAGATATAGCTCAGTTGGTAGGCTGCTTGCATGAAGCCCTGGGGGTTCAGTCCCTGGCATTACATAAACCAGGCATGGTAGTACATGCCTTGCACTACTAAAACTCAGAAGGTGGAAGAAGGAGTATCAGAGGTCATTCATGGTTTCCTAACAAGTTCAAGGCCAGCCTGTAATACATGAACCGCCCTTTCAAGCACTACTAATCCCTGCCCCCTCCCTCACCCTTGCCACCCATTTCTGCTCAAACACAGCATGGCTCGTGCCCCAATACTGAGAGTATGGAGGAAAAGGCAGTCAGTCAGTGTCTAAAAATGGCACATGCAAGAGACGCTCGGGGAAGATGTAGCTGGACCTCCCAGGTAAGAAAACCCATTGGTGTACTATTAGACCCCTCCCCTAATTGCAGTTTAGGACCATAGCACTCATCTTAGGAGTGGGACGGAAGGGTTTATGTGCCAGAACAATACAGATCAGTACAAACTCGATATAAATCTGGGAAGTTTGATTTGTTGTGGTTTGGTTTCTGAGACAGTGCTTTGCTATAGAATAGAGGCTAGCCTTGAACTTGCAATCCTCCTGCCTCAGCCTCCTAAGTATTGGGGATACAGGTGTGTATTGTTAATCCTAATGAAAACTAGAGAAGTGTGGCCTTGAGAGATTGCTTAGCAGTTAAGAGAGCTTGCTGCTATTGCGGAAGACCTGAGTTTAATTCCCAGCAGCCATGTTAGATGGTTCACAATTGCCAGTAACTTGCAGGGGATCCAATGTCCTCTTCCGGCCTCTTTGGGCACCTACACTTACATACACACAACCACACACTGATACACATAAATAAATTCTTAAAGATAAAATAAAGCATAGAGAAGTTTTGAGTTTTACCTTCTCATGTTCAGGCCTGGAACTCTTAATCCTCCTCCAAAAGATTCAGGGCCCTATAGCTGCTTTGATCAGGCTAATGGTCACATTTTGCCCCATGTCTATTTTCTCCTTTTCCAAATCATTGCATTAAAAAGCAATTGACTCAGGGGCCTAGTGTTTCCTAGTACCCAGGACCAGATGCTGTGCTGCATTTAATGTCCTCTCTAGGAAGGTCCCTTTGGTACATGGAAACTGCTCTTTTCACAAACCCTCTGATCCTGAGGACCGAGTACCCATTTGGTCTTCCTTTCAAAAATGCACTGTGTTCGAAAATATGGACAGTTTCACACTGTCCCTCAGTGGGTAATCTCTGAAAACTCATCTGGTACACGCAGGCTAACAAGGAAGCTTTGGGAGATCTGGTGCCTCTGTGGTCATCTATGCTTCCCTTTTCAGTATAGCTTTTTATTGCTAAAACTAGAGACAATGCTTACCCATGAATAAAATGTACCCTGCTTAGCATGGTTCTGTTATACAATTCTCTCCTAGAATCCACACAGTAAAAACAAACAAAAACAAAAACAAAACAAAAAACAAAAACCCATTCCTTCACCATCCTCATATCCACAACATATCTACAAATTGGACAACTTCCCCAGAATTTCGAGTCTTCGTATTTTCTGACTTCTTTTATTTTTAGACCTGTCCTGTGTAGGTAACATTATTTCAAATAGTTCTGTAATATTGTGTGTGTTGGGGGGTGTATTTCATCACCTCAGGGGAATTTAGTAATAGACAGAACATTGAGTTGATTTTTTAAGACTTAGATTCCTTAGTGACATTTGGTGAGTGTTGGCTAGAGGTGCTAGATGCTTTTCAATACATGCAACAAAGCCACACAACAAATTGCACAAAATGCTGCTGTTGCTACCTGAGAGGGACATTACAAATCTCCCATTTCTTTGCACTAGTGTTTCTCTATTCTGAGCTTCATTTAGTTTCTGTTAAGGAAGTGCACCTAAGCAGGGGTCCATGATTTTACCCAAAAGTAATGCAAAATCGTCACTCAGATGGTGGACATCTCAAGCTAATAGCAAGCTGGTAAAAGGGTGGTTTGTTTCAAGAGATCCTTTCTTCTGGTATTCTATTTCTTTTGTGCGCAATCATAGCCTTCATAAGACAGACCAGAGAAATTTCCGGGCCTGAAACTTTTGCCACTTTCAACCCCATGTCTGGCTGCTTTAGGAGGAAATGGACCGAGATGGAAGGAAAGAAAAGGAAAGAATGTGTGGTTTAGCTGTAGAGTCCCAGGCTTCCATATCTCCCAAAGGAATCTGGAAAGTGGTTCTGGAAGCTAATGGCATTTAGTAAATCCAAGTCCAACTCAAATAGACAGCATATGGGATCCTTTCACACCTTCTTGCTTATACATCATGCCTCTAGTTTGAGAGCAGTGGTGCAAAATTGGGGAAACACTGGCTGCCAGCTTTACAGCTTGTGTGACTAGAAAATTGGCATCATAGTCAGAAAAAGGCTGCTGTGCAGAGAGACCAGGAGACTGCAGTGCAGCTGGAGAATGTGGAGTGCATCATGTGACAAAAGTGTTCAGCAGAGGAAGCAACAGACCAGGAAACAAGGATGAGATAGACAGGGAGACAGGCCATAGGCAATAGAATGATCCCAAAGGGAAAGGTAAATCACCCACTCCTTGTCTTGGGGCAGGATTGAGAGTGCTCTCTTAATGCACACAGTGGGAATTCTGAGGTCTGACTGGAAATTGATTGTGTGACCTTGGGGAAAAATCACTTCCTTTATTAGGGCCTCAGTATTGCTAAGACTGAATCAGTTTGAAAACTGGAGGCCAACAGATGTATTTTGGTTGGCTAGGCCAGCATTTTATTTCCACAGGTTATGCCAGCTACTCAGTACACCAATGTCTTTGTAAGCCTACGTCTCCTTACAGACCCTGCCCCACCTTGTTCTCATGTTTCCAAGTATCCTGCTGGCTCCTTGACAGCTCCTGAACCTTAGTGACAGGAACTAAGTGATCTCAAAGAGGATCTAATTACTAATAGGCTCTTGTGACTCTACTCACCAGCCACCAACATGGCAGGGAGGGCAGGAAGAGGAGAAATTGAGAGGAAGCAGGGCTTTTGACATGTCATAAGAGTGGGCACAGGCCATTGGGATGGATTTTCTCAAAGTAATGTTCCTTTAATCCCTGCAAAGGATATGGCCTGTTTAATACATGAGGCTTTTCTTCGACTTCAGTTGTTCTGATTTCCAAATTGACTATATATATATATATATATACTTTTTTCTTTGCAAAGACTATAAGCTACATACTGTTCTGGGCTGTGCCTTGGCCATTATTCAGTTTTAGTTTTTTTACTTAGCTTTGATTTGTTTAAAGCATTGGTCTTTTGTGGGAAGTAGAACCAACTTGTAGCCCTTCTAGAGTGATTAGATAAGCAGTTTGGAGAAAACGTTCTCTTGTTTTTTTCCCAAGGACAGTGTTGACACAGTGGATTTCCAAAGCAGAAATTTCCCTCATCTAATATTTGGCTATCTAATGCTTGGAGCTCTCCTCCTCAGACAACAGTCTGAACTCAAGGTCTCCTGTTTCAACCCTTTAGTATCTATTTTCTGGCAGGTAAATGTTGATTAGACCACTGTGTAAGAAAGAGGTGTTGGAACCAAGGACTATTCATGGATATAACCTAGAACCCCTGCTCAGATGTAGCCCATGGCAGCTCAGTGTCCAATGGGTTCCCTAGTAATGGGAACAGGGACTGTCTTTGACATGAACTCAGTGGCTGGCTCTTTTATCACCTCTCCCTGTGGGAGGAGCAGCCTTGAGAGGCCACAGAGGAGGACAATGCAGCCAGTCCTGATGAGATCTGATAAACTAGGGTCCGATGGAAGGGGAGGGGGACCTCCCCTACCAGTGGACTTGGAGAGGGGCAGGGAGGAGATGAGGGAGGGTGAAGTTGGGAAGGAATGAGGGAGGAGGCTACAGCTGGGATGAAAACCTAATAAAATGTAATTAATGAAAAAAATTTAATTAAAAAAGTGGCTCAGCAAAAAAAAAAAAAAAAAGAAACAAAGAGGTAGTGGAGGGCCCTTTCATGGGTGAGTTACATGTGAGATCTCATTGCTTACCTACCACATCCCCTCTTGATTTATGTTCCACTAGGAGACATTTACAGTTGCTTCTTTCCATTTAATTGTTTTTCAAATTTTATTTATTTGTTTGCTTATTGTTTATTGAGACAGAGTCTCTCTTGCAGGTCTACCTGGCTCTGTACTTTTGATCGTTTGACCCAAACTCTTGAGAGATGGAATTCTAGACATATGCCACCATGCTTGTTCTCATTTGCACTTTTCTATGTCTTAGTCCTTGCCTAAAAATGCCCTCTTGGACCCTCATCTCTGCATAATCAAGGTCTTCTCACCTAGCCCCTCTATAACTTTCTGGGGCAGGATTGATGTTGCATCATATTGAGACACCATCAAACATCATAAAGCAGGGCTGACCTGGGAGCAGAGGAAATGGTTAGAGGCTTAGGTTGTAAGCCTAAGGGCAGCCTTCATGGCAATGGGCTATGTTCCAGGTAAGAGACAAGAACTCATGCTGACCATTAATAAGTAAATAGATTTAGTGTTGTCTGGCAGTGTAGTAAATAAAGTCTTTTGATGAGTTAAATCTACATCTGCCTCATTTGAATACCTTGAGTTAATGGCAGCTTTCTGGTTTGTAGGTCAAACACTGCTACTTCAGGGTTAAGTCAGGGAGGAATGAATAAATGAACTATAAGGTATCATATTCAGGGCAGGAAGGAATGTTAGAGAAAACAATGAAGAGAGGAAGTTTTCTGCACTTTATTTGTACGCATTTTTTAAAATTTTCCTCAAGATTCTGCTTGTTGTTCTTGCTTTAAAATATATCGCATTTCTGGATAAAGGGGAAGACATTTGAATTCTACTAGACACTATTTTATTCTTTTTCTGAGTTGTCTCTTTTTAATAGATTGATTAGGTAAAGAGCTCTGGGCAAGGAATTAGGGCAACTAGTTATACTCCTGTTTAAATTGGTTCTTCTTTTCTCCCTCCCTCCCTTTTTCAGCTGAGGGTGGAACATAGGACATCATACATGCTAGGCAAGTGCTTTCCCATTGAACTTCACACCCGTCCCTCAACTGTTACTTTTGTGCCATTTTTAAAATCTCCCCTGGCTTCAGTTTCTTTTTTAAAGTGAGGCTAATGAATTAAATGAACCAGAAGAACCATCTAGAAGATTTTATGAAAATAACTTGTCTCTTTAGACTAAAGCAGTTCCAATTTATGGGACACAAACTCGGATCACTGAATGGTACACATTTATATTAATTTAGCAAACTGTGTACACAGACTATGTATATCGTGAAAGGTATTCAAGTCTTATTACCTCATTTAGTGATTCCCTAGTTGCAGTCACTCCTGCCCCAGCCTCATAATTTTGTCATATTTGTGTATACCCAGAATTATTTTTTAGTTAAGAGTTTATATACTGATTGGGACTTCTAAAATCTCAGAACCTTAGTGTCACCTAAGCAACAATATCAATAAAGTTATGTATTTGGTATGCTAAATGTGTTTTGTTGAACATTAAAATTAGTAGGTTTTCATTTAGATGTCATTGGAAGAAAATGTCCTGCTTTGGAAAACATTGCTCTAGCTCCTTGTTCACAAGCAGAAAATAAAGGTTAAAGAGATTAGCCATCTTTGCTTCTTATCACTCAGCAAGTTGCTATGGAGCCATAACAAGGAGATACCTCATGTGACTACACAGTCAGAGGCAGAACTGTGGGGAAAACATTGATTATGTGACACCTAGGCCAGACTTCACTCTACTACATCATTTTTATCACATGGTTGCCATTAATACCCAAGATCCATGATCTTTAATGGAGATGGGAGTAAAATTCAGATCTTTTAAAAATTTTATCAGTTACTTTTATTGTAAAATTTACTTTTTAAAATAATTTTGTTATATAATAGTATCTTTTTATTATTTTAAAATTTGGTATATATGTATTGTATTATATCATTTTTTTGTCCTGTCTTCAACATCTCCCATATCTTCCGTTACCCCTTGGTGCTTCTCAAACTCATGGTGGTTTTTTTTTTCTTTAACTGTTATTATCACATATTTTGAGTAAATATATAAATACAACCTCCTCAGTCTATATTAGTGTTGTCCATGAGTACATATATTTTAGCCCTAGCCTCTTGGTATTGAATAACCGGTTATGGGTCTCATCCATGGGAGATACTGATTCTCCTCTTCTCAGCAGTCATGGGCTCCTTATAGCTCTTTTTTTGTATAATGTGTTTTGATCATATCAAATCCCTGTCCACTATTCCCCGATCCATCTTCTCCCTTCCGTACTCACCTAATTTTGAGTCCCCTCTTCTGTCTACCCATCAAATCCAATCCGTGCTGCCTATATACTCTTGAACGGGTGGCCTTACATTGGAGTGTGGTTGACTTCTTAGAGAGAACACTCTGAAAACTGACTCTCCCTCTCCCAGGATCTATCAATTGCCAATTGACCCTTGGCTAGGGGTGAGCTTCATGCCCACTTTCCTTTTCTACACTGGGATTTGGACTTTCTTGAAGATGCATTAGAGTGTCTTTAAAGGCAATCTTGCTATATAGCTTAGGTGGTCCTCAAAATCATAGTGCCCCTGCTTCAGCTTCCCAAAGGACTGAGACTATAGGTATATGCAACTGCTTGGCTCAAGTCTGGTACATTGCAACTATAACAACAACAAAAACAGCAAATTAATCCTGTGCCCTCAGATGAGTCATCTGAATTTCTTAGTTCCTTTATTAGATGTGGAGAGAAAGACAGTAGCTAACATGGACCCAAGTGCACTGTGTGCCTTGTGCTGGTTTACCTGGTTTTATCCTACCGCCATCACTAGGAGAGAATGAAGCCGAATTATTTCTCAGGGAATATTCTGTCCTGAAGTTTTATACTTCTAACAAACAGAAGAAATCCAAATGTGTTTATCTAAGAGCTTTGTATGAATGAAAGGAACATGAACATTTGAGCTTTTAGGAAAAGCAGTCTCATTGGTCAAGATAAATGCAAATCAGAAATTCATAAAGTGGCAAATATCTCTTGAGATGTATCTCATATGCCCCATATGAAGAGTTTCTACCGGGTAGACTGAACAGACTGTCTTGTTCTCCTCATTCAAGGTTAGAAGTTAAATTCTCTGAACTCCATTTGTCCTCTTTTCTGAAAAATAGGCTTACCTGTCCCTGCCCTAGTGATATCACAGAGCTGTTTGGAGGCAAATGAGGTAATGGCTTTCAACAGCAGTCAGAAAGTTAAATGTCCCACTGAACTGAGAAATCTAGGCTTCAGGGAACACACATAGAAGGGACTTCTTGGTAGCTTATTCTCATTCTGAATGCTCTCAGGTTCTCATTTGTGTTATTTTTCTACCCTAGATTTACTACTCTGAAGGTGGAAAATCTTCTGCCATTGGACAATTCAAGGATCGAATTATAGGTTCTACTAATCCAGGAAATGCATCTATCACCATATTGCATATGCAGCCAACAGAC
The DNA here is from genome assembly GCA_028658305.1 of Pachyuromys duprasi. NCBI lineage: Eukaryota > Metazoa > Chordata > Mammalia > Rodentia > Muridae > Pachyuromys > Pachyuromys duprasi. Next base: position 54,037,222 of record CM053742.1, on the reverse strand, counting down.
AGTGGAATGTACATCTGTGATGTCAACAACCCTCCAGATTTTATTGGCAAAAACCAAGGCATCCTTGATGTCACGGTCTTAGGTATGGACATAATTTTCATGCCTTTTCTTTTCTTGAAGCAACTCAGTGAATGAGTCAAGGTACTGTGTTATGGTGTCATTTACGTTCCAGGGACTAACTGTACTCTCTGCTTTTTTTAATGTTCAGAGACAGTTTTATTATTTAAGTTTTATTTTATTAATAGAGACAGTTTTTCATCTCAATCCATATACTAAAACCTAAAAATTATCATAAAATGCAAAAAAAAAACCGTAGCCAGAGAAAAGGGGTCACTAAAATGTTATGGTAAAGAAATGAACCTCTAAGCAGCCCTATCTCAGAAGACAACAGTGAGACAAGCATTGGCCTATCAATGATCACCAGTAACTGTTTCAAGAGGAACTTATACATAGAGCCATATTTTAGCTACAAGGAAACAACTGTCAACCTTTTTATTCCCTTTTCCAAACCTACTACTATTCTCATTATAGAATCATTCTTTCAAACAAAGGCAAAGAGTACACTTTGCTTTTGGTGTGTTTTTATTTTGAATTCTTTTGTTTTGAGGTAGAGTGTCAAGGAGCCATAGCCACCTTTGAGCTTGCTAAGTAACTGAGTAAGACTTTTGAGCGTGGAGGGGAGAATGTCCCTTTTAAAAATACCGATGCTATTTGGGAAAAAAATGTTACTTGTTAAGCCATTATTAAGAATAAACACATATTTATTACATGACATTAGATAAGTCACATCTTCTCTAATATAGACTTGGAAATATTCATTCATTCAAGATTTATGGTGCTCCTACTTTGTACAAGGAGATATAAAGCTGGTAGGGGTGGAGAATTGGCCTTTGCGCTTTGAGGAACACTTTTTTTGGTTGTTTTTATTTCTAGAGATCCGAGCATGGGGGGGGGGGAGAGGGAGAGTGGGGTTGGGAGGAGACGAGGGAGGGGGACAAAGCCAAGATACAAACTGAATAAATTGTAATAAATGATAATAATAAAAAATTTAAAAATAAGCAGCAAATGGTAACAAGATGTACATCTAAAAGAACTATCTGCAGATGTCTTGCTATCCATGTGGTACTAAAAGGAACCAATTGATGCTTTCTGTGATGTCTGCCATTACATCTACTGTCCTGAGAAAGAGGGAACTACTACCCAGGAGGTGATGTTTAAGAGTGGGTTTGCTCAGTTGGTTGTGTTTTATTATGTTGAGCCTTGTGTTAGGCCTTAGGGTGTAGAAATAGATGAACTCACTTCTAGTACAGCTTATATTGCCGTTATGTTACAGAAGATCAGTCCTATATATGGGTAAAAATAATGTGGCATGAATGCCAAAAAAGCATGAGACTGGAAATCAGAAAACTTAGGTTCTAGGCCTTTCTTTGTTCTCAGTGACTTTTTACAATATAGTTCACCCCTGTCTGACCATTGTAAGATAGGTTTTAAGTCTGTCTTCTTTACTGATTTATTATGTGAATTCAATTAGGTGCTGGGGATTAAAGAGGCTTTTAATGTTCATGTAATTTGAGGGATTAATCGTCTAATGATTTTCTGTTGCTGCTGTGTCTCTGGGGTGATTTGAGAAGAAGCAATCTTCAAGAAGAGGCTTGGAAATAGCCCTGAGATAAACTACACAAGAAGGTTAATATTCTTAAGTTTGAGGCTCAGAGGATTTCCAGTGAATTTCCACAAGCTAAAGATAGCTTAAGCTAGATGTTTTTTTTATTTGTTTTCTTGCTTGTTTTTCCTATGAATCTTTGGGTCAGATATGTTTTGCTATAATTTTATCATGATTATTCTTGAAGTAGCCAGAATCCATAAAATGAAGATATTAAACAATCTATAAATTTCCTTATTAAGAAATGGTTAAAACTTCTATTTTATTAATTTAAAAAAGAATAAAGTTATCCTATGAATTTCAACTTCCTAGAAATTAGTGATAGTAAATTATTTCTAAATTTTCAGAGTCTGTTGCAGTTCTCAAATCCCCTTGCATATGAACAGCAAAGTAGAGATGGGTGGGTCAGGGAGAGCAGTTGTTGGGGAGAGATACTCCATTGAGGATGGGTTATCATAGCACTGCATTTAAAAATTTTTCTTTATTGTAATGAACTCACAAAAAATATGCCACACAGTTAGATTGTGGTAACCACTAAAAAAAACAAAAACAAAACACTTGCCCAGGTCCAAACTCTGTGCAAACTCAAGTTAGAATGGCCATTCTGAAGCCATGGGGATTTGCTTAGGCCTTTACCCTGTCACTGTTATTTATCTTTTAATGAACTTATTTGGTAAAAAAGAAAAAAATATAAGAGAGTTAGGATGAGAAAAACAATTAGTTTTATATTCTTTTTATGATTCATGTGTCCTTTTGCCTGCATTCCATCCCTTCTCATCACCTAATAATGCCATTTCTCAGTCTCCTTCTACACCATGTGTTTGCTATACAAAATGCTATACTATACCCATAATGTACATATGTTTATAGGTAAACAGCTGTGAAGGTGTGGTTATAGTATAACAACGCATCTTTGAGAGACATTTATCTCCCAACATGGCTATCAATCCCAAGTTTTTTCATTTATGAGTTTCTTAATCAACGCTTGAGAACATGTTTCAGTTACTGCTCTAAGCAATGGAAATAATAAGATGTAAAAGAAAGGGTTCCAGCCCTTCAGAAACCCAATCTAGTGAAAGAGACAGATTGCATAAAAGCTTTCGGTGGGAATAAAGAGAGGAGAGTTGTGAAAGCATAGAGAAAGCTATGTAAGAGGAAGGCTACATAGAGAAGGCTGATCAGAGAAAGAGACTTTTGTGCTGGTTGAGAAAGGATGCCTAAGAGTGTGTCTGGCAGAGCACAGACTGAAGCGGCAGGGTACCTCTCAGGTGAGGAAAGCAGCAGTGAGAAAGGAAGCAGGTGGTTTGGATGGGGATGGACATCCATTTTAGAGATTTCCATTAGTTATGACAACTTTGGAAAATCGATCTCTGAAAAATACCCAGATTGACTCTGAATAATTACTATATGCACATTTAAAATGAACACCATCTCCATTCTGCAGTTTGGCACATAAAAATTATTAATTCACAGAAGCTTTTTCATTTATCTTCTGAAATGAGCCTTTTCTTTCCACCCCAATTCTAATGAAAGCAATAAAGGCAAAGGGTAGTATGTTTTACTGGCCAGCTCTTTTGGGGACTTGAAGTGGATGAAATGTCAGCTCAATTCTGATTTAGTAGATTTAGAAGACATATAGGTTTACAACTTGTCTCGAAATGAGTCACCTAGTGTTTTGTTAATAATAAAAAGAGAGAGAGGAGAAAAAGAAGAAGAGGCCTAATCTTTATTTGAATCTGGATTCAATGAAGAGTGCCCATTATTCTAGGTTGCTATCTATAATCTAGTCCTCGTGCCTGACTTTTTAATGTTGAAATGCCCAAATTTTGCTTGGAGTGGTGGCACACTTCTGTAATCCCAGCACTCAGGGAAGCAGAGACAGGCAGAGCTCTGTGAGTTTCAAGCTAGCCTGGTCTACAAAATGACTCCAGGATGGCCAAGGCTAGGAAAAACAAAACAAAACAAAAACAACAACAACAACAACAACAAAAACAAAATAAAAACCTGTCTCAAAAAAACAAAACCCCCAAATAAAAATAAATCATATAAAAAGAACTACACATATTTTATTGTTCAAATTGTTCTATCCTAACACCAGAGCTATAACACTTGGACAGTTTTTTAAGACACCATGCCTAGTCATAATTGAATGGTATGGTGAGATGGCCTAGTCTAAGGTAGGCGAATCAAGTTTTTTCCCATTTCAGAAAGACATTGATATGGAGGAGAGGATGAAAATCTGAACAGAAGAATATTCTAAATCAAAAATTGTCAGTTTTCAAAGGATAATGAAGCATTTTGAAGAGCTGTGTTTATATTAATCTGTCTTCCTCACGTGTAATAAGGGTTTGAGTCTGAGATGGCTTACCATAGCAGAAGCTAATAAAAGATTGATTTCAGCAGCAAAAATTAGTCTAGTTCATAGCCAACAGCAATTCCATGAACAAGGTCCTATATATGGTATTTTATTTTGACCAGCTAGAGGTTAGATAATTTTTTAATTTATATTTTATAGATGTGTCAATTTGAGAATTAGTTCAGGTTGGTAGCTGGGTAAAGTAGTAGAGCTGGTGTTCTGTGTTTTGATCCAGATCTGTGATCCTGTATCCCAGAAGAACCAAAGGCATGAGTAGTCTGAAGCATTGAAAGTATAAATGCCATAGGTTAGAGAGTGTTAGCTGCTTGAGGGACAGTTTTCATAAATTAAGATAATGAAGAAGAGCTAGGTGAGGTGGCATATTGCTATAATTCTAGCACTTGGGAGGTAAAGGCCAGATGATTATGAATCAAAGGTTTATCTTCAGCCACATAGCAGGTTCAAAGTGAGCCTAGGCTACATGAGACCTTGCCTCAAAAGACTCACAAACCAACCAACCAACTAACCAACCAAACATAAAACAAAATTGGAAAATGTAGAACAAGTGATCATCATCTCTGTACCTTATTAAGGATGGGCAGAGTGGTGCAAATTAAGAAGAATGGGGAAATTGTGACTCACAGCTACCCATAGAATTTCTCGATCCAGGTGTTGTCATAAACAGCTGAAAATTCAGCATGTCCCAAACTGTCCCCAATATCACTCCTTCTTCCTCTAAAACTTGTTCTTGCACCTGAATCCTTTATCTAAGGTGGTGGCACAATCATGGACCCAGAACTGGAAGCCTGGAAATCACCATAGATCTTACCCTCTTTGTCAGCCTCTGTAACTAGCTGCTCTGTAACGAACTAGCTCCTGTTGACTTTATTTCCTTAATACATCTTGAATCACCTTTCCCTTGTTTCAGGAACCCTCAGTGTCAGAGTTCAATGGGAAGTATTAGGAGGATCAACATTACTATCTTTCTTAAAGTCCTTTCATAGTCTCCCTGTTCCCTGGGCAAATCACATGCAATACAGAGCCCGCCCAGATGCAGACCCCAATGTTCTGTAGCTTTGTCTCTCATTTCCACTAAACTCACTTTGGCACTGTGACAAAGTTGCTTTTGAATCTGCACTGCCTTGTCCAGTGCTAGACAGACCGCTAAATCAGGCACATAGCTAAATGTTTGCTGGATAACAGAAAAAAAAAAAAAAAAAAGATTGCAGTGTCATCTAGCACAGATGCAAAATGGGCTTCTGCTGAGGAGGGAATATGGGCAAATTCAAACCTCCCCAACAATTGTAGGTCACCGATGGATGAATAAATGAAAAACTGCCTCAGAAAGGAATAGACAATGTAGTATTGATGAAATATTAAAAAAAATTTTTTCTAAAACGGTTTTATCTCAAAGTATTTAAAGGGCTCTGTTTTCATTTAAGCTTGCTTTTAAAACACAAGCTATGATTCTGCTCAGAGTTTGCTTACATTTGGCTGCTTTAATAAAGGCATATCTTAGGCTACCATGAGGAAATGCATGGTTATAAATCCGGTGAAGAGACAGACAGAGGAGACACTATTTGAATCTTAATGGGCTACTGACTAGATGCTCTCTGCAGCTGAGGTGCTCTACTCCCATCTGGTGGTACAACCAGAAAACTGCCCCCAAAAACGTTTTGAAAAAATAAGATAAATAAACAAATATATGTATATTCTGTGCAATAAGAGTGAGAAAGTGACTGCAATGGTCCAGACTGCCATTTTCTTGCAGGAATCTTACTCTTTGCCATTGCCTTACAGTCAAACCTTCCAAGCCCTTTTGTACTGTCCAAGGAAGACCAGAAGCAGGCCATCCTATTTCCTTGACTTGCCTTTCTGCTTTTGGAACACCTTCTCCTGTGTATTACTGGTATAAGATTGAAGGAAACACCGTTGTGCCAGTAAAAGAAAGATTTAGTGAGTATTGGCTTTCATAAGTTCCGGCTTAGTCCTGTGTTTGGATTGTCTAACCGTATGTGTTGCTGGATGCTTGTCTGAAGAGCTCAAACATTTCTTCCCTTGATGTCAGAGTTTATATGTGGGGCATGGGTGTGCTTAAAATGATGCCTGTCTCCTAATATAACGATGTTGTATATCTATTTCCCAGAGTCTAGAATTCAGTTCAGAGGTGATGAATATAGCAGGTCTTTGTTGGGCTACTTTTAGAGCATCCTAAGACACCAGTTGGACCTTGTCCATCTCAAGAGAGGCCACTGTAAGAGAGCGGGTAGGCATTAAACAATATAAGCTGACATGATGACATTTTAAAACACTGTTCCCTGATTTTGACAGACTCAGCCACTGGAGTTTTGGTTATTGGAAATCTGACAAATTTTGAACAAGGTTATTACCAGTGTACTGCCGTCAACAGTCTTGGCAACAGTTCCTGTGAAATTGACTTAACCTCTTCACGTGAGTTGACCATATGGCTTTCAGACTTTATCCTTGAGTTATGTTGCCTGAGCCTACCAGTTGAGCACATTAATTAGGATTTCTCCTTAGTCCTTCCTTGCCTCTCCGTTGATTTCTGTGCTTTAATGGTAAGTTGATATGATGAATGGCCATCTTAATTCTAATTGCTACATATGTTCCCTAAATCCTTCACTGAGTAGTTTGCTTAAACATCACACATCATTAGAAAGTAGGCATTGCTATTTGATAAGTAAAAACACTGGTGTTATTAATATTAACAGTCTAGGATGCTCTTCCTTATGCAGTTGATAAGTCCGGCTAGCTCTTTCGCTATCATTGTCAAATGTACAGCTCACAGACTTCTGCTTCTTGACTGCCGTGTTAAGATCAGCCTCAGAAAATGCAGAGAAACACTTTAATATAAGACATAGTCAGGACTTTCTGACAAGGACTTGGGTAGACCAGGAAATAATGCCAAAAAACTGATAAAGGAGATTCCCCTTGCATAAAATGTAAAAGCTTTTGCATACCACAAAACAAAAACAAAATGAAACAACAACCAAACCAAACCAAACCAAAACAACAACAACAAAACAACAAACTGAATGAAGAGGACACCTAGAGAATGGAAGGATATACTTTACAGCCATTTAGCCAACAGAGGATGATAGTCAGAATAGATGAAAAAATTTAAAAAACATGAACAATCCAATCAATAAATAGATAGATGTTTTGTACAGACATGTCTCAGAAGAATTGCAAGTAGGCAACATGTATATGAAAAAATGTTCAGTGTTTTTTGCCATCAGAAAATGCACATCAGAATTCTGGTAAGCTTCCATTTAAGCCCTGTCATATGACTAAAATAAAGAAATGCAACAATAAATTCAGGCAAGGAGTTGGAAGAAAAAGAACCCTTATACACTGATGGTGGGAATGTGAAGTAGAGCAACCACAATGGAAATCATTATGGAGGTTCTGCAAAAAACTAACAATAGAGCGACCATATGATCTAACTGTATCACGCCTGTGTCTGTAACTAAAAGAATTCAAGCCAGGATACCACAGAGATAGTTGTATAACCTATCTCAGTCTTACATCAGCCAGGTTATAGACTTATAAATTGCTATCACCTGATAAACGGATAGAGTTTTATTCAGCCACAAAGAACAGTAGCATTATGTTGTTTTCAGGAAATGGAAGTGAGAATTAGTATATTGAGTGAAATAAGACACATTCAGAAAGACAACTAGCACAAGTTTTCTTTCATCGGCTGAATCTGGGTTTTTTTTAAGGCATGAAAGTAGAAAGGGGGTGTTGGGGAAGAGAAAAGTGTTCACTGGGAGGAAAATGGAAGGGGAATGAAGGAAAGTAACACGAATGTGAATATGATCAAAGCTACATGGTATACATTTAAAAGAACATAGTTATACCCATAATTGTACTCAATTTCTATGTTCTAATGATGAATAAAACTAAAAGTTTAAAAACGAACATCTGCCTATAATAATAACAGTCAGACAGTTTCATTTACAATCAAAATACCTGATGTTTATTGTTATTACTGTTAGGATTAAATTATTTCCCAGACACTCAGCCAGGTGCTACATGAACAATAGCCCCCTCGACCGTCCCTATTACCTTATTTATGGAGGCAGAATAAATACATTTATTAGTTTTGTTTTCCTGACAGGGACAATGAAGCTTAGAGAGGTAAATGATGTACTCAAGTTCATCAGGTAACTAACCTGCATAGCTGGGATGCCTCTAAATCTCGATCTTCCAGTTGAAAGGTCCTTATTTACTCCCCAACATTCATACTTAAGATTCCTGGAACTGGCAGATTAAGCCAGATCCTGGGACAATCCCTTGTAGGGGATATCTTGGCAAACCTCTTAAGGATCACTTGATAACGCTTAGAGCCTTGCTGTACTCCATTCCCATATCACTTTCAGCTCTTCCCTGTGGCCATCTCTGTTGTCTTTCTGAACTTCTCACCCAATGGTTTTCTGCCGTTCTAGAGACTGACAAACATCGCAGATGTCCAGTCATATATGATTAGTACTCAAGTCTGCTTTCCAATGATCTCCAGCATTTTCCTGGCTTTCCTTCATTCCTGTCCTCTTCTGTCTTGCCTCCTTTCCTTTCTTTGCCCTCCTATCCTCGCTTCTTCTTAAGTCATATGTTAGATATCCACTATGGATAGTCATGATTGACGAAGAGGTGGAGGTTAAGAAGAAATATGTCTTTCACTCAAGGAGCTCACCATTCAGCTAGGGAGCCAAACAAAGGCTTTTATGTACTAAACACTATAGTATACGTCTACACTGAGTATATAGGATACCAAAAGAGGAACACTTATGGTTACAGATCTGGAGCATCTATGCTGACCAAGTACTATTTGAGCTGGCAATTGAAAGTACTATCAGAGGCTATTGTTTCTGTAAAATGGAGAAAACATTTTAAAGTGCCATGCAGCAGAGAATCATAGTATGGGTGTTTTTCTGAGCTATGAACAGTATTTACTTTTCATAAGGTGAAAATTTAATTCAAGACTGTATTATCATTGTATTAGGAGAATGCAGTGGGAGATGAGGAGAGCTTAGACATTCAGAAGTGAAAAATGAACATTGAGATAAAGCAAGCCATCTAAGAGCAAGCATAATAGAAATATGGAGTCAAGAGCAGCTTTGGAAAAGTACCGGGAAGTGGTTGGAGTGGGTCAAGAGAATGCTGCTTTGTTAAAGGTTTAGAATTACCTAATTTTTAAATTTTTTTCACGTGTGCTCTTTTCTGTTTTACTTTATTGTTTTATGTAATTTATACAATGAATTTTACTAATTTTCCTTCTCCTGTACCCCTCTCACCCACCTTGCTCCCACTAGAACTCATTTTCTCAACAAGTTCCCTTTCTTTCATGTCTTCTTTGTGTGTGTGGCCTACTGAGCTTAATCAGTTTCTTTCCTAAATATTGGTGGGAGAGAACTTACTCTGGCAATGTTAGTTTATCAGTGGATGCCCCACTGAAGAGAATGGCATTCACTCTTCCAACAACTGTTGATTGCCATTAGTCTTTGAGGTCTTCTCAGGGAAGGCCTGAGCTTTATGGGTCCTTCATTCATCCACGATTAAATGTTAAATGTCTTGTTTCATTCTTGTGCAGTGAGTTTGTGAATGCAGTGGCTACATCATCTCCAGGAGACTTTCTTTGTCTACCCATCTCCTCATCCTCTGGTTCTTACACTCTCCCCATTCCCTCTTCTGTAGTGACCCTTGAGCCTTGGTGATATAGCTGTCCCTTTTGGGGTTTTTGAGACAAGGTCTTTCTATGTATACTGCCCAGGCTGGTATCAAACTCAGGATTTTTCTGCCCAGCCTTTTGAGTGTTAGGATCACAAAGCACGCACCACTGTGCCTGGCTACATTTATAAATAGTTGGAAAACTTATTATGCAAACTTAGTTTTTCATTTCAAAATATAAGCTGTTGTCCCTTAAGGGAAAATAGGCGGAAATGATCTGGCATATGACCCAAACATGTTCTGTCAGGAACAATACCTCCGGGCTTGAAGGTCTGGTGCTTAGCTGGATTGTCTCACACTCATTAAACTTTTCCATAGACAGATGTAATAAACCAGATGCCGGTTTATCCAGATGGCCGTATCCTTTCCTGGTGGCTAGAATGCAGGCAGCTTCTTCATGAGCAAAGAGTATACGGAGGGGAAGCTTTTTAAAAAATTTTATTAATTATACTTTATTCTCTTTGTATCCCCCCATAAACCCCTTCCCCCTCCCCTCCCAATCCCACCTTCTCTCCCCCTTCTCCACACATGCCCCTCCCCAAGTCCACTGATAGGGGAGGTCTTCCTCTCCTTCCTTCTGATCCTAGTCTATCAGGTCTCATCAGGAGTGTTTGCATTGTCTTCCTCTCTGGCCTGGTAAGGCTGCTCCCCCATCAGGGTGAGGTGATCAAAGAGCAGGCCAATCAGTTCATGTCAGAGGCAGTCCCTGTTCCCATTATTATGGAACCCACTTGGACACTGAACTGCCATGGGGGAGGGGAAGCTTTTTAAGGAAGCTTTTAGATTTCACTTGGGCTCTGGGAAAGCTGATAAAATATCCTTGCCTGTAATGGAACATGTTTCTGGTTACCGGATTGCCATGGCATGTCTCTGAGCACATAAATGCACATTGGAAACTTTATTCCTTAAATACTACTTTAAAAACAAACCTGCCTGCCAAGTGAATATATTTTTCTTCACTTGTATACATGTCAATGTTCAGCTGCACAACCAAGGGCTTCACAGTAATTCACCCACTAGGAACCCAAGTCACAGAATTCAGAGGGTTTCTAGCCCCCCCCCACACACCTATACCTGTCATTTTCCTGCTCTGTTAGTCTTCTGGATAGTTTTCACCTGTCTCAGATGCACATACATGAGAAGGAAATATGTTCTGATTCACCAATTATCTTATGTATGTCCTCCAGATCCAGAAGTTGGAATCATCATCGGTGCCTTGATCGGTGCCTTGATAGGAGCTGCTGTCGTCATCTCTGTCATGCACTTTGTCAGGAACAAAGTCAAGTCAAAGCAAAAGAAGAGGAATTTCAATTCTAGCACGGAACTTGAGTAAGCCCTTTTTGACTTATAGCCGCATACCCATTGTTGTCTTTGCTTGCATACAAGTATGCCTGGGAAGCAGCTTCCAGTAACCTCCCCCTAAGAACCCCCTTTGCATCACAGCATAGCAAGGTTAACTTTCTGCCTGCTCTTTCTGTTTTAATGTAACAGGAAACCTATGAAATCAAAAGTACCTAGGGCCCAGGGAAGTCAGAATTTGGTTGGTTGGTATTTACTCTGCAGTTTAAGTGATGGCCATCCCTTTGCTTACCCTTTCCTCTTCTTTTTAAACTCATTTTCATATTTTTGAGATTATAATTACAACATTTCCCCCTTTCCTTTCTTCCCTTCCAATCCTCCATGTACTCCTCTCTGTTCTTTTACAAATTCATGGCCTTTTTAAAAATTGTTATTGTGTACATGTATGTATACCTATATACATATACGTTTCTAAATACAACATGCTCAGATACCATTGTATCTATGTGCAAGCTTTTGTGGCTGACTACTTGGTATTGGATAACCAGTTGGTGTGGCCTTCCCTGAAGTTCCATCTTCTTGATTCCTCAAATATGTTTTGTACAACAGTCAGGAGCCTAGTGTTGTACTAACGATTTAGAGATACAACTGATCCATGGATTTCACTTTCAAATACTTTCTTAGTTTCTCAGACCATTCTTCACTTCAGTATTCCATCTTTTAACTGCTGGTATGTTTTTCTTGGACTTTCATATTGTTGAAATCTAACCTTTCTAAACTCTGGAACAGATGTATGTAGTCTAAGCAGTTGTCCTAAACTAGAGGTTCTCAAACCTGTGGGTCATGACTCCTTTGGCAAACCTCTGTTTCCAAAAATATTTACATTATGATTCATATCAGTAGCAAAAGTACAGTTATGAGGTAACAACTAAAACAATTTTATGTTTGTGAATCACCACAGCATGAGGAACTATATTTAAAAGGTCACAGGATTAGTAAGGTTGAGAAGCACTGGTCTAGGGCTTAATTGTCACTAAAGCTACAGTGTATAGCTTCATGTGAGATTTCCAAGTGGGAATTTCCCTAAAGTTTTTCTGATGATTCTTTCTTATATAGATCAATGACAAAGGTACGCTGCCCCCAAGAAACTGAAGTGATTCCAGCTGATGACATCCAGCTAGAAGCACCTCTGCCATCTTTCATCCGTGACACCCACAACACCGAAACAACTACTGCCGTCTTGGGGCCAAAATATGAGCCTGACCCTCAGGTGGAAACTGCCACACAGCTTGACCCTAAGCCTGTGATGGAAGTTCATCTGAATCCAGAGCTGGACCTGGGGTCAGAACTAGAGACAGAGCCTGAGCTTGAGGCTGAGCCTGTGCTCCGGTCTGAAATAATAGTTGAGCCTCTGAGTGAGAAGGAAAATGATACAGTTACAATGTAGACATAGATAGGTATGGCCTTAAGTATGGCGATTCTCACTAAGATACCCATTCCTGGCCTTTAAAATTCAGTGGACTTAACCAGCCCACAGTCTGTCCCTCCATCATAGATAGCCCTCATCTAAAAAACATGCTTATTTTTACCATTAATCTAAAATAAATAAATCAAGGTAACTACTAATGAAATGCAAAGGATTCTACTTTCTTAGTATAGATTACTTTAAAGTGTACTAATATATAAACCTAACAAATGACAAGGCCAAGACAAATGCTTCATTTGTTGGAAGAGTATTTGCAAAAGTGTTTTCTGTATTTTATAGTCATTTTTGGTCATGGTTCACATGTACACAACATAAGATAGGGTTAATTTGATTTAATATTAATTTGAGGATTAGTTATCTTCTCTATTCATTTTTTAAAATATTGACCTCTGAGAAAACAGCTTGACACAATTGGCTCATACATTGGAAAAAACTTTCTCCAAATAAGAATATATGTATCAATTGTACATAGAATTTAAAATTAAGTCTTAAAATTTATCATATTAGATCTTTAATAAATCACCTCAGTTTTCAACACTTGAGCATAGCATTTTTATAGCTCATTTTTTCACTGCGAATTTGTGTACAGGCAAAAAATTTAGAATAAACTTTTCTCTTGGTGGATGTAAAGTGTTGGTATTGGAGGCAACTTATAATATAGCTTCAGATAAGCTATTATGTTATCACTGATGCTATCTGCTTGGGTGGTACATTGGGACAGTTTTCTCAGTAAACACTTTGGTCTATTTTACATAATCTAAACTGGCAATTTAAATAATTATGTTACTTTGTCTATAGTCCATGTTAATAGAAATATCACCCTTACATAAATGATAAATAGTAAGTACATTATAAAATTCTTTTTTTTAAAATTTAGGAAAGCCTTTTCATGATCATATTTTGCTGACAACTCATTCAGAAGAAATTTACAGCTAGATTTACTTTTTTAAAATTTATGTAATCAATCATATTTGAAATATTATTTTAAGGTTCAATAAATAATGCTCAATAAAATCTCATTTAGTGATTAAGATAATTTTTAATAAATAATTTTATTGTCATGTAATTTATGTACTATAAGCTGTATCCATTTAACTGTGCAATCTGATGACTTTCGACAATTCACACACTCATGAAAACACCATACTTATGTAGAAGAAAATTATTTCCACCAGTCCAAGATGTTCCCTTGTGTCCCCTTTTACAATTCCATTGTGCCCTAGACCCAAATGACCATTGATCTGTTTTCCATCTCTAAACATTAGCTTTTCTTTTCCTGACGTTTATATGAATGGTATCATATAGTATGTACTTTTGTATCTGACTTTCTTTTCAATGAAATACTTTTCAGTGGATCTCTATCACATCTAGGATTTGTGTAAAGGATTCCCTTAACTAAAAACTCTTCTCTGTATAGATCATGCACTTTTTTTTTCAATTGATTTAGGGTCTACAGACATTTTAAGGTAAAATGAAGTTAACTGATGCATATTATTTGTAACAACCCATAAAAAGAGATAGCAAGCTTTTGCTTGAGTAGTTTCTTTGATGTGCCAATTGGTAGCCACTCTTGAGGATTTTTGGAGCAGCAATGTTTACATTAACAGGTGAATATAATACAATTTTAAGATATATGGTATCTGATGGTACAGAGAGGAAAGGTGAAATATAATACCATGCTATGATGTAGAGTACCTGATGGGTACAGAAAGAAAACTGCTGAAGGTTCTGAGAATGAGCTAACTTTTAGGTACTATAAACTCCTACCAAAATTACTCAAGTGGCCAAGTAGCTGCCATTTTATTTTCCTTGTCCATTTCTATTATGAGGTAAGTCATAGGAAAAGAAATTGACCTGTAATAGTCAATAAGTATAAGCCTAAATTTCTGATGGATTCTTGACTAGGAAGGATGTCACTATTTGTGGTTTTCAATAGTCCTGTTCTATTTGAATATAGATGAATAGTTCAATTAATGATTTTCTTCATTTTTGAGATCATAGATCACCTTGGGAGCCTGCTGAAGAATATGGACCGCTAGCTGTTTAAAAATGCTTATACGTATAAGGTGCCACATACAGTCAATTTCTGTATTTTTTAATACAATATTTTTATTATTTGGGGGATGTCACAGAAAATATTTTTGCTGTGTTCACCTCTATTACTCCCCAAAATACTACCTAAATCTACCCTCTCCTCCCCTCTCTTAAAAAAAATAACTCCCTGATTTCAATTTGTGCTGCCTATACACTGGGTACAGACGGGGCTATCCACTCGAGTATGATCAACTTACCAGAGGCCATACCCTTAAAACTGGCTCTCCCTCTTCCAGAAGCCATTGTCTGTTAATACCTCTTCAGTTAAGGATGGGGCTCATGATCCCCTGATCGGTTATGCTAGAATGTTGACGAATTTCAGAATTTCTCTTGCTTAGGTCTTGTGCCAGTAACCACAGCTACTATGTGTACATGAGTGCTGTGGTCTTAGCAAATCCAAAGAACACTATTTTACTCCAGTCTTCTCTGACCTCTGGCTCTTAAAATCTTTCTGTTCTCCTTTTCTGATATGGTCCCTGAGCCTTGGGGTGGATGATAGGGGCAAGATTCAGTTCTCACTTCTTTGTTTTTTAAAGAGCTGGCATAAACAGTTCCATCTTGTTGATCTGAAATAGATTTTTAACCTTGAGGCCTAGGTTGGTCCAAATTTACAACCCTCCTATTTCAACTTTCTCAGGAATTGCATTAACCCTTATCTTTCCAGTTGTGGCTTCTCTGTAACTATTCTTGTCTGATGAATGAGAAATCTCATTATCCAGTGATCTCATCCAGGTTGATAAGTAAGTTAATCAACTCAAGAAGTATTTGTTTTTAAAATACAGTAGAAAGTAGAAAAAGGAGATTTTTTTTTAATGTAGCTACTTTGGGAAGAGGGACAGATAGATCCAGTGAATCCTCCAACTTTGTCTTTAGGGTCTTGAAGTGAGATTAAATTTTAAATAAAGGGATACCCCCTCCCCCCAACACACACATATGTAAGCATTCTCTATCAAGGTGTGGTCTTGTCTGTGATTGACTCATCATTGAACTTCAGTCTCATCCTGTAAGGTGATCTGCTAAGTTATTAGAACTGTGTGAAATCTCTTTCTGGGAGACATATTCACCCTCTGACTGGACTCTTTTCCTTCTTACAGCATACGATTACTGGGAAAATTCAGGATTCTTTGGCATCCATTGTTTCAGTAGTCTGTTACATTAGGAGACACAATTGTCGCTGTAGAATATCTTTATTTCTGCTAGGCTGTTTATAGCTCCCAACTTGCTGTCTTAACACTTCAATCTTGAGGTGGAAGATGTCTGTGTCTGAAGCAAATAAAATAAACAGAATGTAAGTAGTATGAAGGTTAGAACACATTTAGTTAATGCCAGGTAGCCATGCATTAAGAACCTTTTCTCTTTTTTTTAAAAAAAAATTTCTTTATTTTGTTTTTATTTTCAGTGCATTAGTGGTTTTTCCTACATGTATGTCTCTGTGAAAGTATCGGATTTCCTGGATCTGACAGTTGTGAATTGTGACATGGGTGCTGGGAATTGAACTCAGGTCATCTGGAAGAGCAGCCAGTGCTCTCCAGCCCCCAAAACCATTTTCATAACCTCTTCACTTCTTTACTTTTTAAAGAACTGGCATAAACAGTTCCATCTTGTTGATCTGAAATAGATTCTAACCTTGAGGTCTAGGTTGGCCCAAATTTATAACCCTCCTATTTCAACTTTCTAAGTTCTGGGCTTATAGGCAAGTAAGTGCTGCTATGCCCACTGCGACTTTATTGAGACTTTAGTTCTCACAACTTCCCCCATTGTCTCTAACAATGTTATCTGAAGTCATTGCTTATTAATCACCTCCTGTTTTTTTTTTTTTTCATTGTCCCATGGTTTGAGGGAGAGATTTGTCCTGGTTAGTCTGATTTGGTCCCAGGTCAGGCATACCATACCATAAGTCAATTCTGCTTGTGCTGTGGGTAATGTCCTAGCATTTCAAGTGTGTGTGTGTTTATGTGTGTATCTTTGTAGGGTGTTAAGACTGTTAGTATAAGGCTTTACAAAAACACAGCTATCAAGAAAAACTTGTTTTTTACTTAGCTGTATGGTTTTATAGAAACAACCAAGAGTCAAACTTCCAAAAATTAAGTAATTGTGTATCTATTTACAAATACTTAATACCTATCAATCTATAGAAAGTTTGCATAGATTGCACAGATTCTACACAAGTATCTTTCATGTCTAGAATATCAAGTACTCAATTTGTCAGAATACCTGAGTTTATACCCACATTTTATTTAGCAAGATTGTCTGGATAACAGTTTTTGATGCCTTCTTAAGTCTGTAAGACACTAAGAGGTCAGAATATACTATATATGTAATTAAACCACTTAGGGTGAGCTTTGAAGACACAACATTATCCATTTTAAGTCGGTATCAGTTGGTTTCAGGAATCAGCAGCTAAGGAACTGTAGGGTATGTTATCCTCCATCCCATCACCTCTTCTGTTGCTCTCTCTCTCTTGCTGTCTTTCACTCTCTCTTGTGTATTTTTTTAAATTGGGGTCTCACTGTGTTATCCAGGCTGGCCTCAAATTTGTGGGTTTAAGTGATCCTCCCGTTTCCTCCTCCTTTAGCTGGAACTATCTGTGTGTTCCACCATATTTTGTTTAGGAATTTTTTACCTTGTTTGTGGAAAGGGCCCACTATGTTGCCCTGGAACTTAATGAGAGTCCTCCTGATTTGGCCTCTTGAGTATTGTTATTACAGATGTAAGCCATACTACTTTTAGCTTCTTATTCTCTCTCTCTTTCTCTTTCATTCTCTCTCTCTTTCTCTTTCGCTCTCTCCCATGTATGTGTGTCTCTGTGTGTGCTTAGGATGCCATGTGAAGATCAAGACAATGTGAGCAAATTGGCTTGCTCTTTCCTTAACCCTGGGGCCTAGAGTTTGAAATCAGATCATCAGGCTTAGCAGCAGTTGCCTTCCTAGCACTTGCTAATTGAGACTCTTGAATAGAAATAACCTTTAATCCAAATAAGTCTACAATTCTAGGGTTTCAGTAATTGGGACAATCCAGAGAAGAGAACTATCTGGAAAAACGGGAACTTCTCTAGCTGTTTCAAATGGAATGATTAGGGTTGTCACCCACTCAGCTTACTTACAAGGCCACTATGGATAGGGCAACTTTAGTCAGTCTCAGTGTACATTCATGATGTACACTGTGTGTGTGTGTTTGTGATAAATCCTGAGCCTCTGAATGATACTGACACAACAAATCTGAACACTAAATCCTACTGAGATATGAAAGGGGCCTTACATCTTATAAACAGCTTTCAAATTAGGACACAATGTGTTTTGTTTTTCTACTTTATCACCATTGAAGCAGAAAATATTCTAATTAATCTTAGACAACATTGTTTTGGCAAAATGTTCATTTAGTGAAAGTGCTAAATCACTTCTTTTTTGCCACACAACAGTTAAACTGGAGTGGTCACAATCAAATGTCAAACCAGCTTTGGGCTTCTTTTGCCACACCTTTTTGTCACAAAGGATTTCCAGAGAATTCTTTCTCCCTATTGTTCCTGCATTTATCAACAAGAGTAAGCTGAAGTTAGTGGAATAGCTTCTTTTGGTTACCAGGCGCTTACTCTTCTGGTTGGACTGATGGCTAGCCTTGAATTTCTCATGGCAGAACTTTCTCTGCTTCCTGCTGTACTAGCATTACAGGTGCAACCACCATGTATAGCTTGGTCTTGCTTGTTCTAATAGGAATAGAATGGTAACCTGTTGCTTTATTAGTGTTCTAAATTTTCTCATTTATTAGTTCTTTGAGAATTTCATACAATGTGTTTTGATTGTATTCACTCTCTTCTGACCACTCCTCCCAGATCTACTGCCATCCTGACCCACCCAACCTTGTGTCCTTACACACACACAGTAAGTATAATTTGTGCTGCCTCTTGGGTTTGTGGCTTTCCAGTGGAACATGGTCACCTTAGCAGAACTACACCCTTAAAGAAAGTAATCTCCCAGGAGTTAGCAGTTGGTAATAACTCCTTGGTGAAGGGTGGGACATCGTGTTCCTCCCCTCTCAATGATAAAATTTTGTCTAGCTTGAGCGTGCAGATCTTGTACTTGCTGTCATAACCACTCTGAGTTCCTATGTAGAGCTGGTCTGTCACAAAACAGTATTTTTTTTTTTTTTACTCATCTACTGCCTCTGGCTCTTACAGTGTTTCTGCCTTCCTCTTCTATAACAATTTCTGAGCCTTGGGAAGAATGGATTTGATTTGTACATCACATTTAAGGATGAGCATCCCACAGTCTCTTATTATCTGCACCTTAGCCAGTTATGGGTCTCCCTGTTAACTGCCATCTTCCGCAAATAAATAAATAAATAAATAAATAAATAAATAAATAAATAAAAAATAAAAAATAAAAAAAGAGGCTATGGCAAGGGTTGAGGTTGTGATAATCTATATATATATCTAACAGTAAGTCATTAGGATTCAGTTCAATACTATACTGTTGCAAAAATTCCTTCCCATGGAGAGATGTAAGCAAAGCTCACCTCTTCTTAGTCCCAGTGACAAAGTGGGTTCAATTCTCCTAAACTTTTTTACCAGGCAACTGATGAATTTACGGAGCTTACAGAGAGCATTATAGAGGGGTAGGCAATCTTCCCTTCAACTGGCCACACTGGAAATCCTTACCCAGCAGAGTGAGGGCCTGCACATAGTTGCATAGCTAGAGCCACATTCTAGTCTTTCCTGGCCTCTATATACTCTATCCTCACCCCAGGCTACATGCAGAGTTGCCAGTTAGTAGAGAAGAGTTGGGTACTCAGGCTGGAGGAGAAGTGGTGTGTAAACCATCAACAAGTCCTGCTGGAATAATTCTTCTGCCAAGGGGTGCAACTGAACTCCTAGTATGGCAGTTGCTTGACTTGAGTATCAGTCATTCATGACATAAGCCCATTAAGTCAAGTAATATCAGCAGGTTTCCTCTAGGGTCTATGACCTGTCTAGCAACAAGTTCTTGGCTCTGATAAAGCCAGCCACGAATTTCAACTTGTGGAGTCAGCGCTAGACCCAATTGTAAAGCAGTTGATTAGTGCCATGATATTGCAGTCAGGGCCACGTCTTGCCATGTCAGCTGTTTTTGTAGCTTTCAGGATTCAGAGCTGGGGAAGACTAATGATTCTTTGTCCTCCAGTAGTGTCCATAGCCCTTGTCCAGCATTATGTAAATTGGTGAATCAGTATGAAGCTTCCAGGTGGTTTTCAGCTTGATTTCTCCATGTTTTGAACTCACATACACTAGTAGTATCTTCAGCAATAGGGTTTTTTAATTATAATTTTTATTTTTATATTAATTACAGGTTATTTACTTTGTATCCCAGACATAGCCCCTCTCTCATTCCCTCCCAATCCCACCCTTCCTCCCTCATCTCCTCCCATGCCCCTCTTAAGTCCACTGATAGGGGAGGTCCTCCTCCCCTTCCAATTGACCCTAGTTTATCAGGTCTTTTCAGGACTGGCTGCATTGTCTTCCTCTGTGGCCTAGCAGGGCTGCTTCTCCCTCGGGGGAGGGGGAAGCTCAAAGAGCCCACCACTGAGTTCATGTCAGAGACAGTCCCTGTTCTCCTTACTAGGGAAACCCACTTGGATGCTGAGCTGACATGGGCTACGTCTGAGCAGGGGCAGTAATAGGGTTTTAATGTCAAGTTCTGGAGGATAACCAATATTGTTAATTGTCAATATCCTGTAGTGTTTAGGATTCTATGGTAACTCACTGGTCAACAATTCCAAGAGGTAACCCATTCCTGGCACAAGGGTTTTGATTTAGCAGCACTTCTTTTCTCTGCCAAGAAGGGAAAACACTAAACAACTTTCAAAAAAAGTCATATGGAAAAGTACTACTGGAGAAGCTTCCTAAAATATGTACATAAAAACATATAAGAAGTCCTTAAATAGAATAACACATTATCAGGGCAACAATTCCCATACTAGTTACCACAGGCTAAGAAGTATTACAATCTTTAACATTAATTGGACAAATCAATATGTTTCACTGTGGCACTTCCATCCATGCTTATATTCACATATGATCACATCTCCACCTCTTCTTACATTCCATCTCCTCATTCTCAAGTCCCTCCTTATATCCTTAGAGACCCTATTTTTTTTAATCAGTCACACCCTAGGTATGCATCAAAAAGCTAAAATGATCTAATAACTGCTTCAGATTCTGGTAGTACAGTGTAAGCTGAATTAGGGCCAGCCCTTGTCTTCATAGAGAATATAGTTTTGTTAACTATGGTAAGTTCTTGTGTTTTATCAACAACAACCTGTTGACTACAGGAGAGGAAATCTGAAATTTGCACTGCTCTGGGAAGAGTCTCCAAATTATAGTGATCTATAATGAAATACAGGATTCTTGGCCAGTGGATCAGAAATCGCTCATATTGACACGTGAATATGGCTTCTAGAATATAGGGTGATACCTCTCCTGTGCTGAGAAGTTACTATTTGCCTTTTGCACTGGCCTGTGTGCAATTCAAGTCTCATGAACTTTCAGTACGAATTTCAGAGGGAAGTAAAGAACAATGAGTTTAACAGCACTCATTTTTGTTGTTGTTGTTCAACTCCAGCACCCACACAGTTACTTCTGGCAGGAAGAGGGCTGAAGAAGATAATGTAGAATGATACTGTTGTGGGAGTCAGGAATCAGGCAATTACTTTGTAAAAACAGACTTGTCTTTAAATATACTTACTCAGCTTCCAGAGGAAAGGGTAGAAGAGAGGTAAAAATTTATGTCAGAGATGACATAAATTCAAGACTTCATCTTACTGCTGGTTCTAAGCATAATAATGTTCTTTTGACTGCACCAACTTAATCACAGTGAAACAAGCACAAGTTCTAGTAAGAAAAATTTATTTTTCAGGTCATGTATGCATTTGATTCCAGCAATCAGGAGGCAGAGGTAGGACAACTGTCAGAAATTTAAGGCCATCTGGGGCTACATAATCAGTTCCAGGTCAGCTAAGGCTACATGGTGAGACCCTGTCTGAAAAACAAAACAAAAACAAAGAAGATAAGTTAATAAAGGGAAAACTATTGTATCTACTTGAAAAACATATATCATTTTTTTGCACCAAAAAACCCACAAAAAACCAAAAAAATCCCTGCAATTTGATGGGGACATCGATTTTGTCTCCACTATTGAATTCAATTCTGCCATTACCTGACTTGGTACATACCCCATACTTCAAGGGCTCAAACCCACAAAACTGCCCTCTACTTCTCTACATCAAATACCATTCATCATCACTGTCTTGGTCATCCACACTTCCATGTGACACAAATTGGGACCAAACTAGGAATTTTCATAATTTCCTACTGAAGTTCAATATGCTATTTCGACGGTTCACAGAATTCATGGAAATATTTCAATTCCATTTAAATAGAATTTAAATAGACGTTGAAAAAGATACCCATGAACAACTAACTGAAGAGGTACCTAGGGTGAGGTACAACAAAGTCTTGTGCATAGAATCTTCTGTTCCCTTGGAGTCAGGGTATATTATTCTCCCAGCATGTGGATGGATTCAGCAACTTGGAAGCCTGCCAAACCCTGAAGCATAAGCTTAATCGAACCTCCAGCCCAGTACCAGAGAATAGGGGAAGTGTTAGAAGGGTGGAACCCAAAGTTATCAGATTTTGATCACAGTCCCTACTTAACTTGAAGTTCAAAAGCCCATCAAGATCTGATCACTGGAACAAGTTTGTTCCTCATACCCAGGATATTCAAAAAGCCATTGGAGCTATGTATATGGAAGTTTTTCCAATTCTTGCACTTAGGAAACCAGATAGGTTTTAGAAGCTGTATGTTAGGAATACAGGAGTGAAACCAAATAGATGTAATACCACTGCTAATTTAAAAGAAATGCACAGGGTGGGTGTTACAACTAATCTCAGTGATTAGGAAAAGGCCACAGTGCCATCTACTTGATCCGCTGTTCGAGTATAGACAGACAGACAGACACACACACACACACACAAATGGTTTGGGTTCCAGGGACACTTGGTTTTGTAATTTGCTGTTTCTGTAGCTCAGGGAATTTTTTCAACAAAATGTATATTCCTGTCTTAGTGAGAAAGGATGTTTTAAAAAAATCTTATAAAGTACAGAAGATGAAATTTGCTGTTGAACTGTATCTTTGGACAATTGATTCAGTGTTCTTTATTATTCAGGGGGCCTTTTGGGGAAATCATGGCTTCCTTTGAGGATTTGATAAAAAACTAAAAACACAGAAAAAATACAAAGTTCTGCTTTCAGTTTTAGGCAGTCAGTAGAACTGTAAAGCTGGAGCCATGAACCCCAAAGTAAAGAAGTTTTCATACTATAGCAAACATACCAACAGACTTGTTTGGGAGCCTAATAATAAAAGAAAATGAAAACAGACAAGAGCAGACATAACCATATAAGGAATTCACTGAGGTTGGAGTAGTTGAGGAATTATGGAATCAAACTACTGTGGGGTCATAGAGATAAACTAAGACATCTATCATGGTGAGATACAAATTTACCTCAAATATAGAACCTAACAGAAATGTTAAATTTTTCTATAATAGAAAGTTAAGTATGTAAAATCTTCCAGTTTCAGTACTGAAGTGATGGCTCAGTGGTTAAGAGCAGGTACTTTTCTTGAAGAGGACCTGAGTTTAGTTCATAGCACCCTTGTCAGTCAGCTCAAAATACATTTAACTCCAGTTCTAGGGTACCCAATGACCTCTTCTGGAATCAGCAGGCACTTTATTCACATGCATCCACTTATACTCAAACAAATGCATCTACCTACACATAGAAGAGAGCTTACGATTTTGTTTCCAGTTTCCATTAACCTATTTCTTCTATATTACATTCTTGGGTTAGCTTCACAATTGAATTATCATTTTCATTTTATTACAAGACCTAGAAAATGAGCCTTTTCATTATTTGGTTTCCTATATGAACAAGTAGCAATTTGATCAATGTCAGAAATCATTAATATCCTAGTTTATATAATTTATTCATTTAGAAAATATTAAGAGCCTACCTGTTTACTGAAGCTTGGTTTGATCTGTACTGTTTTATGAGCAAATCTCAAAATTTATAAAAAGGCCTTTACCGCATCAGACCCCGAGAAGAGTATACATTCTGAACCTATTAGAAACAAAACACTAGAAACAATCTCATCATCAACTCTACCACCACCATTTAACAAACGTTTGTTTCATAGGAAAATACTTCCCTGACTCATTCTAATAAATATTAACACTCAGAATATTTGTGTCAAAGTTTTGTATAACAATA
Source organism: Pachyuromys duprasi (assembly GCA_028658305.1). Lineage (NCBI taxonomy): Eukaryota > Metazoa > Chordata > Mammalia > Rodentia > Muridae > Pachyuromys > Pachyuromys duprasi. The sequence goes on along the minus strand of CM053742.1, from coordinate 54,013,274 downwards.
ATGCAGCTAATATGTACAGAATTTATTTAGTCACTAGGCATTTAAGTCTTTGAGCCCAAATTAAAGAAAGTGTGTGGATTTAATTGGATCACGTCTTTGAAGCAATAATTGCAGCACAAAACTAAAATTAAAATTAATTTGAAGTCACTTGGACTACACTTGCTGACTACCAATCAGTTAAAATGCTTTTCTAAATAGAGTTCAAGTTTATAATTATTAATTTCCTTTCACTCTACATTAATTTGACAATTCAAAAGATTACCATTTTTATGGATTTTTAGTTGCAGTTCAAGCTCCATTACTTTTATTGACTTTAGAACTATCCTGAACTAGCTCATGATTTTAAGGTTTGAGTGAATGGGTAACTGCCTTGAAAGAGCAACAGGAAGATTCTTTCAATAGTTTATTTTTCGCAATACTTAAAATACAAGTTTGTAGTACTTAAAATACAAATCAAAATATATTTTTATGTTATGTCACTTTAGTAAGCTTGGCAATTCTTTTCAAGACAAGGTGAGTCAATATAGACACGTTTAATATATATATATTTTAAATGACGTCTTGCTTTGGAGGAAAATGGCTAGTCAAAAAGGTACATGGGTACACAAGCTATTGTTCTTTATTACTTTAGGTACATACAATTCAACTTAAAACTTGGTCCACTAAAATATAGAACTTCCTCCCGTAACAAAAATAACCTCATAGCTGAAAAAAGAGAAATATTAGGCATAGGTCTCTTAGTGAACTTGAAAAATAAGCCAGGATGTGTTTTGACTACACAGAGGAAAGCTCAGAACCACCTGATAAAATCAGCTGGCTGTTTCTGGATGTGTTCGGTTGCATAGCTAAACAGCAGGTGCATGGGAGGATGCTCAAGACTCATGACAGTCATGACCACTTACTCCAAAGTAATCAAGATTTAATGGAGAACAAGAAATGACATCAGTACAACAATCTCAACAGTTTTTCAATACCTGGAAAGTGGGTTGTAAGCTTAGAAGAGGTACTGCAGCAGGTGCAATACAAGATGTTGTTGTCTGATTGTGAAGATAAGAAAATGTTTTCATTCACACAAGATCACAAGATGCTTTGTATAGAGTACAATAGTTTCCAGGACAGTGAGGAAAAAAAAAAACATACAAAGACTAAATACAAGCTGCTTAACTTTCTACCATTCTCTTGAGTATTAAACCCAGGCCTCCTTTGGCCACTTGCAAGGGTGTCTTTTCTTCTTTATTCTCAATGTAAATACTTGCTCCGTTGGTCACCAGCAATTTTGCTTCTTCCACTCTCTCCTCATCACAGGCTAAATGTCTGAAATTGGGTATAACAAAGATTAACTAGTCACTACCAGTTCTATATAATGGTTAGGTTTTCCAGTCTAAAGCACTTATCATTAGTTAGTAGCAATACTGTAAAGTTATTTAATCAGGAATGGGGACTCAATTGGGATGAAATGACTGTAAATTAAAGTTAAGTAGAATAGCTATATAAAACTAGATTATAAATCATAATCCTACCCCTGCTCAGATGGGGCCCATGATAGCTCGGTATCAGACTGAAGACGCTAGTGAGGGAAACAGGGACTGTTTCAGTCATGATCTTGATGGCTGACTCTTTGACCCTCCCCCATACAAGCCTGGGAGTGACAGACTGGCTAGATCCCAGGGGAGGACATTGCAGCAGCCCTGAGGAGACAGGATGAGCTGGGGTTGGATGGAAGGGGAGGAGGTCCTCCCCAGTTGGTGGACTTGGAGGGGGCGGGAGGAGATGAGGGAGGGAGGGTGGGAGGGAATGAGGGAGGGGGCTACACTTGGGTTGCAAAATACCTAACCTGTGATTGATACAAAAATAAATTAATTAATTAAAAAAAGAAAAGAAAATCAGTCTGCCAATAAATTGTTATAATTTAATTTTTCCATAATAAAAGCATATTGTAAATAAAAAAAATCATAATCCTGGTCCTACTAAAACAGCTGATTGGATCTTACACTAAAAATGTCATGTAATAATAATTCAGGGGTAGAATTTAGAGAAGCTTCAAATCATGTCCTGCCTCTATAACAATTCGTGTGACTTTTGGAAAAACAGTTGAAAAGATCTGATCTCACTTGATCAGTATATCTACATTGCAAATCATGGTATAATCAGCACTATATTACAGCAAAAGTTGACACAGTGGTTAAAGTTCTTGTTATGATAGCAAGGTTCAACAGTTAACTGGTTGAGGAAAGAAACCAATCTCTGCCAGTCACTTACAGAGCACGACAGGCAAAGTTTTAGGCACTTTACATAGCATTTTATTAAATTTTATTAAATCTAGTGAGAAAGAAATTACAACTATACTATTACAGATTAGGAAATTTAGGGGAAGGAATGTTAGGTTTCTTAATATTTGTACTTAATATAGTTGAAAGTGGCAGCATCTTTACTGACTCCCAAGGACTCCATACAACCCAACACCTAGACTATTTCCTGACAGGTGTGATTAATGATTCATGAAGAAATAAGCTAGAATACTCATTTAAAACATCACATAGACCTACAAGAAAGATTTTTTAACTAAGAATTAAGAAAATAAGACTTTTCTTGGTCTCAATTGGGTCCCTTCCTGTGGGGATGGGGTAGGGGAGGGACCGTGCAGATGATGGGGAGGAAAGAGCATAAGGAGTCGGAGGAAATGGAGGACACCAGGAGAACAAGGTCCACTGAATCAACAAGCAGGGTACATATGTGTTCACAAAGGCTGAAGATTCAATCACAGGGCCTGAATTGGGTCTGTACCAGGTCCTCTGCATATATGTTATGGTTGTGTAGCTTGGTGGTTTTGTGGGACTCCTAACAACAGTTGGGGCAGGTGTGTCTCTGACTCTTTTCTCTGCTCTTGGGGCTCTTTCCTGCCACTGGGTTGCCTTGTCTAGCCTCAGTTTGAGGGCTTTCAGCTTATCGTGTCTTGTTTTGTCCAGTTTGACTATTGCCTCATGGAGGCCTGTTCTTTTCTGAAAAGGAAATGGAGGGGTATGAAGCTGGGGGGAAAGGAAAGATGGTAGGGAGCTAGGAGAAATGGAGGGAAAAGACACTGTGGTTGGGGTGTATTGTATGAGAGAAGATTCTATTTTCAATACAAAATGTACTCATTGTCTTTTAAGACAGAAGCTCCTTATGTATCACTGGCTAACATAAGAGCTTGCTATATAAACCAGGCTGGCCTTAAACACTGTCTCTCTGCCTCCCAAGTCCAAAGATTAAAGGAATGCACTACCACTGCTGGCCAGGTTTTTGTTTTTGTGTTTATAAACAGGGTCTCACTATGGAGCCCTGGCTAGCCTGAAATTAGCTTATGTTGAGGAAGATAACTCAAACTTACACAGTTCTCCCTTTTTCTGCTTCCCCAGGGATGGGATTAAGGGCATGTGCCACTATGCCCAGCCTTTAAAAACAATACTTTAAAAAGCTGTCTTAAAGTCAGAGGAGAAAAGGTTGTCCCTTATTCTGGACTACAAAAAAGACCCAGAATTTCTGATCCAAAATGGTAATTATTTAACAAAGGAGAAAAAAATAGGTATGTAAAAAAAGTCTATCAAGCTAAAGGTTGGTTTGGTTTCAAGTTATCCATATCAATCAATCTCAGAATGAGAGAAAGCTTTCTAGTTGTAATGAAAATTAATAGACTTGGTTACATAGCAACTGATAACTTCTGACAGCTGAAAACTCATGAACAAATAGACAAACTGAGAAAATATTTTCAATTGATAGGGTATAATGTTCCTATTTTTACTGTGTCAAGAACACTTGAAAATCTGTCAAAATGAATGAATTCCTCTAAAAAGGGACAGAAAGATTACATAATCTTATAATTTTAGGCATTAATAAATTTCAAAATCTATAACAAAATGTAAATTCTAACCATTAAATGTCAACTCTCATACAACACAAGGGTAATTTTGATGCTGATGGGGGTTAATAGGAACTATTAAGATACTATTGGGAAGGTACAATGAGACAACTCCTCTGGAAGCAATTTGTCTTGAAATATGTATATTTGGTGAAACAATCATTCAGCTTCTAGGAATCCAGAATCTATACTAAGGTCACAATCCACAATAAGAGCAAAGGTTTTTAAACAAATTTGTCTATGCATCATTACTTAAAACAGTCAAAAGCTCAAAGCTGTTTAAATAAACAGTGTCAGGTATAATTAAAATCATTGCACATCCATAAAATGGATTGTATGTAGCCATCATAAATGTTTTAAATGACACTGAAAAATGTTTACAATGTACTATGGGATTAAAACTCTTATATGAGTTCATTTTTGCTACTATATTCTAAATATAGTTATCTGCATAAAAACACCTAGAAGGAAATATGTAAAAATGCCATCAGTATTTTGGGGTAGTAAAATGATAGGCAATTTTAATTCTTAATATGCTTTAGTATCCTTTTTTTTTTTTCTTGGCGTCAGCATGTACTGCATTTATAAGCAGAATGAAGATGGCTGCTTTCTGTCACTTACAGAGGAGTGTTACCCGCAGTGTCTTGGATGTTTGTGGATGCTTTGTAGTAAAGAAGGATATGAACCATCTTCAAGTTACCCTTGGCTGCTGCCCGGTGCATGGCTGTAGCATCATAATGGTCCTTAGCATTTGGATCAGCCCCACCTTCTAGTAACATGACAGCAATCTGGAAAAGACAGCAAGCAGACAATGCAGAAATCTGTGTTTCTGTTCAGGTTTAAAACTCAAAGGAAAAAAATCACAGGAACAGATCCATACCTCATGCCTATTTTTTGAAGCTGCATAATGGAGGGGAGTGCAGCCATTTTGATTGACTGCATTCACTTGTGCACCTTTTACCAGGAGTGCTTTTACAATCTCATCCCGGCCAGCAGAAGCAGCAATATGAAGAGGAGACCAACCTGCCTGTATAAAAGGTGGGTTTTACAAAAGCCAAGGGAAAAAAAAAGAGTACTGAAGTATGGACATTAACACTCATTCAAGTTTTACAGAGTTGTGTGAATAATTTAACAACATTTTCCTCCCACTCTGTTAAGTACTGTAGAAAATTTGGAAACAATAATGAATACAAAAGAAAAAAAAATTAGCTGGAGTGATGGCTCAGTGCTTAAGAGCACTTACTGTACTTCCAAAGGACCAGCTCATGATGGTCTTTATTTTCAGCCCCTAGAAATCTGAAGCTCTCTTCTGGCATCCATAGGCAAGTGCACATAGATGCATACATTCATATATATACACGAGTAACAACAAAATAAATTATTTAAATAGAGCCATAATCGTTCTAGCTAGACTCCTAGCAACAGGGGATATGGAACCTGAAGTGGCCACCTCCTGTAACCAGGCAAGACTTCCAGTGGCAGGATGGGGACACCAATCCAGCCACAAAACTTTCAACCTAAAATTTGTCCTGCCTACAAGATGTACAAGATGGAGCAGAACTGAGGGAATGGCCAACCAATGACTGGCCCAACTTGAGACCCATACTATGAGAGACGGAGCGAAACTCTGACACTATTAACCATATTCTGTTATACTTGCAGACAGGATCCTAGCCTAACTGTCCTGTGAGAGGCTTCAACCAGCAACCGATGGAAACAGATGTGGAGACTCACAGGCAAACATTAGGCAGAGCTCAGGAAATGTTGTGAAAGTAGAGGATGAAGGATTGAAGGAGCCAGAGAAGTCAAGGACACCACAAGAAAACCTGTAGAATTCTGGCACTGATGGTGTACACCTTTAATCCCAGCACTTGGGAAGCAGAGGCAGGCTGATCTCTTTAAGTTTGAGGTTAGCCTAGCTGCAGAGTGAGTTCCAGGACAACCAGGAAGAGGGATAGAGGGATGGATGGATGGAGGGAGGGAGGGAGGGAGGAAGGAGGAAGGAAGGAAGAAAGGAAGGAAGGAAGGAAGGAAGGAAGGAAGGAAGGAAGGAAACCCACAGAATCAACTAATCTGGGTCCATGGAGCTCTCAGAAAATGAACTACCAACTAAAGAGCATGCATGGAACTTGACCTAGACCCCCTATACATATGTAACAGATGTTCAGCTTGGTCTTCATCCTAATAACTGGAATAGGGATTGTCTCTGACTCTGTTACCTGCCCTTGGATCCCCTTTCCCTAACTGGACTGCCGTGTCTTGCCTCAGTGGGAGACGATATGCCGTAGTTCTGCTGTGACTTGATATGCCAGCGTGGGCTGATATACATTTGAGGCCTCCCCATTCCTTGAGGAAAAAGGGAAGGGGATGGCAAAGGGGAGGTAAGAGGAAGGAGGGGAAGCTTCTGTTGGTAGCTAAGTTAATTAATGAAAAAAACACAATCCTATAACACAGATATAGTATGTTAGACTAATTCTAATAGGTTTTCTCCCATGTAATAACTTTAAAAAATAAAAATTAGAATCAGAATTTATGAAGTTCTGTGAGGTGTGTTTTCCACAATTTCTACTTACCATTATAGTGTAAGAATTTTTCTGTTATTCTTTGGAATAACTGATTGTACATTACTTTACAAAGTAGGTACTCTATGTGCTATTCAATCATTTTCCCATAAAATTGTTTTTATTCTCTTATAAATATTATTTCAGTAAATATCTCTGAAAATTTACCTGTGCCTACAAAACAGCTTTTATTCTCAGTTTCTGAAAATCTTATTTTTTAAAAAGGATTTATTTTTATTTATGTATATATGTGTGTAGGCCAAAATGTGGTGTCAGGATCCCTGAGGTAGGGATTTTAGGAGGTTGTGAGCCACCCAAGATGGGTACTAGAGCCAAACTTTAGTCCTCTGCAAGAGCAAATCACTCTAAACTACTTAAACATCTTTCCAGCTCCCACAAGTCTTATCTTAATATGGCCAATATCAGTATAATAAATGTTTTTACATAACACATGTATACATAGGCTTTTATTATTAAGGCAATAGTTACCAACAATTTCAACATCAAATGTTTACAGTCTTTTCAAGTTCATAGTAATAAGCTCTGATCTGTATTTTCACCCTGAATTATGGGGTTTCATTAGCACTCTAAAATAGTACAATCATTAGTCCTGTGCCTATTCACTAAGGTCATACTGTAGCTCTTTACTTATGAAGGTTAAAATTTTGTTTATGAGCTTAATATGCAGGCTTCAGTAAATACAAGGCTGGAGTCTAAAGATAACCAAGAGCTTATCAACTCTGCATAGTACTCACGTCATCTTTATCATTCACTGGCACTCCAAGTTGCAGCAAGAATTCAACAATTTCTGTATGACCAGCTGAGCATGCCCAGTGCAATGCTGTTCTGCTGTCCTATATGGGAAATGGGAGCACAGCTATCAACATTCTTGAAGACAAATGGGCAAAAAAATACTGATGTTGAAAAACCTTTAGTTTGAACATATGAAATGAAGAGCACCAGGTCCTCAGGTAGGTAACCTTAAACCATATTACTTACTAGCATGTGGAAAGCCAAGGTATTAGTAACCAGCTGAATAACATCAACGAATGTAAGGAATTCTGGGCAGAATAGAGGAATAGAAGCATTGATTTCAATACATTCACAGAAATGGAGATATGCTGTTAACAACTATGACACTTAGGTATACCTATGTGAAGCACTGTGCTACTTTTATACACATCATTTTTGACATAAAGAAAACAACACTACCTCACATAAGCAATGTGTCTAGGGTTAATCTATCCATGCTCTGTGCCTATGAACTCTCTATTACCACATGGACTTCAAGTGAGAGGCTCTACAAAGAACAAGTGAATTTTCGTTTTGATTTTGATCATGCTATATAGCAACATTAGCTTCAAATTCTCAGTCCTTCTCCTAAGGCCTAGGATTACAGGCATATGCCACCATATCTGGTGAACAGATGAATTAAGTTATGGAGAATGTTCATATTAATAGTTGAGATTATTTTATAACAATGCACCCCACAGAATCAGTGCAATAAAATTGTTTTTTCTTTAAGGTAGGAATCATGATTCTTTAATGGGTCCCTATTTGTATTGATTGATGTGCTTCTTAGCTTTGAGAGTATAAGGTGATGATTATGTGTATGCTTTTATAGCATTTTGTGTGTGCATGTATGATGCTGGTGACTCAAACCTAGGGCCTCCTGCAAGTTAAAGCAAGTACTGTACCACTGAGCTATAACTCCAGCCTTTAAATTAATTTAACTGTGACACTCAGGGCGTTGCATGGTTGGGAGGAAATGCTACAGGTACTCAGACATGAAGTCAGCTGGAAGTGTCAAGGCTGTGAACACTATGGTCTTCCCTGTCAGAGTCCCCAGAAACCTGTTAAGCTATGAAAATCAAATGCACATAAAAAAGAGGGAAGATGACAGAGACCCATGTACTTATTTCCCAGATTTGACAAAAAAAAAACCATCTTGCCACATTTTCTTCTAGATTTTATTACTTGAATTTTCCTTAAAAAAAAAAAAGAAAGACTTAATTTTACTTTGTATAGTGTGCATGTGAGTGGGTTTGTTCAGGTAAACGCATGTGCATGGGGAGGTCAGATGCACTGGATCCTCCTGGAGCTGGAGTTATAGGAAGTTGTGAGGAAAAGGTAAACGTGTGTTCTAAACCACTGAGCCACCTCTGTGGTCCTGTTGGGTATTATTTATAACAGAATCCTAAATGCCATTGATTGTTCACCTCTCATTATTTTGGCACCAAGAAAAGAAAAAGTACTTATGTAAAAAAAAAAAACAAAAACAAAACACAAGACCATTATTATTGGTGGACTTGGGAGGCTGGGGAATAGGAGGATCTTGAGTGGAGGGGCAGCGTGTGTTACAAAGGGAGATCATATTTTAAAGAACAAAAAAATAAGTTAAAGTGACATTAGCATTGACTCATTTAAAAACAACAGTCTCCTACATGCCCTTTTTCAGGTGGTTTGAATCTGGATGAAAGTCTACAAATTAATTGTTATAGTAATTTTTTTTAAATTTAATTTTATTTATGTATTTATTTATTACAATTGATCCACTCCACTTTGTATCCCAGCTGCAGTCCCCTCCCTTGTCTCCTCCTAGTCCCACCCACCCTTCCTATTCTCCCCCAGTACCCTTTCCTTAGTCCCCTGATAGGGGAGGACTTCCTCCCCTTCTGACTCTAGCTTATTAGGTCTCATCAAGGTTGACTGCACCATCTTCCTCTGTGGCCTGGCAAGGCTGGACCACCAGGGGGACATGATCAAAGAGCTGGCCACTGAGTTCATGTCAGAGACAACTCCTGTATGCCTTACTAGGAAATCCACTTGGAAACTGAGCAGCCAATGGGCTTCCTTTGAATGTATTAAACTTCTTAATCCTAATTAGCTCTCCTTTTTGTGCCATTGACTCTACTGAGACATGGTTACCTTTTCAGTGGATTAAGTGTCAATATAATTCATTTTATTAAATTTAAGCCATATTACCAGACCATAACCAAAGCAAACTTGGTGAACACAGGGGAATTCTCCTGCTGAGTAATAAATGAAAATTCCAGAGAAAACAGTTGCTTCATTTTCTGTTATCTTCTAAAAGAGACGACATGGAGATTTTGAAGCATGATGCATTGTCGTCACTCATGTTTAACGCTGTCTATTAAATAGAAGGCAACGCCAACGCCTGCCTTTTATACTTGACTGAAATTCCCGGCTCCTCTCAAACTTCCTTGCACAAATAAATAAATAAATAGAAAAAAAGAGAAGAAAACCAACCAAACAAACAAAAAAACCACACACAAACAGGAAGAAAGAAAGAAAAGAAAAACCAACCAACCAAAAAAACCCACACAAACAAGGAAAAAAAAAGAGAGAAAAAAGAAAAAAACCCAACCAACCCAAAAAAAACAAACAAAACAAAACCCCACACAAACAGGAAAAAACAAACAAACAAACAAAAACCTCACACACCAAAACCAATCTGTAAGGGGCTAGAGTTGGACAGCAAGTCTTGAGTTAACCTAAGGCTATGAGTGGGTGTAGAGGGCGGGAGGAGCGCAGAAGCGGCCTTGGACTAAGTCAGGACCGGGAAACCACGTAGGACTTCTCTGATGCCTTGCGGCTAGGCCCTCCAGCTGCTTTACCTGATCGGTTCTAGTAGCCAGATATTTGTCAGCCAAAATGCTCTTCTTCAACTCATCCAGTTTCCCGCTGTAGGCCAGGTTGCAGACCATTACATTAGACACGCACCCCTCCATTTCGCCTTCCCAGGATCTCTGTGAAACCCAAGGACCGCCCCTCTACGTCTCGTGTTTAGGCAACCAATCAAAAAGCTAGAGGTTCTATTTTCCTTGTTGCTCCCTCCCATGGTCCGGAACTACTGGGAGTTGCAGTTTGAAGGCAGTTCCGGGCCTGGAGGTGTCTTTGCAAGCTACCCCGTTCTGGCTCATAGCAATGTGGAACTACAAGTCCCAGAATCCTTTGAGAAAGCCGTAGTCAAGTTGCCGGTGGAATTGGCCCAGGATGACAGCTGGAGAATGGAGTCAGGTAATGGGAGCGGCTTCTGTTGGCACTGGGTGAAACAGCTAGGGTGGGTGGTCGTTGGTGGGCCAGTAAGTTGACCACATGAAACGGAAATGTAGCAGGGCAAGAGAATTCTGGGATCCTAAAGATCTTGTCCCTCAGGGCCTTCACTTTCAGTGGCAGGCGGAAGGGACAGTAGTTGGAGCTGAGTACTACACTGAGCTTGAACCACTGACTACCCTCCCCCTCCCTGCCACTGTCCAAGGAGTACAAAGAAGCACAGGCATCCCAGCGGAGTGGAATCAGAGTAGGATTCTGCTACAGCAGCGGTTACACAGGACTCCATGCAGAGGTGATGTGCCAGAGTGATACTAAAGACAGGGTGTGATGCCATAGGAGCCACTTGATACCTAAGAGACCTCACGTCTGTAGCCTGGTGACATCGCTACTTAACTGCGGTCACCGTAGGGATACCAGGGTATGATGTTGTCACTTTAATAACATGATAATGGCAATTACATCGAGGCTTTTCTAGAATGTTAAGCTAACAATGTGGGTTTTTTGAAAAGGGAATTTCCAAATAGCGCCGCAGCAGAAGAGATGCAAAGATTATCTTTTATAAGCTTTTTATATCCAAAAGGGCATTAGAAAAATGTTAAAATATATTTTAAAATGACTGATTATGTTTATGTCTACTTGCAAACTTTTTGTAAAAACCCAGATCATCTGTATATTAGGCTTTGCAGGGCAGATACTAAAACCAAGTCTAGAAGACAAATCATGAAAAGGTTAACTGATGAAATTTGGGATATAATAATAGTGATATATATATATATATACATATATGATGTGTTAGCCTTTATCTTATGTGCATGTGTATTCTCCCTACATGTGTGTCTGCATACCATGTGCATGTTGGATTCCCTGAGATATGACTTATAGACAGTTGTGAGCTGCCATGGGTGTACTTGGAATTAAAGCCAGGTGTTCTGGAAGAGCAACCAGTATTCTTAAGACCTGAGCTATCTTTCCAGTCCTCAGTGGAGTATAGTTTTTTAACAAAGAAATACTAATGAGAACAGAAGTCTTTGGGGGAGACACAGTTTTGCTTAATTGAGGTTTAAAGTTAATATTCTCTATCATCAAAATTGATTCCAAATGTTCTTAAGTTATTGAGATTTTTAAATTTACTTTAATCTATAGAAACTCTTTGAAAATATCTTTTCACACAGAAAGCTACTGCCAATTACTGATAATCCATGAACATATTCTTTTAAATGCTAATTATTTTATTGAATCTTATTGTGTGTCCAGATATAGCCTCTTGAGTATTGGTATTACAGATGTGAGCCACAAACACTACTAACTTATCATCCCCCACCCCCCTGTGTGCGTGTGTGTACATGCCTAGCTTGAGTGTGGAAGTCAAAGGACAACTTTCAGGAGTTGATTCTCTCCTTTATTCATGTGGGGACTGGGGATTTACCACAGGGCATCAGGGTTACTTCTGGAACCATCTTGAAGGCCACAAGTTCTGATTTTGATTTAAATAAATTTAAATATTTTTCCAGAATAGTTTTAGATTTATAGAAAAGTTGCAAATTTGGGTGTAATGTTTTATTCCTTTGATCCCAGAACTTGGGATGCAAAGGCAGGTAGATCTCTGGGTCTGAGGCTGGTCTGATTTATATAGCTATACAAGTTCCAGACCAGGCAAGGATACAAAGGCAGGCAAGACCCTCAAAACAAATGTTGCAAAGATAATACGGAATTCCCACATGTTCTCCACCCAGTTTCACCTCTCCCCCTATTTTAACAATTTGATTGTGATAACTTACGTAACATAAAAATCAACTGGTGCCAGGGATGCCCAGTAGTAGAGCATTTGCCTGACATGTGTGACACCCTAGGTTCAATCCTCAGCACTACAAAAATAACATTAAATAAATTATACCTATTTAAATATGTAATTGATTATTAGTAAGATTTAAGGGTTATGTAGCTATCACAATGAATCAATTGTACAACATTTTGATCCTCCCAGTAAGATCTCATGTCCATTTTTAGTTCATCTTTATCTTTACTTCCTGCTCAGGCAGCTACTCATGTACTCTTTGTCTATATAAAATTGCCCATTCTGAAAATTTCACACAAATGAAATCATGTAATATGTGGTCTTTTGAGTCTGGTTTCTTTCACTCAGCATAATAGTTTTGAGACTTCAGCATATTGTTGCATTTATAAATACTTCCTTTTGTTGCCTAATAATATTACAGTTTATGGGTAATACAGTTTTGGGTATCTACTCACCAACTGATAGAAAGTTTGTGTGTGTGTGTGTTTTTCCTTTCTAGTTGTTGGCTATTATGACTAATGCTGCTGAGAACATTGGTGTACACATCTTTGTATGGACATTTGTTTTCATCTCTTGTTAGTGGTGGAAATTCCTGAGTAATGGGACAATTTGTGTTTAACTTTTAAAGAAATTACAAAACTGTTTTCCAAAACAGCAGAAGTGTTCTGTATATTTGGCTTCTTGTTGTTTTCTTTGAGTCTTATGATGAGGCCCAGGGTGACTTCAAACTTACAATCCTGCTTCAACCTCCCAAATGCTGGAATTTTAAGTGTGTCTCTTGCCCTTTATATATTATAGCCATTTAACTTGATGTGAAAAAATATAGTATAGTATCACTGTTTTATTTCCATAAAGAGGGCTAGGGGTAGTAAACATATTTTTAATGCTTATAAACTGTTGGTGTATCTTCCATACACAAGGTCTGCTACTGCGTTTTTTTCCCATATTAAAATTGGGTTGTTGTTTAATTGTTGCCTTGTAACAATTCTTTCCATAGTCTAAATCTAAATCCCTGTCAGGCATGTAATATGCAAATACTTATCCCCAATACATAGTGTGTCTTTCCCTTTTTGCGTTGTTTCATTTTGTTTTGTGTTATTTTTGTTTTTGAGACATGGTCTCATTGTGCATCCTAAGCTAGTCTCAAACTTGCAAATCCTCCTGCCTCTGCCTACCCAGTTGCTATTTTAGGTTGTGCCACCATGCTCACTTTTTTCCTCCATCGTCCCGATGGAATGTGTTTGAAGTGAAAGATTTTTGTTTATATTTTATTTTATTTTTGAGACAAGGTTTCACTCTGTGGTCACGATTGGCCTGCAACTCACTGTGTAGCCCGAGCTTGCAATTCTGCTTCAAGCTCCCATGTGTTGCTACTACTGCAATCAGTTACCAGGACTCACACTGATTTTTGAAAATTTTGAATTTGTTTTTTTTTTTCCCCTCTTATTTTTAGTGTTGTACCTCGTTAAGACTGCAGAGTACCTAAGATTTCAGTGAGTTTTTTTTTTCTCATCTTTTCTTCTAGAAAGTTTGTTTTCTCTTTCGTATTTAAGTCTATGATTTATTTTAGTTAATTTTTCTATATGGTGTAACATCAGGTTAGTTAAGGTCAATTCTTTTCACAGGGATATCCAGATTGTTCCAGTAGCATTTGTTGAATTAATGTTTTAATTTACCCTGTCATTATCACGACAGATAAATTCACATTGCTATATTCTATTCAACTGTTCTCCACATTTTTGTTCCAGTTTTATTAGTTTATCTGTAGACATTGTACCTCCCATGATAGTATGAATCACACAGTGTTTTTGTATCTTAAGAAGCTTTTGGCTTGTGACAGTTTCTCAGATTTTTCTTCTTTTGATGACCTTGGCAGTGCTGAACTGTACTAGTTAGGTATTTTAGATTTTTAAAAAGTCTATTTTTCTTATGATTGCACTGGGGTAAAGGAGGATAGGATTTTAGCTGATCATACTTATCACATGAGTCTATTGTCATATTTGCTTTGGGGGATGTCATTACATTGCAGACTAATTACTTCCAACTGATGGTTAGGTTAAAGATCCTCATCTGCGTGGGGAAATGGATCTTGAACTATAGAAATAATCTTTTCACTTATATTAAGGTCTAAAAACTATTGCTGGAACTACAGACTGAACTGGAAGAATAAATGTTGTAAATTTGTGTGTGACTGGAGATACTGTTCCCATTTTAACTTTTGCTTAGAGGCAGCTATGTTATGGTTTCATTTGTATATAACAAATCTCAGGTATTGTGTTCATGTATTAAATAAGGTTCAATGTCTTTGGTTATAAACATATACTGTTGTGTAACCAATGCCAAAGTCAAGATACAAATATTTCCATACTTTCCCTAAATTCTCACCTGTTCCTTTGTCACCCCTTTCCCCTACTCACTCTTCTTGACAACTACTAAAATTATTTCTGACCTTGTAATTTTTAATCATACAACTTAATGATTATAAGTATTTACAGAGTTATGTTACCACCACCAAAAGCTTGTTTTACATCATCTACTTTACCTAAGAAGGAAGCTTTGTATCTATTTTCATTCTTCTTTTTGCTGCTCTTGCACAAACATTAGTTATAGACTTTCATTTTATGAGCATTAACTACAAAAAGATAATAAAAATATGTGGTCTTTTATTGCTTGCTTTTTCACTTAATATAATCATTTTAAAATGTATACAAATCATCATCATTGCATTCATATTTATCATTGAATGATATTCTGTTTTATGATAGCAACATATTTTGATTTTTCATTCATCAGTTCATGGTCACTTGGGTTGTTACCTTTTGTTTCTTCTAAATATGGAGGCTATACTTTCTGTGAAAGTTTCTGTCCATGCATGTACTTGTATTTCTCTTGTGTACATAGTTAGGTGTGGAATTTCTGTGTTCATTAAAGTCCACTTAATTTTTTGAGGAAGTATCAGGATCTGCCAAAGTGGCTCACTATTTTTTCCCCCAAAAAACGCATTTGGGTGAAAACTTTTCAATAATTAACTATACATATCAATATCTTTCTTTTTTATTGTAGCCACTATAGTGGGTATGAAGTGACATTTTCTCTTTTTGACTTGTCCCAGCACCAGAAGTATATAAAGCATCTTGGCCTTCATAATAGCTAAAAACATTAAGCATTAAAATGACTTTACTCCAGTTACACTTAGAAATTTTGTTTTCTAACTTTAGGATGCATGAAGAGAAAGTATCAAGTCGGCAGCAAAAGCTAATTTCCAAAACCTGTCAGCGTTCAGCAATTGTGGTTAAAGTTGGTTCCCATACTGTTTCAAAGTATAAAAGTTATTTTTGTTCTGCTTTCCACAAAAAATTAAAAGGGACTATATTTAGTCTTGTACCTATAGTTGCTAATGACCAGTATAGAGTAAACCTGCCCCATATATAGTAGGTCATCTATCAATATTTATCCAGTTTATTATGGAGGTAGAGTAGCCCTGTTGTAGTCACAAAGAAATTGGTATACTGATATTTAACCATAATAATTTATCAAGGAGTGTGATGTAATCACTAGAAATGGCTTAGGGAAAAAAAAGAAAGAAAGATAGAAATAGCACCCAACATACTGAGTGACTTGTTTGCATATTCTTTTATAGACAGTATAATGTGCTTTTATTTTATTTGGTAAATGTGGCAGTGAACTTTGAATTCTGAGTTCCTTGACACTAAGGGAAAGCTCCTTCTTTATGTTTTAAAAGATAGAGGATGAATAGATCTAACAGGAAAAGGTCTTGTCTTTTGTGGTGCTGGCCTCAAGTTGTGGAGGAACACTGCAATTGCTGTTTATGTCTATCTTGGCACATAGGAGCCCTGTTAGAGTTTGACTTCTTTGCTACTCATATGATTGACTTTTCCCAATTGCCTTTTCTGCTGGTCACATAGATTATAGGTCCTAGAACAAGCAAGTTAGCCTTCCAGACTGAAAGCATATGCTAATAATTAGCATGCAAAGAGCCCAAGGATCACATACCATGGCTCATACAATCCATACCCTTTGAGGTAGGTACAAGTACCCTCCAGGCCCTGCATTTTAAAAATGAAATTTTGAACAAACAAAACAGGATTGTACAAGTAAAATAGAATGTCTAGTAAAAATTGGAATTAATGTATAAATTCAGATAATTTTACTCTCAAACTCTAGTATATAACCACTGTAATATACTGCTAAATATTGCTGATGATAGAATTATAATGCAGTAGCAATTCCTGTCAGAGGGCTTTGGGCTGTACCTACATGACTATGGAGAAGTGACATTATTTTTGTGCTGTATAGGAAAACTCTCTCTCTATGTATTGTTCTACTAGGGTGCCCCTAACCATATGTGGATAGTGAGCACTTAAAATGTATTTAGGAATTTATTTTTAAATTTTGTTTAATTTAAAATTAAATAGCTTCATATGGCCAGTATTTACCATTTTGGAT
This sequence comes from Pachyuromys duprasi, assembly GCA_028658305.1. Lineage (NCBI taxonomy): Eukaryota > Metazoa > Chordata > Mammalia > Rodentia > Muridae > Pachyuromys > Pachyuromys duprasi. The sequence continues at coordinate 53,996,479 of CM053742.1, read as the reverse complement.
TGTGTGGAGCGAAGTAAATATCTCTCATTTGTTTCTTTCTAATTACCAGCAAATAGTTTACTCACTGCATTCTTTCTGTGGTACAGGGAAGAAAACAGTGATATACAACATGGGAATACTTTATGGGGAATATATGCAGCTCAACTAACTGTGCAACAGCCACAGGAATAAGTGCTGAGTTATCTGACATGAAACTCCTCCATTCTTACTTCTTACTAACTAATGTCTGAATAAGGAACCTCAAGGTTTTTGCAATTGATTTTTGGCTGTTTGAAAATGTAATTTATGTATGTTATGGTTGGTACTTTACAATTATCCTTTAGCAGGGTTTTTTCTTTTAATTTTTATTAATTACACTTTATTCACTTTGTATCCCGCCATAAGCCTCCCCTCCTCCCCTCCCAATCCCACCTTCGCCTCCCCTTTCTCCACACATGCCCCTCCCCAAGTCCGCTGATAGGGGAGGTCTTCCTCTCCTTCCTTCCATGTAGCAGGTTTTAGATGAGATATTTTAATATTTGTTTTTGATGCCACTGTTAAAATGACCCTGTTATTTTATGTCACTGGTCTTTTCAAAAGATCATTTAAAATCGATTTCATCTTAAAAATGACATACTGTTATAGCAATTTGATTCAACATATTATTTACTACTTTTAATTTTAGCATTCATAGTTTTGTTTCTAGGTCATTAACTCTATAAGTGGTTTACTTACATTTTGTTTATGAACAATAAAAGAATCACAACAAATTACAAGGGCTCTCTATACTCTTCTTTAGGTTTACCTCATACAGTACACTGTACAGAAACATAGTACAATGTCAGATGTAATCAGGCACATTCAGGTTGGTATGACCATAGATTCCAATACAGTAGGAAATTGATATTGGAATGTTGTAGTTTGGATAGGAAGTGTCCCTCTACCAAAAGGACCATGTGTTGACTGCTTAATTCCTAGTGGTTAGCACTGTTGAGAGGTGATTGGATCACAAGGATCAATTAGATGAGTTCATACTGAATGAGCTGTTAGGAAGTAGAGCCTGGTTGGAGAAAATGGGTCACTGACATGTATGCTTTTGGAAGTTATGTTTTATCTTTCGTCTTCCTGTTTTCCTTTTTGTTTTCTGGTTGCTATGAGGTGAGAATCTTTCCTCTGTCCTGCCCTTCCACATGATGTTTCAGTATCACTTTAGGCCCATAACAACAGAGCCAGCCAACAACGAGCTAAAACCTCTGAAACTGGGAGCCAAATTCAACTGTCTTCCTTTATTTCTCACAATGATAGAACATTAACATGTGAAATAATATGTCTGAATAGCTTTAAGATGGGTGTGGAGGGTGCACACATGTATGTGGATTCATATGTATTGTGTATATGTATGCACACGTTCGTATTCATGGATGTGTAGCTACACATGCATGGGTATGGATGTGGAGGCCAGAAATCAATGTCAGTGGCTTTCTCAGTTGCTCTCTACCTGAGGTATTTTTGTTTGTTTTGTTTTTTGTTTGTCTCATTGGCCTGGAGTTCACTAATTTGGCTAGGCTGGCTAGCCACCGAGTTACAGGGATCTGTCTGATCCTCTAGCTCTCAGATGACTGATGGGGATCATGAAGCCCAGCTTTTTATATGGGTGCTGGGGGATCTGAACTCATGGCCTCATGCTTGCCTTTTCCTGACTGAGCCATCTTTCCAGCCACCCCATTTTATTTTCACTTTTATGGATTTATTTAACCAATACCACAACCAGGAATTATTATGTCAGTATAAAGATCCCTTCTGTACTAACCCTTTATAGTTATACCCATCACCTATTCCCAACATATATTTCTCATGACAGCTGCTGATTTTTTGTCATTATATCTGTATGTTACATCTTTTGAGATATACTTTTTAATTTCTCTTGAGACTTCCATTTTGACCAATCAATTATTTACAGGTAAGATGCTTAATTTCTAATTGTTTGGAAATATTTTCTTTGATTCCATTGCTGTCATAAATATATTCTTTATCATTTCAAATATTTCTAATTTGTTCATATGTTCTATGACTCAGGAAATGGATTCTATTTGAATGTCTCTTGGAAGCTTGACAAATGTATATTCTGCTGTTACTATATAGTTTTCTTTGTATTCTGATTATATCTTGTTGATTTATTGTGTTGCTCATTTTTTGCCAAATCTTGGATGCTTTATAATTATCTTTATTTTTTCATTTAATAGAGTTTATATATGTCAAAAACACATTATATACCACAAATGGAAAGCATATGTGCCTATCAATTTTAAAATAAATTACTTTTTCAATTTGGATTTTTTAAGCAGTTATATTTTGTGTATTTCTTAAACAACACACTTTTTTCTTCTCCTTCTAGAATTCTAATAGCCTTGATATTTAATTTACTTTTGTAGTCCCATATGTCCCTGAATCTCTGTTCACTCTTTTCCAATTTATCTTTGTTGTTCAGATTGAGTCTTTTCTATCATTCTGTCATTAATTTTCCTGATTTAATCCCTGTTATCTTCTTTTGTTCTGTTGACTCATTCAGTGAGTTTTTAATTTTGGTTCTTATTATTTCTCCATTTTAAAACAAAACAAAACAAAAATGTTAGTTAGGAGGTGGTGGCACACACCTTTAATCCCAGCACTTGAGAGGCAGAAGCCGGAGGATCTCTCAGTTTGAAGCCAGCCTGGTCTACAGAGTGAGATCCAGGACAGCCAGGGTTACACAGAGATACCCTGTCTAGAAAAACAAACAAAAAAACTGTTGCTCCTATTTTTATGCCATTTATTTCTGTACTGAGACTTTTCATTTTTATAAATTGTTTCTTCAGTATTGAGACTTCCTTGTTTGAAACATTTTAAGATGGGTGGCTTAAAATAGTTGTTGAATAATTACAATATTTGTGTCATTTCCATATTGGTATCTGTTCAATGTTTTTTTTTCTCACTAAAGATTTTATGTATCATGAATACTTTTAAACTGTACCCTTAAATCAATGTTGTGACTCTCTGGATCTTATATCATTTTCTTCTCTTACTTTGACACTACTATAGTGTGTGTGTATGGGGAGGGAGTATTATTTTTATGTTGCTGAGTGGGGATAGGAGTCAAGTTTTCCCCACCACGATCCATTTAGACTCATTGTAGGGATAGGGATGCCATTATTACAAGGTAGGGGTGAAATTTAAGGACCTCACTAGGCTTCCACTGACACTACCCTGACTTTAAGAGAAAGGATTCCATTACCATTATGTACTGGGGGATTCATTGATGCCTGGCATGGATAAAAGTACTGGATCTCCATTCTATCTTTTAAAATGACCTCAAGGAGATAGGTAAGGTGATATGTAACTAAACCCAGATGAAGGTAGAATTCTAGTCACCCCACTTTGCTGATGAGAATTGGAGTTAAATTTCTGTTGTATTTGACTGGAAAATTGTTGTCTAATAAAAATTTTCTTTATATGTTGTCACTTTCTTGTTCCTCTGGCTGGAGATAGCTGTCTTTTTTGATGGACATTTATTGTGTGTATGTGTCTGCATTGCTGAGTTGATGACTACTCTGTCACAAAGTTCAGCATATATTACTAAAATACCAACCCCAGGGGACTCATTATTATGTTATTACTTAGGCCCTAAGGCCCCTAGCAACCAGAATAACCTTGTCCTTTCTACCTCCCAGAGATTTAGGAGAGATGAATATATTTACTTATGATTCCTTATGGTTTTAGCTGTATTTAGTAAGAGGAACAGGGAAAGGTGAATCTACTCCATGTTTTATTGGAACCAGAATATGAAAGTAGTTGCATAAAGAAAACATGGATGTTGTGTTACTTACAGCCTCTCTCCCAGTGAAGTGTTGAGAATAGATAAAATCAATCCGATCCTCATTTCTACTTCCTGGTAAACATGATTCTGTGTTGTTTCAATGACTTGACTGCTTAGATCTTTAGATTTCTCATGTAAGGGTGTCTCATGTAAAGCTGGTCTTTGTAGTTTTGTGACATATACATTGTGTGCATGTCTTATTTTCTTTGGAGTTTTATGAGATGGGGGTCTTACTTTATTTTCTGGACTGGCCTAGAACTCATTGCAGCACTGTTTCAAGCCTCCAAGTGCTGAGGTTATTGACATGGGCCATCAATTTTGGATCATTTGATTTCTTAAAGTAGATCAGTGTTTCTGAACCTTCCTAATGCTGTGACATTTTAATACAGTTCCTCATGTTGGAATGACCCTCAAACATAAAATTATTTACATTTGCTACTTCATAACTGTAATTTTGCCACTGTTATGAATCATAATGTAAATATCTGTGTTTTCCAATGGTCTTAGAGGGTCCTTTTACCCCTAAAGAGATTGCGACCCACAGGTTGTGACTACTGCAGTAGATGGACTATAACTTTTGAGTAAGGTCATTATTATGGCTCTTAATTTTTATGTTATCCTAAAAAGCCATGATAGTCTAAGGCAAATTTAATTTTTTCATGTTTGTTTTTGTACTAAATTGTACCAGTATTTTTGCTTGGTGTCTCCACCTTTATTTCTTCAGACAAGGTCTCTAACTGAACTTGAAGCTTGCAGATATGGCTAGACTGGTTGGCAAGTGAGATTTAGGAATCCATCTCAGCTCCTCCCCAAAGCTGAGGTTACAGACACATGTCACTCTGCTTGGCTTTTAACATGGGTTCGGAGGATGGAAACTCAGGTCTTTATGCTCTGTGCTAGATTATTTACCAACAGAGCATCCCCTAGATTCATAATCATTTTTTGTGATTTTTTGATTCTTGTTCTGTTTGCTGATTTCAACCTACATTTGAAAAATTGGTTTCCATCTCCTACCTAGTTAAGCTCAACAATAAGCTTCTTCATTGGACTTAATGTCTGAATTGGATACTTTTCAAGGGTCTTTGGGAGGTCTGGAGCCTCTGTTGTGGGGCCATTTTATTTGGTTATCTTCAAGCTTGCTCTTATTTGGAGGGCTCCATTATAGGGCTGAAAACTGAGTCAACAGGAACACTAGCCCCTGGAGCTCGTGAAGACAGTTCACCCTATATATATTTTTTTCTTTTTTCAGCCTCTTACTACTACAGGGCTATCCCATTTCAGGTTGTCTACTAGGGCTGCTGAAAAGAACAAATGGTGACAGGAAACATTCTGTGGTAATTCTAGCCTGCATCATTTGCTTTCCTCCGAGAAAGAAACTCTAAAATGTGGTATAAGAAAAGTGACTTTCAGGAGGGGCTTAGTGGCATATCCTTTAATCTCAGCACCCAGGGAGGCAGAGGCAGGTGGATCTCTGTGAGTTTGAGACTAGCCTGTACTACAGAGCAATTCCAGCACTGCCAAGGCTACACAGAGAAAACCCTGTCTTGAAAAACAAACAAATAAAACAGGAACAAAAAAAAGACTCAAACAAAGAAAAGGCACTTTCCATTTGAGACACTGAAAAAGAGCACTTGGGGTGCTGACAAGGAGTACAAACTGAAGAATATTTTAAAATTTTCATTATAGAGGTCATGGTATATGGCAAAAGGTAGGAATGAGAATAGCTTTCAGGGGCAGTTACTGTGGAATGAAGACTGCTAGGGGCCCTTTGGTACTGTGTGTACTGCATGGGTAATGCAGAAGCAGTTTAAAGTTTATGTATGATTTATAAATTGGGTATCTCCAAGCCACAAGAAATGATGACAAAGTCAATGTTTGATTGATTGTAATGGAAAGCCCCCCCCCCAAATAGATGAGTTTCTTTTTTTTTTAGTATATATATATTATGTTTACATTTTTATTTTATATTAATCACAGGTTATGTACTTTGTATCCCAGTCGTAGCTCCCCCCACCCCACAATCCTACCTATCCCTCCCATCCCTCCCTCATCTTTTCCTTACCCTTTTCCAAGTCCACTGATAGGGGAGGTCCTCCTCCCCTTCCTTCTAACTCTAACTTATCAGGTCTCTTCAGGACTGGCTGCAATGTCCTCTTCTGTGGCCTAGCAAGGCTGCTCCTCCCTTGTGGGCAAGGGGGTCGAAGAGCCAGCCATTGAGTTCATGTCCGAAATAGTCCCTGTTCCCCTTACTAGGGAACCCACTTGGATATTGAGCTACCATTTGCTACATTCAAGCAGGGGTCCTAGGTTATATCCATATATCGTCATTGGTTGGAGAAACAGTCTCATAAAAGACCCCTATGCCCTGCTATATTCGGTCCTTACGGAGCTCCTGTCCTCTCCAGTTCTTACTAACTACCCCTTCTTTCATATGATTCCCTGAACTCTGCCAAGGGTTGGTTATGTGTCTTAATATTGCTTTGATACACTGCTAGGTAGAGTCTTTCCAAGCCCCGCTGTGGTAGGCTTTTGTCCTGCTACTTGTTTTCTCCTACATCCAATGTCTATCCCATTTGTCTTTCTAAGTGAGGATTACTCCTCTTAACCCCAGGTCCTCTTTCTTGTTTATCTTCTTTAGGTGTATAGACTTCAGTATGTTTATCCTATCTTATAGGTCTATATAAGTGAGTATATACTGTGTGTGTCTTTCTGCTCCTGGCATACCTGACTCAGGATAATCATTTCCAGGTCCCACCGTTTGCCTCCAAATTTCATGATTTCCTCCTTTTTAATTGCTGAGTAGTATTCCATTGTGTAAAAGTACCATAATTTCTGTATCCATTCCTCCACTGAGGGACATCTGGGTTGTATCCAGGTTCTGGCTATTATGAATAAAGCAGCTATGAACATAGTTGAGCAAATGTCCTTGTTGTGTACTTGAGCATCTTTTGGATATATGCCTAAGAGTGGTATAGCTGGATCTTGAGGAATCACTATTCTTAATTGTCTAAGAAAGCGCCAAATTGATTGAGAGTTTCTAATTAGTAAATTTTTTAGTAATTGGTTAAAATTAAATTTTATTTTCCTGTTTTCATGGTTGGAGCCTGATTTGCTGAGGAATCAAAAACGCTGGAGCTACCTTAGCCTAATGGCCTGCCCCATATACTTTCTATGCATGTTTATACGTGGGTATACATATATGTGTGTGGATATACATATATGTGTGCCCTCTTGTACAGTACAGTATTTGGAGTCATCTTCAAAAACACCGTCTCCTTTAAGATAGGCTTTCTCATTGACTGAGTACTCACTAACCAGGCAAAAAGGGCTGGTCAGATCCCCAGGGATCTTCTTTTCTCTGCCTCCCCAATGTTGGGATTACACCTCCACATGTGATACTTTTTCACTTGTGTTTGAGGACTTATAAGCTCATGCTTGCAAGATTAAGTGCTTGAATGATTACACCATCTCTTAGCCACTCACACCAGCCTTTTATTAAAAGAACAAATTTGATGCATTTCCGTGATAAAGACCAACTTATTCTGTAATAGGAAAATATTTAATGAAGCCATGATTCACAGTCAAAATAAATCTATAAATATAGCTAGGGTTTTAGAATGATATAAATGGAAAGATCTCATAATTAGATTTATAAATAATATCTGAATGTCCTAAGTCCTTGTGATTAGATTTGATGTATATGTATACAGGAAGATAGAATAACTTCATAATGTTTTAATTTCTGAAATTAATAAAAGATATTGTTAATGTAATTTGATGTCTATTACTAGTATGTTTTAGAAGTAAATCTAATAGAGAAACTTAGCATTTTCTTTTTTCTTATAAAGTTATACCTAAAAAGAGTAAAGTACACCTCTATGTGAATTTATGGGTTTTAAAATTTATTTTCTCTTTTATTGGAAATAAATACTTTTCTCATATAATAAATCCTGATTATAGTTCTCCCTCCCTCTTCTCCCCCGCAATTCCTCCCCATTTCCCCTCCCATCCATATCTACTTCGTTTCTGTCTCTCATTAGAAAAGAACAGGCTTCTAAAAGAAAACAACAAAACATTTCAAAATAAAATATAATAAGGTAAAACAAAAAACTGTTATAATAAGGTTTCACAAAGCAAACTAACAGAAGTAAAAGAGCACAAGAGAAGGCTGAACGCTAAAACATATTTACAGAGGACCTGCTTTTATTTCTGTGAATCTATATGAGCTTTGCTCAGTTGATTTAGAGGCCTTGTTCTCCTGGTGTCCTCCATCCCATTGGGTTTTCTGATCTCTGAAAAGAGGGATTTTTATGGAGACAGCCCACGTAGAACATGCATCTGTCTGTTTATCTCTGTCTCTCTCTGTGCCTCTGTGTCTCTGTCTCTCTGCCTGTCTCTCTCTCCTCCCCTCCCCCACCCGATAATGTCTGGCTATGTGTCACCTGCTGCAGGAGGAAATTTCTCTGATGATTGCTGAATAAGGCACTGATCATTAGGAGACATCATACTGCCACTTTTTTTTTTACTTTTTAAAAGATAGGTTTCTCTGTGCAGCCTAGGATAGACCAGCCTGGCCTTGAACTCACAGAGATCTGCGTGACTCTTCCTCCTAAGTGCTGGGACTACAGGTGTGCACCACTGTGCCCAGCATAGCATTGACTTCTTTGAACTAAGTCTAAAAGTGGAATCATGCTGGTATATTTATTTACAAATTCTTTTAAGGATATCTTAATAAAGGAGTTTTAAAAATTTTTTAAATATTAGTTATAGTTTATTAACTTTTTATCCCTGCTGTATCCCACTCCCTCATTCCCTCCCAATCCCACCCTCCCTCCCTCATCTCCTCCCTGCCCCTTTCCAAGACTCCTCCCCTTTCATCTGACTCTAGTTCATCAGGTATCTTCAGGACTGGCTGCAAAGAGAACATACTTTTTGAAAAACCATTGTTAAAGATGAAAAATTGCCATTTTTATTTTTTAAGAATTTGAGATTCTCTTCCTGGGAGATTTATAGAACCTTTTTCTTTGGCCAGTGAGCTGAATCTTTCATGGTAGTGGGTATTTATTTTCCTTCTGTCTGGTATATACTATGCACATTCTGGATAAGGAGCCACTTACTTACAAGTTTTATTCTTTTTGGATAGTGTCAAATTGTCTTTTTTCTTGGATAATATGGTTCAAATGATAATAAAATCAGAGGAAAACCAAGTTTACTTTATAGAACTTTACCTTGGGATCAACTTGAAATGCAACTTTTGTTTTGCAAGTGAAGGTAATCTTGTGATTTCATGTAATTCCCAAACTTCAGTTTGCTAACTTAATTTTATATTATTTCAAAGGTAAAGAATTTTTAAACATCATATGTCTGCTGGCAACAGTTTCTTATGAATTGTGATACTAAAATGGTATGAGGAAAAATTCCTGTGGTATGGGAGGAGGTGGAGGTGATTGTAAATGAGCATAAAACTGAGAATGTGCTCAAAATGAGGAATACAGTTTTTGGAAAAGATTCTACTTCTCCTGAGGTGGTCTGATATATAGCATGCTACCAGAGGGATGAGAAAGAAACCACCTTTAACCATTTTCAGAACACCATCTTTAAAAAAATGTCTTTGTATCACTGTTTTTGTTTTCTTAACAGCATTTAATCGGCGGTGAATAGTTTAAAAAAGACATAAGGCTTTTTTCTCTTTTTTTATTAATTATTATTACTGATTACAATGTATTCACTTTGTATCCCGGCTGTGGCCCCCCTCCCTCTTCTCCTTCCAATTCCACCCTCCCTCCCTCTTCTCTGCCTCTCCGCACCCTCCCTCCCTCTTCTCCCCCAATGTCCCTTCCCCCAGTCCACTAACAGGAGAGGACCTCCTTCCCTTCTTTCTGACCCTAGCCTATCAGGTCTAATGAACAGTAACTTGATATATACCATCTGTAAAATTTTAAATTTCTGTATGTAGTTATAGAGGTTTTAGAAATCCTCCAGAGGCTCCATGAAGCCTGTGTGGAGTCCAGAATCCTTATTATGGCTGCAAAGATCAGAATCTTCTGTGCTGAAAATTTCCATAGCCTCAACACTTGCCAGTTTCTGCATGATGTCATTACCTTTCCTCTCCCCTCCCTACTCTCTCTCCATTTCTCCCTCTTTCTCTCTGCCCTCAGTTCAGTCGGTGTTTGGTTCAAGTTTCTCTCTCTCTGTGTGTGTGTGTGTGTGTGCATGCACACACGCAGGTGGGGGCAGTGGGAGATGCGTGTGTACCGTATGTAATGTGTCCATATATTTGTGTGGTTGTGTTCAGGTGAGTGAATGCATGTGGTGGGTGTATACATAAGTATGCATGTATATGGAAGCCAGAGGTCATGTAACCCAGTCGTTCTTCACTTTACTTTTTGAGTTAGAGTCTCCCATTGAACCTGGACCTCACCAGTTTGCTAAGATAGCTTGCCAGAGATCTAGCTGTGTCCACCTCCCAGGAGTGGCATTACATGAACATGTCACTGCACCCAGATTTATGTGCGTGCTGTACATCTGAACTCAGGATCTCATGCCTGTGCAACAAGCCCTTTACCAACTGAGAAGTCTTCTTCTGGCCCTGGTTCACAGTTGTGTTTTTTTTTTTTTTGAGACAGGGTTTCTCTATGTAGCCTTGGCTGTCCTGGACTTGCTTTGTAGACCAGGCTGGCCTCAAACTCAAAGAGATCTTCTGTCTGCCTGTCTTCCCTGAGTGCTGGGATTACAGGTTTGTGCCACTTCTCCTGGCTGGGTTCACACTTCTTTATCCTCTAGTATCTATTCCCTGAACAAATTGATAAACTCTCTGTTTAGTTACTGTCATCTTTCTTTCTAAAGCTTCCTCTAGGCCTGAACTGGCTTAAGGAAACTACATCTATGCTCCCACTGGCCCTAGTTCTCATCATCCTGTATACAAAATAACTTTTTATTTCTCATACCCAAAGGTATACTTTGTTTCCAGGGTCTAGCCTAGGAGTGATCAGTTGGTAGGTACTGATTAAAGATTAACATTGATGTATATATGAACATATCAACCAGCTTAATTTTGTTTTTTGAAATAGGGTTTCATGTAGTCCAGGATGTCTTCAAGCTTGATATCTAGCCAAGGCTGACCTCAAATTCCTGATCCTTCTGATTCAGTCTCCTAAGTGTTGGGATTACAGGCATATATAGGCATATACTACTATATCTGAAGTTGTAGACTTTTAGTGTGCTCATGCATTTGATAAATATTTGATTAACCTTGGGGATGGTTCTTGCATTATGAACTACAGGAAACAGATGATCACTACATTCCCTGGGACTTTACAGAGCCTTAGGATACTAGGACATTTTTTATGCTTACTGACATTAGCAGAGATCCCTTAAGATTAATCTGTCAATGAACTATTTTAGGATCTTTTTAGGAAATTATTATAGGTAATTTCCATAGAAAGTAGTATAGAAAATCCCATGGCTTTTTGTTCTTTGACATTTTCACATCTTTTTCAGTGAAAACTGACCTGTAATAACAGATCATATAACCATTACATTCTAAGAAGTGAAAATTTAAATCAACAAGGGCAAGAAACACTACCAAGACAAAAATGCCTTATGAAAATGCAGAAACATAAAATGATGTTTGCTTAGGAACCATTTCCAAAACATTGCCTTTAGCTGTCTGGAAAATTCTATATACAGTATATGAATTGCACTGCTGGTATTTATTACTTTTGGGGTAATTTTATTTCATTTCCAGTTAAATATAAGTATAGTCGTCTAACCTCAGACTGTCTACTTCCCCTATAAGTAGTGAGTACTGCATTCCTGTTTGTTTCATGACATCTGGTTTCTAGCCATGTAAAGGCAAGCTTTGAACATTGTAGGTTTCAATTGTTACATTTTCATTGGTGTCTGTGTCTTTAGTACTTTGGATATAGTTTGCATCATAATAGAAGTATAGCACAAGAAGAAGACTGGATGAAGAATAAGATTAACTTGGTTTGAGTCCTGTTTACTAGCTGTCTGGGATTTGGTAGTTGTATTATCTCTCCTAAGACTATTTTCTTTCATCTCTATGGTGGAACTAGTGGTTTTTGTCCTGTCTTTCTGAAGAGTCTGTGTCTAGGGTTACATACAAGTATTCCAGAAGCCATCAATGTCTTTACCAAGAGTTGAGCTGCACTGGCTAGCTTTACACTCCGTAATACAATCCCATCTCACTACCCCCGTCTCCAATGCATATATACAGTGTTCTATTCATCTGTAGTATTTTCTTCTCTCAGATCTGCTAAAGTCAAGTAAAGATTTAAACACCAGTTCAAATTTCATCCCTCAATACCCACTGATTTCCCTTTTGTTGAATTTTGGCAACACCTATTATTGTCTATGTTTGCCTTGTGAGTTGCCTTTTATGCTTACCTTTCTTTCATATAAGACTCACATTAAATTATTTTCTGATACTTAACCAGTTCACTTAATACTTAGTAAATAAGTTTTCTGTTTTCTCTTTATTCCTCATAATACCAAGTTCAGAACACAATAGGTAATTATTAATTCATTTCCTTCAAAATTGACATATAAACTTTCTTTAGAGTGACACATGACTCATCTTTTTTCCATGGCTTGATGTACTCCTGTTGTCAGCTCACTTTACCCCCACATCCTACAGAATCACTGAAGAGCCCTCAGAATAAACTGCTTATGATAATTTTCTAAGATGATGGAAGCATTTTGTGTTCATTCTGCCCAACACAGTAATTATTGATTGTGGTTCTTCAGTGACTGAAATGTAGCTTATCGCTTTGAAGAACTGATTTTTTGTTTGTTCTTAGACAAATTCTCTCTACATGGCCCTGGTTATCCTAGAACTAGCTCCACAGATCGGGCTGGCCTCAAACTCAGAGATCTACCTACCTCTGCCTCCTGAGTGCAGGGATTAAAGGTGTGTATCTCCACCACTTGGCTGAAAAACTGGTGTTTAATTTTTGTTAAAGCTTGAACTCAGAACCTCATACCCGCTAGGCATGTACTTTACCATTCACTGAGCTACAGTCCAAACCTTTTGAGTTTTTAAAATTGCTTTTAATTTTAAAAGACCTGTGTAGCTAGTAGCTACTGTATTAGGCAAGTGGCTTTCTAACCTTTTTGATCATCATATTATGAAAAATAAATTTCATATTACAATTTTAAATGTAAGACAGCTTCATAAAATAATACTATGATCCGCATACTCTTATTCCCTCTATAATATTCAATGTCACTTCTTGTTTTTTGTGTGGGGGTCACATGTATTATAAGCTGTGTGTACATATGCAGATAGAGGTGAGGAGGGTGTTTGGTGTCTCCCTCTATTGCTGTCTGCCTTATTCTCTTGTGACAGTGTCTTTCATTTAACTTGAATTTTACCTTTTGGCTAGGCTAACCTGCCAGCAAGCTCCTGGGAAATGCCTATCTTTGCACACCACAGCCTCCGAACCCCATCTGCCATAGCACAATGCTGAAATTACAGACAAGCAAGACCATGCCTGGTGTTTTAAAATTTATTTTTAAAGTATAAAGTAGAAAAAGCAGATTTATTCAATGTGACCATATGGCGAAGAGGGAGAAAGACATTCAACAAACCCACAAGTCTGTCTTAGGGAACCTAAACTGAGATCAAAGTTTAAATTGAGGATATGCAAATCTAAGCCACCCTGGTCAAGGTGTGGCCATGCCCACCAAGAATATTGACTATATAACACACTATGTAGATCTCTTAACCTTTGATGAATTATGGCCTGAAGTTTTAAAATTACATCTTACGTTTTAAAACAGGAGAATCTAAGGTTCAGAGAAGTATAGTCAGTCCTCTAAGGTTGCAGGTTAAGTTAAATGACGGACTGAGGCTAGAAGTTATATTTTGGAGCTCCTAGCCTAGAGCTATTTCCAACAGAAGTTTGTTCTCTTTACAATGGTAGATATGGAAAATCACAGAGAATCAGACATAAAAATCAGAAAGCCAGTTAAAACGCTATTTATTTTGTCTGGATAGTGTCAATTTCCTGGTTTCTGCATGAATCATGAGCTCAATATTGGAGTGTTGCTGCGGCCTTAAAATTAGTTTGACATTTACTCTCCATTGTATAAGAGCATATACTGTCCATTGGTATAAGAGCATGGAATTGTAATACTTTTAACCCACTCCATGTTTCAGGAGTTTCACTGATGTGAAATTATCCTGTTATTCCCTTCAGTTCCTCAGTGGTAAGTGGCCAAGTAGATTAGTTAAGAATGAGAAAGCATGCTGCTAAGACTCAAGGTTCTTCTTGCCTCAGTTGTAGCAGAGGGGCCTTGAGTCTTACATTCTATACCCTGACAAAGATATTTCTGCATTCATGTATTCAGTGTGCTATCCTCTTATCAAGAAAGATAGATGGGAGCATGGTCAGAGCAACACTTGTATTTGCTCAGTTTAAAGTTTTTCTAACTTCTTGATTGTCAGAAATGTCAGGCACAGGTAAGGAGGGGAATGGAAAGGGTACAGGGCCTACACAGAAGTCAGCAGAGACTGGGGAGACTAGAGCAATAAATAAACTCAGGCAGAAAGGAATGAAGGTGTATTCTAGGATATGCCAGCCCTTTGGTGTTTTGGAGTTTTCTCCTGAGTTTTAGACTTCCCTAATCAACCTGCCTTCTACTGCACTTCTTTTCAAAATTCCTTCGTGGGTGGACTTCTACTCTATTGAAATTTGGCACACATACCTACAAGTCCAAAATGTTCTGATGACACCAAGATTATGAGCTGCCTGCCTACTCCTTTATTTTTCTGTCAACATCTCATCATTCATACTTGAAAGCTACAAGTTATTTTTTTCAGTATCTCAATTTTACCTACCTGACCCTGCATGCACTTGCTTGTCAAGTCCATTCAGTGTTTCCTCAACCAGGAAGTTCCTCCCTTCCCCATTACAGCCTCTATCTTTTTTATTTTTATTTTTTTACAGCTTCTATCTTATATGATAAATAGATGGACATGTTTATGTCTTTCTACAAAGTCAGAATTTTTTTAAACAACAATAAATTCCTACGTTATCTTGGTAGCCTACTGTCTACAGTTTGCCGAGTAGCCCTGGTTGTATTACAATCTTGATTACAAATGTTGAATCTCAGATCACACATTGCACATCAAGCAGTAATTCTGACTTTATGCACGAAGGTTATAGAATAGCTACAGAAGTGTTGAAAGGGCTTGAGAAGAGTTCAAGGGGTTCAAAAAGGCCTTACTGGAGATAGGTAGAGAACCAGTGCAGGTACATAGAACATCTGTACTGTCAAAGTTAAGGTAAGGTACCCAGTTGAAGAGTTGCTAGAGTTGAGCTGTTGGGTTGCAAGGTTAAGCTGCAAGGTTGGCAGGCCTGACTGAGTGGAACTGTAGAGGCAAGGTCCAGACATACTAACAGAATTATGAACAACAATTTTAGTAGCTGTAGGGACCAAGCTGATATGAAGCCATACAAGTACCTGTTAGTCCCTGGACAAACGTACTGGGTGGGGAGATGGCAAGTCACTGGAGGTTAGTTTCATTGCAGTGTTAGGTATCCTTCAGGGTCCTAGTGGAGTTGTTGTACCTGTACTGGTGAGTTTGATAAATCCTTAGGCCTGGTTTTTCTGATTGCCCATGAGCTCAGGTAGTCCCAGCCTACCAGTTTGTAAGTACTACATTTGGCCTTTCAGGAAAACAATATTAGTCTGTGCTACATAGGTGGTGCTGGGCAGGTGGTGGTGTCCATGCACACAGTGGAATCCAGAGTTATCGTCACTCTGCATCTTAAACCACATGCTGCTTGTGAAGTGGAATCAGTCAGGACAAAGACAGCTTGAAAAATCACTGTTTCCTACACAATAGGAAGTAACTTAGAGCTCGGCACAGCTTCATCTCAGTAGCCGTGGAGGCTTTAGCTCTCATGTCACCTTTCTAAATTTGAAAAGGTCCTTTCACCACTAGTGGGGCTTATGCCCTTTGGTTTTCAACCTTCTCCACTAACTTTCCTTTATATGTTCTACAGTCTGCTATTATCTGATTCCAGAACCATCTTCCATTGTAGAGTAAAAAGTACATGTGAAGGACCAACACTGTGTTTCACTGATTTTTTTTTTCATTCATGCCTAGGACATAGTAGGTTGTGGTACATGAACATCTTAGTTCATGTTTATGGAATGACCTATGGATAGATATTTAGCTGTGTGTAAGTGTTTTCTCCTGTGAGCATTTTGATTTTGAAGATGTGACCTGCCAGTACTATGTTAATTATGCATGTATGCCTATGCCGAGGAGGCTGGTTTAGAACCAGCATTCCTTGCTTGCAGTTAGAAAGGGGAACCTATAAGGAGTTAACCTCTATCACAAATTCCTCCTGGCCCTGAGTGTAGTTTTAGTTCTACCTTAAAGAGCATGTGGCATTTCTTTCTTCAGCACAAGGTTCACAGTATCTTCGAGCCTTGTTTTGTAAGGTCTTTGTTAAACTGTAGCAAAAAAAAAAAAATCTTGTTTTTAAAGGCATATTTTTTTTTGTTTACTTGCAATTTTCTAAAATAACCCTGAGAAAATATAGTCAATCCCTGGGGAAAGTATGATGTTAGCAAAAATGGTGAAGTAAGGGCCTTTAAATATTTTCTTCTTGATGGCGATGGCAGGGGAAAAAACTGGCAGCATGTGTCAGAATCAATGTATTCAGAATTCCATAAAAGAAAAGGTTTGTACCAGTTCAGCGGCCAAGAATCCAAGAAAACCAATAATATGTTGGGAGGAAGAATTTTTGCTGTGTTTTTAACTTGTCCTGCTCCCATCTTTGGCCTTGTACTTTGTAGTTACAGCTTGCAGTCACAGAAAAAACAGTTGCCTAGCAGCCACTATGGTCCCTACTAGTTTCAGTTCTAGAGAACTATCCTCTGTCTAGTTGTTCCTTGGAAGTCCCCACTTGTAAGTCTTATTTATTTGACCTTGACTCTGAGTTGCAAAGATGGAGTTTTTGAAACCATTAGACACAACTTCTCAGTTGCCTGTAGCAGTCCTTTCTGGCTAACTAACCAGAAAGTGTCCAAGGAAAAATAGGGGGATATGATATCTCAGGGGATATGATACCTCTAAAAGCTTGAGATAGAACTGAGAATCTAGAAAACACATGTATACACAGGGCTGTTGTATTTCCAAGGCTCTGTACATGTTCAGGACACATAATTCTCATTCTTAAGCTTTATGTAGCTGAAAATAGAAGACAGAAGTATCTCTTTACTTGGCTGGAGGTGAAGACATGTCCTAACATATGTACAGAGCCCCTTGGTTTAGGACGGGAGGCATTAGGTTCCAGAAGTTAAAGGAAATTCTGGTTTGATCATTAAGCTAACCCATTAGAGATGTTAGTACGATAATTATTCTAACATAATATGTAACAATGTGGAGTGTATTTTTTTCTTAGGCCCAGTAACAGTTATTTTTGGTCAAACAAACTGCTTGTTTGTAACCCTGCCTTTTCACAGCCTGAAAGAACAGGACTTTCTAAGCTTGATATCTTGTTTCTTAAATTTGAAAGCTTAGCCAAATGTAGTTTGTGGCCTGAGGAGAGTTAAAGGTGTTTGCTGTTAGTCCAAAGTAATTGTGTCAGAAATTACAACTGTTTTTGGTCACCATCTCCACCATTTCTTAGGTGGGTTTGTCCTCTGTCCGAGTTTTCTTGGTGTTGGAGCAGGCACGCTTCTAGATAATGACTCTGCCACTCCTGTGTTTTGGCTGATCTCATCCTCTCTGTGTTCCATATTTGCAGCCTTGCTTCAGGACTTAGAGAGGACAGACCCACTGCATATTGGTCGTCTGTATTCTAAGAGGGGAAAGGATACAAATAGAAGCTATAATGATCTTCTTGCAGGCCTAGCACAGCTTGAGAATGGGTAAAGAGCCAGAGTCAAATTCTCTGGCTACCATTTTATTCAGAGCCATCCTAAGTGAAGCAGGGCAGTTGTCACAGACTTTAAAGGGCTATACTAAATTGACTAGATAGCTGGTCAATGACTCATGGTAGCAGGGTTAGCAAGAGAGGAATAATTTTCTTCTACCCATACTAAAAACAGATCTAAGGTTTCTATGTATACATGCTGTACATTTATCCAGCGTCACCTGTCCTCACCCTTACCAAGGCTGTCATTTTCCCAAGCTCCTCTCAGACTACTTAAAAATGTTATCTTTTCTTTCTGTTAAAGAGCACTAGGTGTTCATTTCCGCCTGGTTGGGTTGTGGATGAGGTGGAGAGGAACACCATGTGATTGATTCTGCCTCTGTCACCCACCACCTCCTGGGAAGGGCTTGACCCACATCATCATTTTTAGTCTGGTATTTCCTGTGCGTGGGACAGGATCTGAGGCCAGAGGCAGAGAGGTTAAGAGGGCACAGGTTCCCTGGCAGCATGCTCTCTGGGGAATGAGAGAACTGCCTTATGTCTAACTTCTTTAGGTTTGAAATGCTACAGAGACTGTAATCTTAGTAATGAAAACAAACCAAAGGAGAAAGGCTACTTAAATTCCCAAGAGACAAGAATTCTGAAATGTTTCAAGAAAATATTCCTACTTAGCTATGTTTTTAAAAGTAATTGCAATGGATTATGACTTCAGCTGCCAACAAAATCTTTTTTGAGCAAAGACACCTGCTTTCATGGTTGGCAAGGGATCTTTCATACTTAGGAACATTTATTTCTGTGAAGACAGCATGATTCTGATTTAGAAAACCAAACCCAAACAATCTGGCCTTTCAAGTGACTTAAACATACCCCGCAGTGCTGCTCACACAGGAAAATACCCCCATGGGATGCTTAGGACCTAACTGTTTTAGGAGAGTCCTTGTAGCTACTGGCACCTGATCAAAAGGGCCCCTATTCTCTTTCAGCTTCTTTTTGGAAATGGGCTATCTTTCAAAAGGTAAGAGATGGGATATTTTGGGTGCCTTTGTTTTCAACTCTGTATTTTCCTAGGCAAACTGCACCATAAATTGTGAAATATAACTATCCATTTAACTTTTCTGATTACAGAGTAAAACAGATCTTGACATACTGGCTCAGACATTTATTTACTACCTGTTTTATTATTGTTGTCTCAGAAGAAAATTACTTAGAAATAATTTGGAGGCGGGACTCCTACATGAGTCAGTCTTAAATATTTTAGCAGAAGTGTTCCTCCCTCCCACAAAGGTGAATGTGAACTTGAACACCTCTCATATCGCAGAGATGTCAGTTCTGAAAGGATAGTCTGAGAACCAATAAGATTGAGTTTTATTTCACTTGAATACTTTACCTTGAGAAACAACTAGAGCTGAATGTAATAGGAAAAATTGCTTTTGCTGCACATGTTCACCACACAGCACCTCTATAAATATTGTGTCTGGTGGGGATGTGTTCTCAACAAACCAGTTCTTTAGCAAACATCAACAGTGTCTTTTATTATTTAATTTAATTTTACAGTGTCCATCCATCCACCTGGAGTTCAGGTCTGATCCTAAAGGTTAAACATTCAGTCTTGAAAGATTTGTCCACACTTGAGATACCAGTTATAAGTCCCAACTTGAGATCACTTCTTTTCACTAACTGGCTATAAAGTAAAGTTCCTATGACCACTGTCCCCCATTCTTCCTCACCTGTGGTTTAATCATTTGCAAGGATTGCTTACAAACTCAGGGAAGTATTTACCTATGTACATTTACCCACTTACACATGTGCCTGCGCGTGCGCAATTTTTTTTTTTTTTTTATGGAAGCTTCATCAGATAGAAATGAACATTTTTGACTCTATCTTTAGCCTCTCTTCCCTTCTTGCAGGGTGGAGCTTGGAATGAAGCTTCCATACTTTTAGTCCATGCTTAGTCTTACAGGTGACTAGCTGTATCTGGGTACTTACTAAGAATAGCCTTATTAGAACAAAAGATACTCTTATCACCCAGGAAGTCCCAAGGGATTAGGAGCCCCAGGTCTGGAACTAGGTTCAAAGACCAAATACTAAAACAAAAGACGATGCATCTGACATCCGAATGCTCAGGAAATCTCAGGTATTTTCAGAGTTGTATTCCAGAAAATGGTGACAGAGAGCAAATATGTAGTTCTTATTATATCGCAACATCACAATATTCATATGTGAATCTCAGGAACAAGTTCTATTTTTGATCAGTCTCAAGAGCCTTCTCTGTAGAAGCCATATATGAGTAAGATAGAAAATGAAAACACTGTAAAAATATCTAGTCTTCTAGCTACAATGTTATCATCTCCACAATTGCACATTTTCCAGGCTTGTCACATCCTACTCCAAGGCCTTGGCTGCTAGAACCCTTCCATATAAACCTTAGGATTAGACAGGAGCCAAGTCTGGCAGTATTGCTGTCCTAACCTTGGTCTACTTTTGTGGGGAGAAGCCATGAAAAAAGAGTTTTAACATAATTCTGGGTATGAGGATTTTCAGATACCATTTTATGTAGACCACAAGAAAATGCTGAAAGGAAATATGAGAGGCTGAGGAGGTAGCATAGTCAGTAAAGTGCTTGCTATGCACCCACTTATTTAACTATTTAAATATTCTTTTAGAGGTAGAAATCAGCAAACACAGAAAGCCCTATCTTTGAAATTATGCTTAAGTGTCTTTTTTTTCTTTTAGTTATGTCCAAGTATGAAAACCAGATTACTATTTTCACTGACTACCTAGAAGAATTCCCAGATACTGATGAGCTGGTATGGATATTGGGGAAGCAGCATCTTCTTAAAATGGGTAAGTTTGGTGGCACTGGTCTGAGGGGACCCAGCTAACTTGGTGCCTGGGGCTAAGGGTTTCTTATTTTCCTCCTTGGGTTGGCAGAACATTATCTTGATAAGAGCTGATGCTACTGTGAGACTGATTACTGTGCAGCTGCAGGTCCTTGCTTGTTTCACAGTTCCTTCCAAGACCCCAAGAGACTTTAGTAGTATATGTACATGTTACACAGTTTTGTTCGTATAATTTGCAAAAGCAATGTATTTTTATTCTTTTCTATAAAGAAGTCCATCCCCATTCCAGAAGACTTAGGATTAAAAAACATGCAATCATTCATATTATTACTATCTAGTCATTGGGCTATATATTTCTTATTCTGACCATGTCTTTGTACTTCTGGACAAAATGCATAAGGACTTCCAAATAAGTCACAACTGTCATAAATAATATCAGACACAAGAAATCTTCTGTTTCAGACGTTTTCCTAATGATTGCCTTGTACTAGTTGATTCTGGTTTTGTGTAGAACTTCTAGATACTTGCAGTGGATAGAAAATAGGCTTGAGTTTTTCTGCTTACCACAACATTTTAAATAATATTTTTATTAATTACAGTTTATTCCCTATGTATCCCACCTGTAGCTACCTTCCTCTTCCCCTCTCAATCCCACCCTCCCTCCCTCTTCTCCACCCATCCCCCTTCCTCAGTCCACTGATAGGGGAAGTCCTCCTCCCCTTCCATCTGATCCTAGTCTATCAGGTCTCATCACTTAAAGAAGCTAATCAAGAAGGAGGACTCTGGGTAAGATGCTCAATCCTTATTCAGAAAGGCAAAGAGGATGGACATCAGAAGAGGGGGAAAACAGGGAACAGAACAGGAGCCTACCACAGAGGGCCTCTGAAAGACTCTACCCTGCAGAGTAACAAAACTACAACATTCTTTAAGAGTAGAAGAGACCTGATGCTCTGAAACTGCTAAGGACTCTCCATCTACTTATCGTGGGAAAGGCAGCTCTGAGATATATTTCTTCACAAGAAGATATCTGCAGAGCCATAGAGTAAGGGATAACAGGAAGCTGATCAAAGGGAAGGGGAATTTGTACTTTTACCTTCCTGCTGAGCTAGGTTCTGGTGTTTTATTAGAGAATTGCAGTTTGAAAAGTTAACCCTTCACTTTGAGTCCTGGAGAAGGAAGGGAAGGTTCAGAAAGATAAAGCTTTTTTTATTTCAAACTACAAGAAAATCTAGGGTTTCATATATGCTTTATTTAGATACCAATTTGAAAATGTCTTCCTTCTTTTTTATTTTATTTTTAGTTTTTTTGAGAAAGGTTTACTCTCTAGTTCGAACTTACCTCGAATTCTAGAACTCATTTATGTAGACTAGGCTAGCCTCAAATTCACAGCAATCCTCCTGATTCAGCCTCTCAAATGCTGAGATTTACAGCCATTCAACACTATGCTTGGCTGAGAAATGCTTTTTAAACTGAAAGTTTTTATCTGTTCACATTTCTTCCTAGCATAGACACAAGCTGGAAGGTATAGAGCCTATAGAGGCAAGAGTGACCTGTGTGAACCTTTAAAGGGACAGGCATATGATAACAACAATATTCAGCACAGACTTATTGCATACTAGATATCAACTAAGTGCTTTATAAATGTATATGTATGTGTATATATATTTACATATTTCAACTTTATTTTTTAAATTATTTTTATTTTTTATATTAATTACAGTTTATTCATTCTGCATCCCAGCAGTAGCCCCCTCCTTTATTCCCTCCCAATCCTGCCCTCCCTCCCTCTTCTTCTCCTATGCCCCTCTCCAAGTCTACTGATGGGGAGGTCCTCTTCCCCTTCCATCTGACCCTAGCCTATTAGGTATCATCAGGAGTGGTTGCATTGTCTTTCCCTGTGGCCTGGTAAGGCTGCTCTCCCATCAGGGGGGAGGTGATCAAAGAGCCAGCCACTAAGTTTATGTCAGAGACAGTCCCTGTTCCTCTTACTACGGAACCTACTTGGACACTGAGCTGCCATGGGCTACATCTATGCAGGGGTTCTAGGTTATCTCCATGCATGGTCCTTGATTGGAGTATCAGTCTCAGGAAAGACCCCTGTGTCCAGATTTTTTGGTTCTGTTGCTCTCCTTGTGGAGTTCCTGTTCCCTCCGTATCTTTCTACTCCCCTTCTGTTATAAGATTCTCTGCACTCTGCCCAAAATTTGGCTATCAGTCTCATCATCTGCCTTGATACCCTGCTTTATATGAATTATCTTGTTTAATACATCTCCTCAATGAAGTAAGTATCGTTACTCATCATTTTACAGATGAGAGAATAGAAGGTCAAAAAAATTGAGTAATAAGTTTATGTACACCGTAAGTAGCAGAGCTAGAGTTCATACCCAAGTTAAGTCCCATTCCACTACAGGGATTCAATATGTAGCCCAGGCTGGCCTTGATTTTGAAATTCTCCTGCCTTAGGCTCTTGAGTACTAGTATTATAAAAATGTGCCACCATGTTTCTAGCGGTTGTGGGCTATATCTCAGTTTGTAGAGTACCTAGCATGCAGCAAGTATTGAACTCAGTCTCCTGTACCTCATAAACCGTGACAGTTTGCCATGCCTGTTACCTCAGTACTAAAAAGGTAGAAGCAGACAAGCAGAAATTCAAGGTGTTCAGCATTTTTAGGCCATCTTAGGATACATGATATGCTTTCTAAGTGGGCAGGAGTGAGGTGCTTAAAAAGACAAGAAAAGAGAACTCGTATTCCTTTTTAAAGTTTATTTATTTAGTTTATGCATATAGGTGTTTTGCCTATGTTCAGGTCTGTGCACCAGGAGGCCAGAAGGTGGCATTAGATACCCTGGAACTGAAGCTACAGGTGGTTGTAAACTACCATATGGATTCTGGGACTCGAACCCAGGTTCATCTGGAAGAACAGTACTTGTAACCACTGAGCTAGTTTTCTAGGTCCAAGAACTCTTACTCTTAAACATTATACAGCTCCAAAAATGGGGGATAAGTTCTGGGAACAAGAAAATGAAAAAAAAAATGCAGCTTTTTTTTTCTCCAAGAGGTGGAATCAGAAACTATTGTTAAAATTTTAATTTCCGTTTCACTTTTAAAAACACATTGACTATAGATTCGATACTGAATACACATATGCATACAGTATTGAGAAAAGGAGAGATGTGACCAGAAAAGACAGAATCATATCCAAGTAATGGAGGAAATGAAGAAGCCATACTGTAGTGTTTGAGGGGACTTTACACAATAGAATGCAAAACATATGCTTTGAAAAGGCATGCAAAACATTTGTGATATTATACATCTTGTTACATGAAAATAGGGTACTAGGTACTATGGGTAAAGTACATATACCGTTAGCTGGAACATTTATTTCCTTTTTTCTTACTATGGATAAAGTTCACATAAAGTTAGCAGGAACATTTCCTTTTTGGTTAGATGTATGTATTTGCACCTCTTCTCCTGAACATGGACCTCCTCCAAACATATAAACTCTAATTGTAAAAAATAGAGACTGGGTACTGATACTAACATCATTCAGGCTGGAGATGGTTGCCTTACTGGGTTATATAAGATTCTTGCTTTCCCTATTTCTTGTCTTTTGTGCATGATCTCAGTGGTAACACCTGTCAGAATCCTGAAAAATCATTGAGAAGGAGACAAAAAGTATCAAGTATCATTAGAAAAACCTGTAGGGTAGCTCTGATCAAAGTGAAGGTAAAGAGAAGTATTAAAATTATTAGGCTCAAATGAGATCAGGTTTCTGCGAATTTCCATAGTCCTATAACAATCAATATGATTGGCTGTTTGAAAAGAAGTTTGCTGCTGGGATAGCTAAAATGTAGACATTTTAAAAAGATGGGATATGGTGAGTTAATATTTAACTTTACATTTAATTACAGAAAAATCTAAGCTGTTGTCTGATATAAGTGCTCGTCTATGGTTTACATACAGAAGGAAATTTTCACCGATTGGTAGGTATATTCATTTGTTGTGCTGTGCTTTTTTCCATGTAGATAGCTTGACTGAGGTTATTAATGACATCACATAAACCTCAGAATTAACAGCTCACTGTGGCAAAGAATTTGATTTAGGGGAGCAGGTAAGTTTTATTTCATCCAAAATATGTCACTGTGGAAGTAACCCATCATGTGTGGTTCCACGGTGGTATAGTGTTAAACCTGGAGTAATTTTGACCCACCTTCAATTGTTCGTGCAACAGATAGTATTGCTTTTTAAAGAAAAAATCAAATAAGTTTTAACTGGGTAGGATCTAGCTATTAAATTACCTTTCAATGCTGTATGGCACTAGGGCATTATTAAAGAGGTTTGGGACTTGAAGGAAAGAAAATAATTCCTTTTATTGTTTCCTTATGAAATGAGAACATTTTGACATTCAGAGATACAGTTCCTTTCAATGTATTTTAGTCTCTTCCTAGCTGCCTTCTTGGGGAAAAGAAGAGTTCAATAAGTACAATGATTTTACTCTGTCTGAGAGACTTGTAAAGTGTTTGTGATCAGGGTAGCCACACACTAGTGTCATGGGAAGAAGGAACGAATCTACAAGTGCTGAAAGTTACTCTCCTAAAAAGAAACTTGTCTGACCAATTTTGATACAGGGTTGAATCATGTAATTGCAGTGAAATTAACCTTCCTGTGATAGGCCCAAACTGAAGTCTATATAAACATTTTCTTTTCTCTTCAAGCAGTAGTTACAAAAAAGAACAATCTTCAGTACCCAGCTATTCTAAACTGTCAGTGTTAGCTGATGAAAGAAATCTTTACAAAACTGGGCAATTTTCGAATCAACTCTGACAGCATTTTGGTAATAGCTTATCTGTCTAATAATATCACTGCACTAAAATGCAGTGATCTGACTTTCAATCCGAACTTTAGTAAGAGCCTGAATGCGCTCCTTCGAACTCACAAATCTAGTCACTTCCCTTAGTCTTGATATAGTGATGCTCCTTCAGTCCCTATAAGAAAGGGACCAGGATTAGGGAGAATAAATTGACCCATTTTTTCCCAAGAGTGATGACGTCTGAAATTAGACTTCTGAGATAATGCCTCTAGAATACTTTTCTACTTCTGAGAAGGAAAAGAAAATCAAGTTATTTGATTATGTTGGTCCTTTTGAATACAACCCTAGTAAAGCTAATTCTGGCCACATGTGTGTGACTTTACATCAAATCTTCTTAAAATGGAACTCATTGTCTTATTTATTACCTGGGTTTATATATTTTAAAGATATAGTATATTACTAACTTATTAATAGCATTTTATGTAAGACCATACTTAAAATACCAAGTATCCTTTGTGGGTTCTAGAACTGTTAAACAGTTTCTCATTTAATTCTTATAATGCCCACTGATAGGAGGCAGATTATGTGCTTAGATTGTCTATCTAGATATTAGTGTTCTGCCTAATCTAGAATTCTTTCATTAATTTGTTGATGTTTGACTATTCATTAAGTACATTTAGAAGAGTCAAGAGCATTTCATATGTCTTTGATAATTTTGATGTCCACCCTTGGTGGACATTTTTTTTTTAGCCAAGGTAATTGGAGTGTAGATAGTCATACTGATTGTCACCAAAAGAGCATGCAAGCTCTAAAGGCAAAAAGCAAGAAACCTAAGGGGCTTGTTTAGTTCATTTGTTTGTTTTGTCTTTGGCTGTAAAACCTGTTTCCATTGATTCAGCATTGCCTTTACAATGTCCACGCCTATATCCAAACCCTGTATGAACTCTTTTCAGAGTTCATATATAGGTATGTGTGTATGTATTTTCAAGTATACTGATGACTGAGAAAAGATTAATTGAAGAAACAAATTTTCATGCCCATCCATTTTGACAACAGGGGGAACAGGCCCTTCATCTGATGCTGGATGGGGATGTATGCTGCGCTGTGGGCAGATGATGCTGGCTCAAGCCCTCATCTGTAAACACTTGGGAAGGGGTGAGTTTTATTTGCTCTGTAGATGGTCTCAGAGACATCTGCTGTGTCACTTGCTGCTGTTGGTTTAAGAACATTCAGTAACAAAACTGCAGATCCTGAATTGCTTTGTAACAGCTCAAGTGATGGGCTGACCAATCAACCAAGCCCATGACTGAAATAGCTCATGTTTCCTCATGTGAGAGTTATTTTCCCGGGACAGAATTAACCTGGGGCAGATGTATCATTTAGAATTTCCATTTTTGCTGTTGTTTGAATAGGTCCTTAAAATATCAGATGAAAAAAAAAGCTGTGGCCCCTAAATAAGCTTAATTCCAGTATTCAGGAGGCAGAGGTAAGCAGATCTCTGTGAGTTTGAGGCTAGCCTAGTCTACTATGGAATTACATGTCAGCTAGGACTTCATAAAGAAACTCTGTCTCAAAACAAAAAAGAAAACTGTGGCTATGGTGGCTCATACCTATAATCCCATCACTTAGAGGGCTAAGGCAAGAGAACTGCTGTGAGCTTGAGGCTAAACTGGCCCCTATAGTAAGTTTCCAACCAGCCTGAGCTACAGAGGGAGACCTGTTTCAATAAACAAAACAAAACAAAATGAAAAGAAAGCAGGAAGAAGGGTGTGGTGAGCAGTCTGTTTCTTGACTCTTTTTAAAATACCCATGTGACTCAGGATATGAGTGACCTAAAGGAAGTGCTTAATAAGGAAGCTGGGGCTATTTTGGTTTTGATTCACTATATATGTCCATTTAATAATGAAAAATACTTCAGTTAGCTTCCTCTGGAGGCAGCTTCATTAGTTAACAACCCTCTGGTAATTCTTGTTCTTATGTTCTCCAAGACAAATGCACACTTCTTCATTGACCTCTGAGGAACACCTTGGATGGACACTAGTTAAGACATTCAAGTAAAAGTCCAATTTCTTATGCTATCAAGCAGCTGACCTTGCTGACTGTTATTAATCTCATTGTGTAGACTCACAGATCTTGCACCATGTTTTGTAGAGTATCTGGAAAGGGCTAGGGAAATTTTACAGCTTATTGCCCTCCTGCCAGAATTTAAGATATCTTGTGTTTGCTTTCCCTGTGTTCTGTCATAATTTTTTAGCTCACAATGAGAAAACTGAGGTTCATGGCAGCGAGGCGATTTGCCCAGGGTTAAGCAGCAGCAATGTGAGAATATAATGCTGATATTCTGACTCTGTTTCCACCAGTTACTATATATACTTCTTAATCTAGATCTATTATTGTTTGATGGAATAAATCTACACCTTATTAGCATATATTGATTTTATAAAATAGTAGGATATATTGTGACACTTCCATACATTTTATATATTTTGATCATAGTCACTTCATATATTACCATTTAAAATATTTTATGTTTATTGTTTAATATTCTGCAGGTATGAGTGTTTGTGTGTATGTGCATATGTGCACATGAATGCTGTGCCTATAGAAGCTAAAAGTGAATGTTGGATTTCCTGAAGCTTGAATTATAGATGGTTGTGAGCTGACTGCCATGTGTCCTGGGTCCTTTGCAAAAGAAGTATAGTCACTGAGCCATCATTCCAGCCCCTGTGTTCTAATTCCTTATCCCTCCTCCTTCCCCTCCTTTGTTCCTTTTTATCTCCTCAGTAATGTCTGTTTCATTTTCATGCCTTATTTCCCCCCTAGATTCCACATAAGAAAAAGTATGTAATACCTGTCATTATGAGACTTACTTACTTTTATTTTCCAGTTGCATCCTTAGTAGTGTTTTTTTTTTTAATTAATATATATTGACTGTGTGTGTGGATGTAACTGTGCCACAATGTGCTTGTTTAGGTACATTGTTCTCCTCTGACCATAAGGGTCCTGGAGATCAATCTCTAGTCATCTGGCTTGGTAACAAGCACCGTTACCTGCTGAGCTGTCTTACTGTCCCTTTTAATTCATGTTTCAAAAACTTGAAGGTGGTTTTTCTAACAGTGAATTCTTGAAGTGGAAGGCATACTGGAGAATCCCCACAGCCAGCAGTCACAGTTATTTCAGCATAAAAGCAAGTAGCAGGAAGAATTTGGATCGATCTTGTGGTTAAAATGAATTAGAAGAGGTAATTTTGTAGGGTCTTTTGGATTCTTTCATATTTGATCACTTTAAAATTAAGATGAGGTATTTATGCAGCAGTCATCAGAAAATATTTGATGGTCCTTAGCAGCTAGTTAATTAAGATCTCCTCAGATACAGATAGCTCAGGAGCTATGGAAATGAGTTGGATGTGGTTCACCATATAGCATATGATGGAGATGAAGCTTAAGACTTTGGTTTCAGGGACAGTAGGAACAAAAGGGATCTGAGGGATCCAGAGATGCAGAGATCTATCGATCCTCAAGAGAGAAATTTATGTCTTGGAAGTAAACTTACCCTCCTAAATCTGTCCCTTTAGAAAGAATTTCTAGAGCTGAAAGGAGAATGCTTCCTATCACTACAGATGATTATGTAGCATTTTGCAGTTCTCTTCAGGAATTCTGTGTAGCCCCTGCAGCATTTGGGGGCTCTGTTTGTTAAAGGCACAGCTAGGATCCTTAGACTTATAGTGATTTGCATTTTGGTCTTAAGGAAACTGTGAATACGTGATAACAAATGTTTTTGTTTTCTAATGCTCCTTGTGAAATTTTCTTAAAATGGTGTGCAAGTTAGGGGTAGTTGCTTATGCCTATCATCCTAGCACTTAGGAGGCTGAGGCAGGAAGATCACCACAAAATCGAGACCAGTGTGGTCGACATAGTGAGTTCCAGACTATCCAGGGCTATATAATTAAGCCTATGGCCAAAAGTAACAAAGTATTGTAAAAGTGGGGTCAAAAACATAGTTTAGTGGAAGAGTACTTGTCATAAACAAGGCCCTGGATTCCATACCTAGTACTGAAAAAATGTGGCTAAAAATTGTTAGCTTTTTTTTTTTTTTTGCTGAGTAATATTCTGTTGTGTAGATGGACCAAAATTTCTGTATCCATTCCTCAACTGAGGGGCATCTGGGTTGTTTCCAGCTTCTGGCTATTACAAATAAAGCTGCTACAAACATGGTTGAGCAAATGTCCTTGTATATTTGAGCATCTTTTGGATATATGCCTAGGAGTGATATAGCTGGATCATGAAGAAGCGCTATTTCTAATTGTTGGAGAAAGTGCCAGATGGATTTCCAAAGTGTGGTTGTACAAGTTTATATTCCCACCAGCAGTGGAGGAAGGTTCCCTTTTCTCCACAACCTCTCCAGTATGTGTTGTCATTTGATGGTTTGATCTTAGCCATTCTGATCAGTGTAAGGTGAAATCTCAGGGTCGTTTTGATTTGCATTTCCCTGATGACTAAGGACGTTGAGCATTTCTTTAAGTGTTTCTCTGCCATTCGATATTCCTCTATTGAGAATTCTCTGTTTAGCTCTGTACCCCATTTATTAATTGGATTAACAGATTTGTTGCCATTTAACTTCTTTGGTTTTTTACATATTCTGGATATTAGCCCTTTGTCAGATATAGGGTTGGTGAAGATCCTTTCCCAATCTGTAGGCAGTCTTTTTGTTTTGATGACAGTGTCCTTTGCTTTACAGAAGCTTTTCAGTTGCATAAGGTTCCATTTATTGATTGTTGACCTTAGAAATCATGACATTTGTAGGCAAAGGTGGGAACTAGAAAAGATCATTATGAGTGAGGTATCCCAGAAGCAGAAAGACACACAGGGCATATACTTACTCCTAAGTGGATATTAGATATATAATATAGGATAAACATATAAAATCTGTACACCTAACGAAACTAATCAAGAAGGAGGACTCTGGCTAAGATGCTCAATCCCCATTCAGAAAGGCAAAGAGGATGGACATCAGAAGAGGGAGAAAACAGGGTATAGGACAGGAGCCTACCACAGAGGGCCTCTGAAAGGCTCTACCCTGCTGGGTATTAGGGTAGATACTGAGACTTATAGCCAACTTTGGGTGGAGATCAGGGAATCTTATGAAAGAAGGGGGAGATAGTAAGACCTGGGAAGACAGGAGCTCCACAAGGGGAGCAATAGAACCAAAAAATCTGGGCACAGGTGTCTTTTCTGAGACTGATTCTCCAACCAAGGACTATTCATGGAGATAACCTAGAACCCCTGTAAAGATGTAGCCCATGACAGTTCAGTGTCCAATCGGGTTCCATAGTAATGGGAACAGGGACTATCTCTGACATGAACTGATTAGCCTGCTCTTTGATCACCTCCTCCTGAGTGGGGAGCAGTCTTACCAGGCCACAGAGGAAGACAATGCAGCTACTCCTGATGACATTTGATAGACTAGGTTCAGAATGAAGGAGAGGAGAACCTCCCCTATCAGTGGACTTGGAGAGGGACATAGGTGGAGAAGAGGGAGGGAGGGTGGGATTTGGAGGGGAGAAGGGAGGGAGCTACAGGGAAAAACTGTAATTAATGAGAATAAAAAATACAAAAAAATTGTTAGCATGTACAGTGACTTTTCTAAGAGACACAAAATGCTTAAACCTGTTAATTCTGTAAAAGAAAGATTTGTACTAAAACTAACACTCAAAAAGTCAAGCAAAAATAAGTACTGGTTTGTAAAAACTGCCTCTGAATATGTCTTGAAAGCCAAGTTTAACTGCTGGTTCTGTGGTAGAGTTTTTGACAATCAGGATGTGTGGGCTGGCCATGGGCAGAAACATTTAGTGGAATCTACTCGGGATTGGAATATGTTAGAATAACTTACTGTGATTACCAAGGAAAAGATAAGATGAAGGAAAAATATGGGTCATGTTACCATAATTCAGGCATTTTCTATATCAGTATAGTTTTTGGACTTTTTTTTTAGAGTTGGTTATATTTCTGTGGAAGAAGAAAAAGCTTTATGTGTGGTACTTGAAAATGCCACAATTACATGTTTTGAAAGAAAGTAATTAGCACAGATAGACCTTTATTTAGTTGTTTGAAAATGCATCTATTGCTATTTGAAAGGTAGGGCTGAGGAAATTTCTGACAAAAGAGTTTTCCCAGTTGAATTAAGAGACTAAGTAGTGGGTTATGGTGGACAGCCTCATCCCCTTTCCTCTCCCACCAGCCTTAGAGATTTGACATAGAATTTCTCTGGAGGTGGAGAAGAACCCTTTCACACTTGAGTTTGTTACAACACTTGAAGATGGACTGAGCTTGGATAAAGTTACTTTCTATCTGTTACAGTTCATTTGAAAGGTATTGAGTTCCTTTGAAGCTGTGTCTTACTAGACTGAACTTAATGCTTGAAGAGTTTTGGGCAAGTAACACCTGTTGCTGTTACTGTGCCCTGAATCAGATTGCAATACCCTCTCAAAATGATGGTCTTTTCCTGTGGCTATCTCAATCACTGCAGTAAATGGGCCAGTCTCCGGAGGAGAAATAAACTTCTTGTAAAATCCACATATTTTCAACATTTTCCTGAATGTGCTTCTGTTTTCCAGTGATCCCCTTGCACAGAACTGTGCTTATCTGATTGGAAGTGTCCATAACCAAATGGCTTGTTTTCCCCTACCTTGTTTGGCATCCCTTCAAAATGAACAAAAAGAACATAGAAACACTTCAAAGGGAATGGCTTTTCTTGAAAATTAAAAAAAAATTTACAGAAATAATATTTTGAAGCAGGGTTAATAAAGTAGGTTATATTTTTGCTTGTATTTAATTACTGTTCTTACCTAAACATGTCTACACTAGAACAGACCATTTTCTTTTTTTTAATGTTATTTATTTATTTTTATAACAATCAGAGGTTAGGTACTTTGCATCCCAGGCGTAGCCCCCTCCCTCATTCCCTCCCACTCTCCCCATCCCTCCCTCATCTCCTCCCTGCCCCCTCCAAGTCCACCGACAGGGGAGGATCTCCTCCCCTTCCATCCGACCCCAGTTCATCTTGTAGAACAGCCCATTTTCATTAGTGACTTTTCAGGATGACCAACAATCCAAAATAGTGTTAATAGTTTGCATTTGAAAATAAAGAAGCAAAGCATTAATGATGGACTTAGTAGCTGGTACATATAACTTTAAGAAAAATTCCCAAGAGACATACCCAACAATTTCAAAGTGGACATTTTCATAAAAGTCCATTAAGTTAACTTTACCATACACACTTGCCAATTTTTTAAATTTTGCTTTATTGGATAATGGAGTTAGAAAATGATGTCCTATGTAATTTTTTGTTTTGTTGTTACTATACATGTTAATAACATTTTCATTGATTGGATCAAAAGTTCAGGGCTTTTTGTATGTAACAAAAATGTACATATTTTTGTACTTGATTATGTCAGTTTACCCAGAAAGTTTATGACACAAAATTATTTTTCTTTCAGTTCTGTGCATGCATTAATAAAAGTGGGAAATTTAAAAAGAGAACACATACCCATGTTGTTTTCTTGGGTTTTATTTGTGACTTTTGTTGTTTGGGGCATACGTTTTATTTTTTTCAAGAACTAAATACTGTTGTTAGCAAGTGCCTAAAAATGATGTGAACAGTTTACACATGTCAACTATAACCGTAGGTCCTAAGTAGGTCCATTCCCTAATAATTTTGATTTAAACAAAGCCATAAATAGATGCTTCAAGCTATATTGCTATGCACATTATACTTTTACTGTTTTGTGTAGTTTATCTACTTTCTTAGTGGAGTATTTTCTGTATAAAACCTATTATAATTGTGTTTCTTGAATTGAGCCTGAGTGGAATTGATTGGAAATACAGCATATATATTAATAATGTACATGATGTTTAAAGAATGGTAAGCATTGCTAATTCCCTTGTTCATTGTTAATGAAAATTTTCTTCAATTAAATTTAAGCTTGTGTTTAAAAAAATTGTTAGCATGTATTTTGGTGGGTTCTTTTTGAGGCATGTTATTATTATGTAGTTCAGGCAGGCCTAGGACTGATCCTGTAACCCAAATTAATTCATGATCTTCCTGTCTCTATTCCCCATCCCAGAACATTCATATTATAACCATATGTTACCGTATCTGGCTGTTTGCATGTATGCAGATGTGTGCATATGTGTGGATGTATATGTAGGCCAGATGTTACCATGTCTTTCTTAAATCCTTTTCCACCTTATTTTTGAGACAAGGTCTCTCAATGAACCTAGAGCTTCCAGATTTGGCTAGACTGGCTGTCCACCAAGCCCCGAGGTTCCTTCTGTCTTTGTCCAGTACTGGAGTACAGGTGCATATTACTACTGCACTGAGTTTTTTTACATGTGTGCTGGGTTTCCAAACTCTGGTCCTTATGTTGGAAAGCACTTTACAAATGGAATTATCTCCCTCCTATTTTGTTTTATTGAAAGAAAGGTCTTGCTGCATATTGCCTAGGCTAATCTTGAACTCAAAATATAGTGTAGGCTAGCCAAGAGCTTGAACTTTTCCTGTTTCGGGCTCCTGAATGCTGGAGTTACAGTATTTTTTCTTCCTTTTCTTAGTATATAATTGTTTTAAAACCCTTCCTTAGCAGTGAATTGTGCATATTATTTCCACATAAGCTCTTGTATGTCAGAATAGCACTTCCCATCATGTGACCCTTTAGCAATGCTGCCAGAATATCATGACAAAAGCCACTGGTTGCTGTTTGTGTAAAGATGAGACACTATGGCGTCTGGCTTATATCCTCTTGGCGTAGCTTCCAGGAAATACCTTTCTGACACTGTTGTTATGTAATCCTTATCCAGCTTCAGCCTTTGGGGCAAGTTAATTCTCTGCTCAACATCATCCTCAGTTTTTAACTTTCCCACACACGCTAGACAAGTGATCTACCATGCAGCTATAGCTCCCAGCCCTGGCTTTTACTACAGATCCACTAAATCCTTAGCAGTTGTCAGTTTTGTGGCATCTGCTATCTAAATGAAAGGTACTTTCTTAGCAATGAATTGTGAATATTATTTCCACATAAACCCTTGTATGTCGTAATAGCACTTCCCCTCATGAGACCCTTTGAAACACATCAACCTCACCATGCCTACCTTCTGGATGTAGCACTCTTGCTTTCCTTCTAACTTATTGCCTGGTAATAAACAGTTATGGTTGATTGTAACTCTTTTTCATGCTTCCCCTCCCCCATAAAAGATTGGAACTGGGAAAAACAAAAGGAACAACCCAAAGAATACCAAAGAATTCTGCAATGTTTCCTGGATAGAAAAGACTGTTGCTATTCGATCCATCAGATGGGTAAGATCATCAAATTTCTTGTTTCAAAGTATTGTATATGAACTTTTTCTTTCCTTGCCTTATATGTGGCTTCACTAAGTTGTCTGTCTATGTTTTTTCTTCCTGAAAAAAAAAGAGGCATCTGTGGCTCACAAAAGATATTTTGCTAACATGTTAATTTTTCCCCATAAAACAGCACAAATGGGTGTAGGAGAAGGGAAATCAATTGGCGAATGGTTTGGACCAAATACAGTTGCACAGGTGATAAAGTAAGTAAACATCTGGAACCTGCTTGTTCTACTTGCTCTTTTGATTCCACCCTTTGCCCAAACCCCGCCAGCTAAACCTTCCATCAGCTTAAGCATGCTTACAGTCCCACCCCTCCTGATGAACCATCAGCCACTTCTTTGAGGTAGAAACGTGTAGACCTCTGTCTTGTTATATCAGAGCTACAATCACTGGTATCAATGTATATGGCTATACTCCAGGACTCATTCTGTTTCTCACCCTACAGATGGATGCTCATGTACCAGGGAACCATAGGCCTGAGGGTCTTTTGAATTTAAAATCTTCATACTAAGTGGCAGAGGCTTAACTGGCTTAGGCAAGAAATAGGCTTCCATCCTGTATAGTATTAAAGACCTCATTAATGGGCCAGTAGGATGGCTCAGGGGGTAAAGGTGCTGGCTGCCAAGCCTGATGACCTGAATTGTATCCATGGAAACTACATGGTGGAAGGAAAGAACCAACCCACATACGTTTTCCTCTGACCTTCACACATGCACCAAAGCATGTACTACCCTGGAAAAATAATGTTTTTTTAAACCCCACTAATTCATTTAGCATTTACTATGTGCCTTTACTGTGTTAAGTACTGGATATACAGAGAAACAGTCATTGCCTCAAGGAACTCACAACCTATTGGAATATAGAAATCCTAAGGGAGTCTTGGAATTAGTTTGTCATCTGTTAGCAGGTTTAAGGTGATGCTTCCATGATTGTTTTCTTACATCCCACAATTTGTTTTCTATCACAAGAGATGAGGTAGAGAGGTCAGGGTATAATGGAGCTGAGTGTCATCAGTACCTACATCTGCCGGCCATCTTATCTCTTGTGGAGCTCTTCTTCCTGACAATCTGCCAGTGGATGAAAGCCCCCTGAAGGCAGAGATTATATTTGTCTTGTTGTAGCTGCTCAAAAAACTGCCTACTACATATAAGCACCCAATAAGTGCTCAATGAATTATGAAATTGGCAGCCAGAACCTTGGGCTAGATGTAGGGAGATACATAAGGCCGTCTTTGGTACAGTGTATTTCAATTTCTGGGTATCATGGCTCCATATAAAGTAGAAAAGGGGCTTTGTTTCAACAGTTAACCAGTCTTTGGTGAATAGCATTTTGGGAGAAATACAGAGCAAGTGAGTTGTCTGGATTTCCTTGGGACCTAGGGACTTTGGCTTTATTCCCTGTCACCAGTACAGCTTCACTGAGACCACTTTCTTACCCTAGCCAGAGTACCCTCTGGGCATCATTGCACCTGCTGAGAGAGGAACTGTCAGTATACCAGAAGTAAAGTAAGGCCAAAATGTAGGAAAGAACGTGTACAATATTAGGGACTTAGTCAAGCTCCAAATCTAGCTTCAAATAGAATTTACTTTTTCCTTCTTCATTTTGAGGTTTCTAACAATAAACAAATAGAAGGTCACTTTTTTGATTGATTTTTAAATGAGCATCCGTGTTAGATATCATTATGACGTTGCAATCAAAGTATTTTTCTTCTTTTCCTTTTCTCTGTCTCCCCAACCCTGGTTATTTTTGTCTTCCTCTGATAGCCTGACCCCAAACATTCTTTTCCTCTTATATGTCTGAGGACATACTTTTCCTTACCCCCATCCATCCTCATTTTCATAAGAGTGTAATTGTGTTGGCTTTGTTATGATTGCCTTTAATAACAATAGCACATATGCTCTTAAAAGACAGATGAGTTATATCCTGGCAGGCCCATCATACTGTAAAAAATATTGTAAACCACAATGTATCTACTGTATCAAAACTGTTGAACATCACAGCCTTACAAATGAACAGCTTCCCCTCATAACCACCTGGCTAATTAGAGCTGTAGCTCCCTGCCACTGCCCAGAATCACTGGAGAGTCTGACACTGTGTGTGGCTAGCCCTGGCAATGATTCCAGTTCAACATTCAAAATTTAGTTTCTACTAAATACATATCACCTTTGCACCATCCTAAAGTTAAAAAAAAGATAAGTATAAGTGAAATATCACTGTTATTCTAAGAAAGGTAATGAATTAAAATTAGTCAATTAAAAGTGAAATGACAGGTGAGGAGATGGCTCAGTAGAAAAGGTTCTTGCTGTGGAAGAATGAGGACCTAATTTTGCATCACCAGAAACCATATGATTAGTAAAAGAGTATGTGCTTATAACCCCAGCACTGGGGGAGAGAGACAGGAGGATCCCAGAGGCTCACCATCTAGTTAAAAAGGTGAGCTTCAGGTTAAGTGACAGACCATGTTTAAAAAAAAAATAAGGTGGAGAGACAACTGAGGAAAACACCCTGACATCATCCTGTGGTATCTATACATGCATATAGACACACATCCACCACATGCACATGCCAATTTTTAAATTGTGTACTAAGAATTGACCACTTCTTCGGAGCTACTTTGGAGAAAGGATCCTTTTCTTTTATTTACTGAGACTGCTTTTATCCACACATTGCAGAAGTAGACAGAATAAACATGTGCTTTTATGCTAGCAAAGAAAGATGGTAAAGGAGAAATATCCAGGTACTTTACTTCAACCTCATATAATATCTCTTTTAAAAGAGTTTTTTTTGTAAGTTCTCTCATGAAATCATGCAGTTAGGCATGCTGCCTGTCTTCAACTACTGGCTCCATTCAAGTCATCTGTAACTGAAGTCTTTTTTAATGACATTCTCAGTACATGTGGGAAAGAGAACAAGATATCTCTGTTGTCTTTCACCTCTATTTTTCTCTCTTTTTTCCCTTCTTTCTTATTTTCGGTGCTTGGTTTCCATATTATCAATATATGAGAGGAGTTGTGTGTTTGTATGTATACATACATAAATAAGTATATACATATACACATATATGAATATGTATGTAATCTATATGTGTCATATATATGCACGTTATGTATACATATTAATATTTATATACATAGAAAGCATGCATATTAATATATATACATTATATATATATATATATATATATATATATATATATATATATGCTAAAGATTGAATGGATAGATCCAGGACCTCATACACACTAGTCAAGTACTCTGCCACTGAATCACAACAGCCTCCAATATATATTTAAATGACATTAACACTATTTTTCTTTTTTTTTAAAGGAAATTCAATAATTCAGAATGTCTTTTATTTAAGAAAACAAAATATGTTCGGACTTTCAGGACATATACATAGATGCCATTTTATGAGGTAGATTCTTCCATTTTATAAAGTAAGACCTTCTTTTAGAAGTTCAGATATAGTGGCTCTGTGGTATTCTCCAAAGCCCTCGACATGAAATGTCCCAGAGTTCTGCCAAAGAGGCCAGAACTAACCCAAACATAAGCTTCTCTGTGGCTCCATGTGTGGTGACCTTCATAATGCTGGAAATACATTGTGACTCTTCTAACTGATATTCTCATCTTCTCCAATGTGATTCCATTATATGTTGCTTCACAGAAAACTCGCTTTATTTGATGAATGGAATTCTCTGGCTGTTTATGTTTCAATGGATAACACAGTGGTCATTGAAGATATCAGTGAGTCCCTGGGCTGTTTACCTTCTCATTGATGGGTGTAGTCCCTTTTCTAATTCAGAAGTCTGGAGCTCAACAGATACTATAGCCTCCTCCAGAAGGACAAGGGAGCCTAAGAGAGTAGAATGGCCCTGTTCCCTTCTTCTTCAGTCTTCTGAAAAGGAAAACCTAATCAAAGATGTGCCATACCTTTTGTTGCAGGAGCTCTGCTGTGTATTATCTGTTGAATCTCAAGTAGAGGGATCATGGAGGCTAGCTATTTCTTAGGCCTGCTTTCTCTGCCATTAGTTCCTGACTCTAATGTCCTCAAAGACTAATTTAGAAATGAGATTCTTGAAATGAGTCCAGAATACCTGTTGGGCACTAAGCAAATGCTCAGTGTCCAATATGAGGAATGGCCTGGAATTCCTGTGGGAAGTGTGGCTGGCTGGTCCCTGGTGGCAAAGGAGAGGCGGCAGGGAGGGCAACATGTGAGGTCCCTTTGCTTTCCCTTTGGAAAATGCCTTAGAGCTAGATTCATCCAGAACTCTTGCCTTCTGTTTCTAGAGAAAATGTGCTGTGTTCTTCCTATGGGTGCTGACACAGCAGCAGAGAGCCTTCCTGATTCTGT
Organism: Pachyuromys duprasi; assembly: GCA_028658305.1. Classification (NCBI taxonomy): domain Eukaryota; kingdom Metazoa; phylum Chordata; class Mammalia; order Rodentia; family Muridae; genus Pachyuromys; species Pachyuromys duprasi. The sequence goes on along the minus strand of CM053742.1, from coordinate 53,957,328 downwards.
GACTGGTTGCAGTCAGAGTAAAAGCATGTCTGCAACGTGCCCAGCCTGGAAACCCCTGCTGCTCATTGTGCCCCTTCGCCTGGGCATAAACCAAATCAATCCTGTGTACATTGAAGCATTTAAAGTAAGTTGTTTTTTTTCTTGAACTTATTGCTGCCTGCCATCACACGCCATGTCAGCACAGAGATCCGTGAGCAGCAGTCTACAAGTGAGTTGAGAATCTTGCATTCTCTTTCCCTTTAGGAGTGTTTTAAGATGCCACAGTCATTAGGGGCTTTAGGAGGAAAGCCAAATAACGCCTATTATTTCATAGGATTCTTAGGTAAGAAAGAATGAATTGCAAGTAAGTTGTCATGGGCTAGGGAAGGGTGTGGGGCAAAGGTGTTCATGGGATACAGGAAGTTTTGGTGAGAGGGCATTGCTTTAGCCTAGGGATACTGTGGCCTTTGGTCAATTCCTTCTGTCTCCAACCTGATCTACACAGAGTAATTCTTGCTTTCTTGTACTTGATGGACACCAGGTCCCATTAATGCATCTACTTCTGCCTCTTAATGGGATTTTTCCTTCTGGTTGGACCCAAGGTCACAGCATTGTTCCAGACTGGTCCTCTCTTGCATGTGGTTCCCAGGGCAGTGGGGTTTCAGTACCTTGGCTTTGCTGATCTCCTTCTTATTAAAGTTCAGGCAACAGTTTTGGAGCATCCACTAGTTTCCCAGGTCACCATGAATAGCCTTGCTGTCTCATTATTTAGAGTCATGAATGGATAAGAATTAGAAGATGCAAAGACAGAGTTGTGCCTTTCCCAATAGTGACTAAACCTTGAAACTATGACTCTCTGTACTTGGGTGCGGTAGGACACACCTTTAATCCCAGCATAAAGGAAGCAGAGGCAGAGGCAAGTAGATCTCTATGAGTTTGGGCTCAAAGTGGTGTACATAGTGAATTCCAGGCTAACCAGGGCTACATAATGAGATACTATCTCAAAACCAAAACAAACAAAAAAATCCAAACAAAACAAAAACTAATCTCCTAATATGAGCCCTAATGATTGATCCATCATTTTTTTTTTTGTATATGGTTCATATCTTGCCACCTTACTCACTCTGTGACCAGAGACCTATACGGTTCTTAGCACATGGCATGCTAGCTGGTCCACCTAGACTTTAGTTGTTTACACATTCCCATTGGGAACCTACTGAGATACAGACTCAGTAAAGTCTAAAATGGGACCGGAGTTTTACTTTTCGAAGGGTTTTCAGTGCTGCTGCTAGTCCATGCTTTAAGAACCAGGATGTCTGATGAGTGCTGAAGAGTATGCAAAAGGAGAGCTGTAAGCAGAGAGACTTGGCATGGGGCATTCTCTTGTGGAAATGGAGTGGTCAGACATTGGGATTCAAGAAAGTCATGAACTTAGACTGCTTGCTAGGCATGAAGAGCTAGAGTAGCTGTAAGCAAATGCCATGAGAGAATATGCAGAGAACAAGTTAGTGAGAGCACTGATCCCTTCCACAAATCAGTCTTTGGAGATTGGGTAGTTGGGATAGGAACATACATAGCTGACTTTGCACACCAGTCCCTTATTAGCTAGTGGCTTGACTGCTGGAGATTTCAGGCCTGGATTTCTCTCCCTTAAAATAAGTGAACACTTGATTCCCTGTTAGGTCATCTCATGGCAAACTATTTAGCAAAGAGTTAGACATATAATAAGTTTTCAATGAGAGATGGCTTCACCCCCAATACCCCTGTCTTTCCTTAGTTCTTTGTTCCAATCTTTCTTGCAGGGCTTGCCACACAGCTGCTTCTGTGTCTGTAATGCTGCCATCTATTGGTCCAGCCTTAAAACTACAACTTAATGGAAAATCTGAAGCTCATAGTATCTTTTATTTTTCCAAGTACAAAACCTAATATTTGGAACTATGCACATTCAGATGCCCTGTTTGTCTAAGGTTTGGAGTTCCTGTCAAACAAAGTGATACAAAATTAAACAGTCATCACTATCACTTAGTATCTGTGGGTTCCCCATGTATAGATCTGACTAACCATGGATCAGAAATGTTTGTGGAAAAAAATCTGTACTGAACGCATCCATACTTTCCTCATCATCATTTGTACCACTGGGGGAGGGGAGGATGGAAGGAGGGTAAGGAGTGGAGGGGAGAGGAGAGAGAGAGAGAGAGAGAGAGAGAGAGAGAGAGAGAGAGAGAGAGAGAGAGAGAGAGAGAGAGAGGAGAGACTGTTATTATTTTCATTTTACAGATAGTGAACTGAAGATTAAGAGAGAGTATTTTGTCAGTGTCACTCAACTAAAAAGCAATGAAGCAAATGGGGAAAAGGCCATGATTTGATCCCTATGTGGTCATCTTTGCCCTCCCCACCCCTGATTTTTTTTTTCTCTAAGTCCCTCCTGCCAAGTGGGCAGCTGGAGAAGATCTAGATGTGGGAGGCTCTGGCCATGTTGATACTCTGGCTGTCAGATTTTACTTGCTTATGGAGAAGGAACTGTTTGTTCTTTGCTCTTGGGTACAGGTTGCCATGTGGAGAGCTCCAGCATTAGCCTTGTTCTGTGCAGATTGGTTGGCAAGCCTGCCTCTTCTCCACCTCAGTAGACACCCTTAGTTAGTCTCAACATCAATTTTTGAACATCACATGTCTTCTGCTGTATCTCTTATAGATACTCTCAGGAAAGAGGCAGCCTGCAAATCTGTACCCTCTCTACTTATGGGAAAAGGTCATAGTTGTTCTCTGACAAGCGGTTATTATTTCCAACTCATTAACTTAAAGCACTGGTGGATGGCTGGGTTTTACCCCTGCTGGGATCTTTATGTTTATGTCTCTAACTCCCCGCCCATGCTAAGTACCTTTTTGCAATGTCTTAGGAATGCTTCATGCTGAACATCTTGGGTTGTTGCTCTTCAGTGTGATCTGAAGCTATTTCGCAACTTTTCCCACTCACCATAGTTTAGTGACACATTTTTACCTTGGGTTTCTTGTGGCAAATCAGATGGAGATGCTGATTTCCACACTTCTTAGATATATATTTGTGAGTAAATATATCTGACTCAAGTGAGATAATTAAAATAGCTTTATATTAGGTATTATATTGCATATGTTTCACAGAGGTGAATATTTCTGGTTCTTATGTACCATGTAAGATTCTAGAACAGGCCTCATGACACCAATGGGGGAAAAAAAAAGAATGTTTGAAAGGAGAATGAGTTAAGCAGTTTGTCTTTGTCTATAAGACAGAATCGTTAAACTTTTCATTGGGCATCAGTAACATTTTTTGCCAGTAGACTCACATAGGTGTGCTCTCCTGCATGGGATTCCAAAGACTTAGGGGACATTTTCTTGCTGCAAGTAACTAATCAGGTATGTCACACAGTTGAGGATATGGAGACCCAAATGGCCTTGGCCTGCACAGTGAGGTCAGGTGCTTCCTGGGGCAGTTATGTCTACTTAGCAACCAATGTAAGAACTGTTTACTCTCAGGGTAGACATTTTATCATTCCAATCTCCTCCAGGGTATTGTTGAGGTTGAGCTTTTGAAGTTTAATGAAGCATGACTTTTCGCTTACATGTGAAACTTAGTCATCTTGGATTTAGGTTTTGGCTCAGTGGTAGAATATTTGCATAGTATACAGAAAGCCTTGAGTTTGATTCCCAGCAAAGCACACACACACTCACACAGGTCAGTAACTCATTTCAAGTAGGTCTTTCCAGTGAGTTCATCTATGCAGATGTTTACTTAACAGAGGCTGTCTTTTCTGATGGGAACTGACAGGCTTGCTCACCATGACTAACTCACTAATTACTAATTACTAATCATGAACAGCTCACAGGGATCTGATCCACAGAGGTTAGCATCCCTGTTGTGTGTGGATAGAATTAATTTCTTATGGAGGCCAGGTTTTTTTTTCCATTTTGAGAGGTGCTCTCTGAATATGGATCTGAGAACTAGTGGTATATCTCAAGATGCTTTCCAATGCTGAAAGATGTAGAACGTCCCCTATAGTGGCATTGGAGCTCATAGCTTTGGGATTCTCCTATCACCTCTCTGCAACTGCTGCTCACAGAGTCTGCCATGTCATCCTGTGTTCTCTCATTCCCACCTTTCCCAAACCTATCTCTTTTCATTTTGGGACCTGGACATAGAGATGATGTAGTAGGTAAAGCCTTTTCTTTGAATGATTAGATTTTGGCACATGAGGTTTTTCTTAAGCATGCTTACCCCTGGCTTTGGGCTTCCTGTCATTCCATTTTCATTGTTACAAGGGAAGGGATTAGGTGAACTGGGGGTGGGGTGGGGGAAAGCTTATCCTTAAGATAGCAGTGGGGCCAGGGGCCAGTAGTTCTTCAAAGATTAAACATGCCTTCATATAAAAATAGGTGATGAGCTGATTTTCTTGGACCCTCACACAACCCAGACCTTTGTTGACACTGAAGAAAATGGAATAGTAGATGACCAGACTTTCCATTGTCTGCAGTCTCCACAATGGATGAGTATCCTGAACTTGGATCCTTCTGTGGCCTTGGTGAGTATTTGAAGGAGCTCTGATGGTAACCTCTTAAAATAGGTTCCTTAGCAATTGCCCAAGTTGTTAGGTAGCATAGCAAGAATGCATTAACTCAGCACCTCCAAATGAGGCACTATGATATGGTGGGTAAACATGGACCCTTGGAGCCAAACTGCTCAAGTTAGGACCTAAGTTCTACTACTGAGCTATGTAGGAAAAGTCACTTAGCCCTTCTGAGCCTCAGTCTTCACATGTCTGGAAGAAGGACACAGTAGTTCCCTCTTTTGTGGCTATGTGAGGTGGAACATATATAGGTGCTCAGCACAGGATCAGGCACACTACAAATACCCTGCAAATGCAAGTAGTACATTAGTCTCTTTCTTCCTATTTCTTATTACCTTCAAATATTTTCCATATAAATATAAGGTGGGAAATGATTAGGAAAGGATAAGGGAATAAGACTCCCTGAGAGGTCAGTATCTATTTCTTGATGCCCAAATCCAGGAAGCCTCAGGTTTGCTCTGGAAAGTGTGATTACAGTCAACATACATTGAAAGGGCCCTTGGCTATCAAGTAGCCCATATTTCTTAGGCTCTTCTACATCCCCATTTCTTGTTTTCATCCATCAGAGCACCAGTAGCCAAAGACTGAGAATTTCTACTTTGTCTGAGGGATGACTGTCAGGGCAGAAGGACACTGCTGCTTCTCAAAACTCAACAGATAATTTTTTTGAAGAGTCAAAGTTACCTTTTTAAAGTAATGCTTCTAGCTAAAAGTACTGTTTCGCTCTTGTTTCCTGCTGTAATTGAAGTACACACACACACACACACAGTATGTGTGTATATACAGCCCAGATAGGGGAAAGGGATTCAGTTGCAGGCAAAAGAGTCAGAGATAGCCCTTGCTCCCATTGTTAGGGGACACACACACACACACACACACACACACACACGCATGTGTATACACACACACATACATACATACATACATATATGTGTGCGTGTGTAAATGTGATGAAATCAACTCCATGCTTCGAAGACTGGTCTCCAAGTAAAAATATTTAACAATATGGAGGAGAAAGAGAAAAGGGAAGATAGAAATGAGAGAGCAGGAGGAAGAGGGAAGAAGGCATGGGGAGAATGAGGGATGCAGGGAGGAGCAGAAAGAAGGAAAGGAGAAAGAGAAGGAAGGAGGGAGGAAAGAGGGAAGAAGAGAAAGGATTACAACGTGTGTGCATATGTAAGGCAGTGATTTAGGAGAGAGAGAAGCCCAGCCAGTCTAATTTCCTATACTGCAAGAAAGATGCAAGGCGGCGAGATAGTGAGTCACCTCCTAACTCTGGGACAATAGCTCTAACTTATAAAGGGAAATTCTAAATAGTATTCTTCCTCCCCACCCAAGGGATTTTTCTGCAAAGAAGAGAAAGACTTTGATAACTGGTGTAGCCTTGTTCAGAAGGTAAGTATATACGGACTTTTTTTTTTTTTTAAGTATAAACATGAAAGCTATTAAACGTGACTTTTTTAAAGAAATTTTACATAACATGAAAAAAATCTGGTTGCAAAAGGAGGAAACTAAGGTAACAAAGAACGTGTCAGATGTGGAGAACTTGGCATAAGTTTGGGGACAGTGAAGAAAGACTTTCAGGCCTATGGTATGTCAATTTAATGGAAGTCTCAGTGCTGAAAGCTAATGCTGCATCTCGCTAAGGCCACAAGGCACCTGAAATGCTCAGATAATAGCAGGCTGTTTTAACCTCAAACTGCCCACTTCAAATTGCGCAGCCTGGATTTCTTCCTTACTATGTCTATCACACTGAGTAAAGGGACTAAAATAAAGTCCCTTCTAGGTGTTCACTGGTTCATTTTCAGTATATTCCATTATGGCTTGGAGAACTTCTCCTTCTACTAATTGGGTTATTTATATAAAATATGGACATGTGACCACTAAAGGAATGGGCATTTACAGAAGTCTGTGATTTTCCCCCTTTTTGGTATATTGTATAAAAGAGAATTATTACATTGGTTCTCCAATATCTTTATCCATTTCCCTCATTATCAGTCTTTAACACATACAAAGTAGATGTTGCATATTGATATGTGTTCACTGAATGAATTAAAGGAAATCATAGGAAGTATTTTATTTATTTATCTAGCTATTTATTTAATCTCTTTACCCCCTCCTTCCTCTCTTCCCACTCCCATCTTCATGTCTGCCTCTCCCAATCCCCTTCTTCCTACCAGAGAAGGGGAGCCCCCCAAGGGGCATCAACTCATCCTGGCACCTCAAGTCACATCAAGACTAAGGCTCCCTCTTCCACTGGGGCCTGACAAAGCAGCCCAGATAGGGGAAAGGGATTCAGTGGCAGGCAACAGAGTCAGAGATAGCCCTTACTCCCATTGTTAGGGGACATAAGGAGTATTTTTAAAGCATCTTGTGGGGTACCAGAGACATGAAGTTCTATCTGTAAAACCAAAGGATGACAGAGGCCCAAGAGTGCTGTATCCAAATAGAGGAAAGATTTTTCTTCACAATGAACAAATGATTAACACTGCTGTCCTTAACTGAAGCTGTAACCACAGATAGTAGTTTAGTAAAACAAAATATAGAGTTTACAGTTTTTATTTATTTGAGAGGAATTATTGCTATGTGGCTCAGGCTACCCTGGAACTCAGTATACAGAACAGGCTGGCCTCAAGCTTATGATACTTCTTCCTCAACCTTTAGTGTACTAAGATTATAGATATGAGCCACTCTGAGAAATATTTCAAGAGAAATAGCATTATTGTTATTGTTATCACCAGAGTTTTGAGGACTGATGCATGGCCTTGGCCATCCATGAAAAGTGCTCTGTCACTGGGCTACATCCTCAGGCAAAGAGAATTATTGTTCCATTTGTTTGTTTGTTTGTTTTGAGACAGCGTTTCTCTGTGTAGCCTTGGCTGTCCTGGACTCAATTTGTAGACCAGTGTGGCCTCTAACCCGCAGTGATCCGCCTGTCTCTGCCTCACTGAGTGCTGGGATTATAGGCGTGCTCCACCACACTGGCTATTCCTTTTTAATGGGGAAAACAGCAGCTGGTCTTATTGCTTTACCTATATAAATATTATTCATAAATAAGTCATATAATTTGTTACACTTATATTTTTCTTCTTTTTCCAGTTTCATCACACATATATACAAATATATATACATACATATATGCATATATGTACATATATACATATATATGTATGTATATGTGTATAATCTTATTGTTTGTCATTATCTTCTCTTATCTCCCTCCCATCAAACCCTTTCTTCTCAACAAGCCCCTTTTCCATCTTCATCTCTTCTTTGTTTGTAGTCCACTATATTTAATTGGGGTTGTCTGAATTACTTTAACAGTGACAAGTTACCAGTGGCTACCACTGAGGAATAAGACCTCCCATACACACACAACCAAGAACTATTTTTAAAGATTTGTGTTTATCACCTTTACTTTTACGTGTCTGTGTAAGTATGCCCTGTATATGCAGATACCTAAGGAGGCTAGAAGAGGGTATTGGATCCTCTGGAGACTTAGATACAGATTGTGACCTGCACATTATGGGTCCTGGGTACTAAATTTGGTTCTTCTAGACAAACAGAAAGTGCTCCTAACCTAACCACTGAGCTCCAGGAGAGTTATTTTTTAAAGGAAGCACTTCCATTTCACAATGTAACAAAGCTGTATTGATGTTTAAAGCCAGAATTACAATTTAATGAATAACTTATTTAATTTAGGATATGTTTTTTAACTTTGAGCTAGAACTGAAGGCATGCAAATATGTACCAGAATTCTCTGGGGACATATTTAATTTAATTTAATGAAATTTCTTAAATACATTTCCCCTACACTGACCTGAACCTGTATACCTGATGAACTCCCTGAGCACCATGACCTGATCAGTCCACACTGGGTTCCATAACTATCTGCTCCAATGTCCTTCTTGCCTTGTCAATAGGAGCCAGAACTTAAGTCACCTGAGATCTTCAGATGATTCAAGTAGAGGATGAATGTACTTGCTAGGTACTTTTTTTTCACACCCATCAACTACAAGGTTATGCTCATGGTTTAGGTTCATGAGTTGGCAACTACTTAGAAGTGTAGTGAGTCCATGGTATTTACAGCTGCTTCTTTGTCTACCCAGGAAATTCTAAAGGAGAATTTGAGGATGTTTGAATTAGTTCAGAAACACCCATCACACTGGCCTCCCTTTGTACCACCAGCCAAGCCAGAAGTGACAACCACAGGGGCAGGTAAGCTGTTTTTGTAAGCTCTTGGCCAGCAGACCCACATGTTGCAGCTGCCTACTGAGATAAAAGTAATTGTAGCTCACTTCATTTATGAAAAGTAAAATTTCCACTCATCCAGTCTGATCAAAGAATGGTGCTTCAGATTAGTTTGATCTTTGGAGAAGCTGATACTTGGTGGTTTTAAATAATGATAACAAAAAAAACATTAACTGTAAAAATTTATCTTTGGGTTATCAAAGCAGATATTAAGACTCACAACCAATTCTTCAGCAGAGTGCAGGGAATCATATGAAAGACGGGGTAGTTAGGAAGACTTAGAGAGGACAAGAGCTCCACAAAGACCAAATAGATGAGGGCACAGGGGTCGTTTATGAGAGTGTTTCTCCAACCAAGGACCATGTATGGATATAACCTAGAACCCCTGCTTAGATGTGGCCCAAGGTAGCTCAGTATCCAACTGGGTACCATAGTAAGGAGAGCAGGGACTATTTCTGTCATGAATTCAATGTCTGGCTCTTCGACTCCCCCACCCCCGAGGGAGGAGCAGCCTTGCTAGACCCTAGAAGAGGACATTGCAGGCAGCCCTGAAGAGATATGATAAGCTAGGGTCAGATAGAAGGGGAGGAGGTCCTACCCTATCAGTGGACTTGGAAAGGGACAGGGAGGAGATGAGGGAGGGATGGGGAGAGTGGGAGGGAATGAGGGAGGGGGCTACGGTTGGGATACAAAGTACATAACCCGTGATTAATATAAAAATAAATAAATTATTTTATAAAAAATTTTATCTTTGAAAAACAAAGATGTCTATAATTTGTTTTAGAATGACAAACCAGAGGCATGGGAAACTCAAAGAGTACCTTGATGTTTATGTTGGTAGTTGTGTACCTATAATCACTCAAAACAATGAGGCTGAAGAATCCTAAGTTCCAGGCCAGTTTGAGATGTATCTGAAGATCTTAACAAATCAACTGGCCAAAAGGCAAAGAGGGTAACATAGATCACTGTGGTCAGGCTTATATAAACAGCCCTGGTTGTTTTAAAGTCTTACAGAAAATTTCTAACACTTTATAGTAGTACTAATTGTAGATTTCCTTCAAACAAACCTTGCTTTTAGTGAATAGAGTTGTAGTCACTGGGTAGTATCCTGATTGAGAACATCAATGCTTTTATACTTCCTCATTTCTATGTTCTAACAGAATTCATAGACTCTACTGAACAACTGGAGGACTTTGACTTGGAGGAAGATTTTGAAATTCTAAGTGTGTAGGATAGTGAGAACTCAATGAGGAGCTCTTCTGCCTTCCATCTGGCACCACAAAAACATGAACTTTTTACCTAAAACTTTTCTGGTCAGCAAGTGCCTGATATGCCAACAGCATCGAAACTCAATAGCAATTATGACTGAGCCAATCATGATTTTTCAGAAACAAAACAAAACAGGAAATCAATGATATCAACCTGTCTCTGAAAAGAAAGAGAATAACCATGGAATCTAGGAGGAAAAAGATGTGGAATCCATTGCTTCCCAGTTCGACTTAGATGGTGACAGCAAGTCTTCAGCAGCTCAAATGAGGGCATTTGGAAGACAGATCACAACTCCCATCTTGATGCAAGTACCAGCGAGATGAGAAATGGTTACAGTGTTCTTCACTCTTTCACATGTGACCTCTTTGGGGCTAAATACTAAGAAGAACTCTGTTGCCTTGCTCAAAGAATAAAATAAATGAATCAGGGAGAAATACTCTTGTTAAATTATTTGAATATGTAGTTTACATAATAATAATTTTTATTGAAATATCTGTCAAACAAATAATGTCAAATGTACACCTCTTGCCTTCCTGTTTGAAGAAACATATTCAATACGTTAAAGTCTCCATTCTTAGTGATCCTTTCACTAGATGTCACCACATCCTTAAATTAAACCATGATCACTTGAAGCAGAGGTCAGCAAACTTTTTCTGTAAAGGAGTAGGTAGATAGTATTTTAGGCTTTGTAGGCCAGGTAGCCTTTGTCGTAACTATTCTGTGCTGTAAAAGAAGCCCTGGACAATATGTATGTGAGTGAGCATGGCTGTAATGTAATATAACTTGATTTACAAAAGCAAATGGAGGGCTGGACATGGTCTTACCAGTTGCTCACTTATGGCATTTATTTTTTTTTTGTTTGTTTGAAGGATTAAATAAATTGTTTGAATGATATTGTTTTGATTGATAACTATATTTAGAAAGAACTAATCATGTGGTGAATTTAATCTGTCCACTAAATACAAGTCCAAGACATTTTAGGACTAATACTTTTTTAAGTTTTGAATCACATACTCATCAAATTACCTGTGCTAAATATGTGTAGAGGAGGATCCTCAACTCTCCACACTGTCTATGTGTCTTCCTTTTGCCAACCCCTTAACTTTTTGTTTCACACAGTTATGCGTTTCATCTTCAATTAGCGCTGACAATCTCACTTGTCTCCTTAGGTTCCATCTTTTTTCTTTTCCTTTTCCTTTTTCTTCCTTTCTTTCTCTTTTCTTTTTTTTGCCAGTATGTTATATATTCCATTGGTTCAAAATTCAAAAGATGCAAAATGCTATTTAACAAAACACCATTTTCTCCCACAGGTCAGTTTCCTTCTCTTGAAAACATCTCGGTTATTTTTGTTTATCCTTCCACAGAATTGCATTATGCATATGTAAACACATGGACATATTTAAGTTATATGCAAATGAAAGATATGCCCACGTGTCGTTTAGATTTAATTTTTAAATGTGTGTGTATATATGTATCCACACACTTGCATATACTCACACATGCGCAGGTGGAGGCCCGAGGAGGGCATCAGGTACCCTCTTGTACCATTCTCTGTATAATCTTTTGTGAGAGGATCTGTCCATGATCTGTCTTGGTTAGGGTGGAAGACAGTAATACCCAGCCACCATCCAATCTCCATGTTCCTTGAAGCTGGAGTTAAAGCATACACAGACATAGTGGCTTTTTTTATTTTGGTGTTGGACCCAAAATCCAGTCCTCATGATTTTGCAGCAAGCACTCTTAACAACTGAGCCATCTCTCCAGTCGCAGGATTTCGTTGTATTGGGTTTAATATTTCCCTACTTTTAACTTATCAGAAAATGATCCTGAAGCCACTGAAGAATGAAAATGCCTTTCTTGAACTCTAGTGTGTGAAAGATGAAAGCAGCTGTGTACTCACTGCAAAGCATGTTGGAGATTTGTTGACCAGAAGCCTCTTTCTGCCCTTTGACTTAATTTTGTTTTAAATCTCCCTGTCTCAGTGTTTTGTTAGAAAGTTTAGTGAGAACAGATATTAGAAAAGTTTTTCAAAGAGTCTTAAAAAGTCAAATGTTCACATTTCATTCCTTTTATTTGCTATATACAAAGCTAACAGCATTTGTTACTTATCTAGGAAGTGATGACAAGAGCTTGGATTATAGTGGTTATGCTTTGCCTGTGTTGACACAGTTAACATAGTACTTAAAGTGAAATTACCTGGAAGGGGGTGCTTCATGTCAATGTAACTGAGTGTGTTCGACTGGTAATTAAAAGGAATTCCTTTAAACAGAAGGCTAACTCAGACTGTACCTAGAGTCTGCTAACAGTGGAGTGTGCTAGATTTTTCAAAAAGAATGTTCAAATAGTTTAAGAGGCTACCCATGAAAAGTAGTTGGATGGCCATTTTATCAGAAAGTCCTAATAACCTCAGAATGCAAAGACCCAGCATACTGCAGCTTCAATTTGCCACCCTGCACATATATGGGTTGCATTTGGAGTAACTAGGGATTTTTGAGGAATGGGAACACGAGATTTACCTTTTTGTTCCTGGAGTTAAAAGTAAAACTGAAATATCTATATCTATTCACCTCTCTGCCCTAGGCCAGAAAAGAGAAGTGGTTCTCATTTCCATTTGTGAGCTCAGTTACATTTATTGCATTTTTTTTTGTTCTACTTTGGACCAAGCCAAAGTTGTTTGTCTCTCTCATTGTGGAGAGAGCCAACTAGGAGGCAGTTATTTGTGTAGGACCAAACATTGGTCTTTCAGTGTTTCCTAGTTAAGACAGAGCCATGAACTTAAACTCTGGAAGGAATCACAGCTCATTTCCGGCTATAGGATGGCTCCTCATTCCAATACTCCTTACTGCCTGTCTTAATATAATAGGCTACTTTCAGCAGGGAGGGCTAGCCCTAGGTAGACTTGAGCTGTCTCTGAAGTTCAGCCAGAGACATACTTTTAGGGTAGAAATCTTGAGTTCCAGTTTGAGTCAAATAATGTGTGGTGACCTCTTGTCATAAAGAAATAACTTAGCTTTTATACTGAGATCCCTGGTCAAGGCAGTAAGGAGAGCTCTAGCAGTCTTAGAAAATGGCAGTTTAGCATGCCTTTCTGAGGCAGCTATACATGGTGGCATACATATCTAAATGGAACACAAATACCAGATCAACGGAACTAGGAAAGCAAATCCTAGCACAGCGGGCTCTCTGTTGGGCCTGAGGGTTGAGATCACTAATGTGCAGTAGTTCAGTCCAGATGAGACTCTGACATAAAACTTGACAGGCAAATGGGGTGAGGCCTTCCTTTTGCAGACTGCCCAGACTTGTGAGGTGGGTAGGGGGGTCAGTGGCTGCATGATGGGTTTTTCATACATGCCTGGCAGCTGCTCACCCTGGTGTGGAGCTTCCCAGTTTTCAGTGTCTCCAACAAAGGCTGTTCCTGAAATTGCTGTCGCTCCTCCACTGTTGTCAGCTAAAAACTGTACTTATCGGCAAAATAGTGGCTAGGCCCACAAGCACTGCCACACTCTATGGAAGGTATAGCTTAAAAGTCCTCATGACAGGAACCAAAGGATACTAGGGACTGGCTTCCACCCTTGGCCCAGCAGCAGTGTGCTGTAATAGAAGGGAGGGGACTGTGTGAGTTGAACAAGAATTCCATATGGAGGTTGTCCACATGCACCCAGGGATCACTCAGCTTCTAGCCAGCATGTTGAACCTGGGCTTTGGAGGCAAGCACTGTCCACCCTCCTTAAAGTAACTGTGGGGTGCTGCACCCTTACCCTGGCTCCTTTGTGCCCTCCTAACTGTGCCACATGGTCAGAGATCACATTCCAAACAGTGTTTCTCTATCTGTGTCTGTCCCACCGACTAAACAGCTGTGTGAGATTTACCTTCATCTTCCCCTGTTTTCCACGGGCATATGCATCTTTACAAATTTTGAATTACAGGTATTTATTTTGTGTGAGGGTTGGTTCTGAGGATCAGGCTAAGGATTAGTGGCAGGTGACTTTACCTGCTGGGCCATCTTGTTGGCCCCAGTGATACACATCTGAGCAAGGTTGGCTTTAAGTTTCAGAATGAAAAGTGCTTTCAGCCCTTTACTGTGCATTGTCTTCTGAGAAGGATATGGTAATATTCCCCAATGTTTCTTCTTATAGCAGCATATTCCCCAATAGTTCTCATCTTGAAATCACCTCCACCAGAACTGTTTCTGCTTTCCACCTGTGACACACCCTTTAGAGTGACACACGCATGCAAGCGCGCGCGCGCACACACACAAAACCTTCAAAGAATTCAGTTTAAGAATTCAGTTCCTAACCTCTCCACATTGGAGAGGTCAGAAGCTCCGCAAGGTCCAAATATATCAGGGCACAGGGGTCTTTTATGAGACTCTCTCTCTCCAACCAAGGACCATGTATGGTTATAACCTAGAACCCTTGCTTGTATGTAGCAAATTGTAGCTCAGTATCCAAGTGGGTATATTAGTAAGGGGAACAGGGACTATTTTGGACATGAACTCAATGGCTGGCTCTTCGACTCCCCCCCCCCCCCGAGGGAGGAGCAGTCTTGCTAGGCCACAGAAGAGGACATTGCAGCCATTCCTGAAGAGATCTGATAAGCTAGAGTTAGATGGAAGGGGAGGAGGTCCTCCTCTATCAGTGGACTTGGAAAGGTGCAGGGAGGAGACGAGGGAGGGAAGGGGGGATAGGGAGGGAATTCAGGAGGGGGCTATGACTGGGATACAAAGTACATAACCTGTGATTAATATAAAATTAAAAATTAAAAAAATAGAATTCAGTTCCTAGGCTACTTGTGTACTGACAATCTCCAGTCAGTGTACCTCCAGACCCCCTATCCATACCACAACCACCTCCCTTCCACTAAGTTGGAAGCACAGGTTGCCGAAAAGAGGGGCTTCATGCACGTCTCTAACAGCAAGTGGCTAGCAGACCATGTGCCTATCAGTTTGCTGGACTTGCAGAGAGTGACACTTTGGGAATGGTTCAGGCTTATGAAAACTTTCAGCTTTTGGTGGGAGCAATTCCACCAGGGCCTTTGGTGATTCACAGAGATCCTCTGGCTACCCAGGAGACTTCAGTGAATTTCACAGTGCAGTTTTCCTGGGAGCTGTTTTAGCCTTACTCCTGATTTCATTTGAAGAAAAGTCCCCAGATAGTTACAAATCATCTCTGTGGGGTTACAGATGTTCTCTTTCTTAGCTAAC
Organism: Pachyuromys duprasi; assembly: GCA_028658305.1. Taxonomy (NCBI): domain Eukaryota; kingdom Metazoa; phylum Chordata; class Mammalia; order Rodentia; family Muridae; genus Pachyuromys; species Pachyuromys duprasi. The sequence continues at coordinate 53,942,028 of CM053742.1, read as the reverse complement.
ACACAGCATGTCTGGCCACTGTCCTCTCCCTCTCCATCTCTCTCTCTCTCTCTCTCTCTCTCTCTCTCTCTCTCTCTCTCTCTCTCTCTCTCTCTCTCTCTCTCTCTCTCTCTCTCTCTCTCTCTCTCACACACACACACACACAGTGTGAAGGACCTTCACAAAGTGGCAAAGCAACAAAATGACCACAAGGCCATACAAATGCAGCATTCTTTCATGTCAATCCTTAAGAAGAGATAGCAAAAAGATAGAGCAGAAGCTGGATGGATCTGGGAAGGTAAACAGCAATGCAGAGAATGTTATGTTCAGCCTCGTCAGTAAAATTGTATGCTGGCCTAGTTGAGGAGAACATTTCCCTCAGTATCTGCTAACATTACAGTGTGTTATATCCTTCCCTTAGTAGTGACAAAATTAAAGGACATATAGAGCAGGGCTTTGTCTTGTAATTTATTCATATTCTCAGATCAGAACACCAGGTTCAAATTGCTCTCTTCTCCCCCCCCCCCCAACCACAACAAATCATAATGCACATCTTCATCTCCCTTCCTGTTAAACTCTGTTTTCTAACCATTTTCCCTTGAGTCTGGGATCAAAGGGAGGCGCCCTTCCCTGAGCTCTTCTCTCCTACCCTCTATCTATGTTTCTCCACTGAGGGACAGAATGGTTCAAGGCCTCAGCATGAGGAATAAGTAAGTGATCACGAGGCTGTGCCAGCCCAGAGGGCACTGTGGGATGGTGACATCTTGGCAGTGCATGGCAATGGCTTTTGAAAATGCCTCACATACAGAACAGTGGCTGATGTACTGGTGAATCTGGATCTGGCCCACAGGCATCATGGGAATGGAGGCATTTGTGTACAGCCAGTAGGATTTATCATTGTGTCTGGCATAGTGGCACACTTCATTGATGTTTCAGTAGATGAAGGGCATGGTGCTGAATCAGGGCAGGCAGGAGACAGCAAATCCTGGGACAACAATAAGATGGGCAAAAATCAGGTAAGTGCTGGGCTTAAGGGCAGGGGCCCAAGGCCTGGAGGAGCTGAAGATGTGAATTTCCATCTAAATGCTTGCTCAGAGTAGTACAGCTCTCTCCTTATAGTCCTGTGACTTCTGTACGTGCTGTTGTCTGAGGATCAAACCTTCTCATAAATGTAACAAGGGAGTTAAATAATCATGGGAATATTTTGATAAAGTGAATAATCACTCCCTAATTAATCTGCTTTGTAAAACCAATATTTAATAAATGGAATTATAATTTAAGACTTAGCACACCTGCTGCTAACACAATTAATCCTGGGCTAATCATCACTGCCCTGCAGGTCATGGTACTGTTGTTATCACTAATCACTAACAATTCATGGAGGCTTTAAATACATTTTACAGTGGGTTATTCATGAATTCCTTACACCACTCCATGTGTTGGGTACTAGAAATAGCTCAGTCCCATTAGGGGAGGATGAAAGCTTGGAGAGGTTGAATGATTTACCCAGAGCATTCTGCTTTGAAGTGGTAGGACCAGCATTTGAATCAAAATCCTTTTGACTTCCTAGCTGGTACTTGTGGCCTACTTCCTAACAATGTGTCTAAAGGGCCATGAGAAGAGAAACAGTCAGTCCTTGTAAGGACAGGTGACAAGGACTGGCTGTCAGAGCTAGTACTTACTCAGTTCCTGGTTATGGGATTTCTCCTGTCCCTCCCTGAACAGCAAGCTGTAACCCACCCACCAGCTGGCTTATTCCAATGGGGCACAGTGGAACTTGTTCGGACTGACTGTGTTTGACCAGTGTGTACCCCACTCTGACACTTTGCCCAGGCATTCCAGGCAAGCTGCCAAAGGGGCTTTGCTTCCCTAGAGCTCCTGAGAAGAAAAGAACATAAAAGTAAGAATGGTACAGATGATAATGACATTAGTAATTTTTTGGAACATTGTGTAAAGCACATCATATACTTGTGTTGAGCCACTTGATCCTGATGTCCCCAGGAGCTGGCACTATTATCAGCCTCCTCTACAGATCAGGAAACCGAGTCTCTGAGCTGCCACAGATAGAACATCATTGATTTAGAACTGCAACTCATGAGTGCCCAGCTATATAGTTCCCATATCTAAAGAATACACCATCCATTATACTTCTTCAGATGCCAGGCCTTGGGTTCTAACAGTGCAGTGGAATCTTCATGCCCAAACTTGAAGTCTCCCACAGGATGTAACTAGCTGCTAGATCAGAAGTGTAAGATTAGATTACGTAAGATTAGATTAGAAAGACAAAACTTCATCTGTCTCTCTTATCCAATAGACTGCAATATTTTACTACTGAGTCTCAGAAGTATTCTGTACCAAGGACAAGTGATTAATCATCCTTAGTGTAAAAGGGAAAATAAGTAGTAGAGCATATGGTCAGATATACCTCATCTCCAACATTATTGCTTGAGCTATTCCCCCATCCATGTTAGAATAGGACAAAAAGTCATGAAAAGCAAAGCCAGGATGACCAGGAGTGTTAAGTCAATTTGGGATACACAGTGAATTTGATGGCCAACTGGGCTATTCAGCAAGACACTGGTCAAAATAAAAAAAATTAAAAATCAAATAGCTGGAGGAGAAACCAGAAAAGAATTTGGAGAAGTCTATTGCCTTCTTGAATCATACAGTACATCCCTTCATAGGCTGGAGGCTGTGAAGTGTTAATATTTGAAGAACATAGTGGTGGTTTGAATAAGAATGACCATCATAAACTCATATAGTTGAATGCTTATGCACTATTTGAAAAGGATTAGGAGGTATAACCTTGTTGGAGGAAGTGTGTCACTGGGGATAAGCTTGGATTTTTAAGAAGCCCATACCAAGCCTAAGGTCAGTTGGTCTCCCTCTACTCCTTTCTTTCTCTCTGCCTACAGATCAGGATGTATCTCTCAGCTACTGCCCCAGAGCCTTCCTTCTGCTGCCATGTTCCACTCCAAGAGAATAATGGACTAAATGTATGAAACTGTAAGTAATCCCCCAATTAAATTCTTTCTTTCATCAGAGTTGCCTTTGTTGTGGTGTCTCTTCAGAGCAACAGAAAAGTGACTAAGACAGAAGTTGTTATCAGAAGTGGGGGTTTGCTGATGTCACTCCCTTTATTTCATTTGGCAGTAGGATTTAAGCAACAACAATAACAAAACCTTTTTATCTTCTTGAGCACTACAATTTGTGCCAACAAAATATTCCCTAGTGCTGCTTTTCTCCTTAAACTATACAGTTTGTATTTTTCCTTGTTCCTCCTGCTCTTTTTCATTGTAGATCTGCATAAGAGCAATCACAATCACAGAACACAGTCAATACTAGGCTATCTCGAAATTTCTTCTGCCAACACCATTAATTCAAAGCTCTTCGGTTTAGTCTCAGGCATATTTATTGGTACAAAAGCAAAAAGCAACCACATTCTTTGCCAAAATATCACATGAATGGTCTCAAGGCTGCTTACTTATATTCTCCTCTGAAACTTCTTCAGCTCGGTGCCCACAGTTCAAATTGCACTCAGTACTGTCTTCCATGCTCCTACTGGTGTGGCCCATTAAGACTTGCTTAAAGCATCCAACTACTTTTCTAGTCCAAAGTCCCAAAGTCTTCTATATTCCTTCAACAAAAACATAATTTAACCTCTTACAACAATACCACCAATATGTTACATTTCATAAGAGTTGCCTTTGTCCTGGTGGCTCTTCATAGCAATAGAACACTAAGACAGACAGGAACTCAACCTGGGAGAACCCTCATAGTGGAAACTTCATCACATGGTTGACTAAGTGTCCAAGTTTTGATTATCTGATCTTCAAATCCTGGAGGCCCTTGTAGTCTGGGGAGATAAGGATCACCATGGATTCCTGCTAGACCTGGACTACCACTGGGGCCATCCTTGCCAGGGATTCCAGTTAGACCTTTGGAACCCATAGGAGAGAAAAGCCATATGGGAAGGAAGGATTCAATATGAAAGGCCCAGACTATCTCTCCTTAAACTCATGTGAAGTTCCAGGTTGAGAAATAGCTTATTGTTCTGGGGCAAAGCTAGGACTTAAAAGCCATATTTTCTGTCCCCAGACCTGTTCTTTCTCCACTACAATGTGTTCTCCTTTGTCATTCACGACATCTCTTCTCTCTCTAAAAGAACTTTAGAGATGGCAAAGGGTCTAGGGGGGAGATGCACATGTTCTCAGAAGGCAAGTGTAACAACTACTGGCCCATTAGCTTTTTGGCTTTTCCCTTCCCTGGCAAGGAGTTTAGGAGCCTTGTGAAATAGCAAGGGGAGTGCATGACGAGGCCACTTGCTCAGAACCGTGTCAACCTAGCAGCTTCAGCTTCTCAACCAAGGCCTTTCAGCTTCCTGGTGAATACCCTTTCTCTGGTGTCATTCTTACCTTGCAGACCCACATAGCCTTGAGATCCAGGGTCTCCTGTAAGGCCAGGGATACATCAATGTCTGGCATACACAAAAGTCCTGGAGGAACCTGGACAGCTTTGGCAATTGGTGAGTGTCCTGGAGCACCTTGTGGGCCAGAAAAAGCTTGAAGGCAGGTGGTGAAATAGCAGTCAGTCTGGAGCAGAGGTGGAGCACAGGCGGCCTTCTCTCTGCCAGGCAATAACCAACTGGTTTCTGCTTCTTTTTGTGCTTACAATCTCCAGGTGATATCTCCTGATGTCTCCAGGACAGAATACACAACCCTTAATAGTACCTTCTTTCCCCATCTCTTTCTTAGTGTCTTGGTAGGTCTTTATGGACAAGGCAGGAGCAAGTCATATTTATGTTGGCCTGTTATAGCCCAGTATGGAATCCACTAGGTAGAAGGCAGTTAGGAAATGTCTCTTGCAAGTATAATAGGCTGAGACTTGGTTCAGAGATGGAGCAGTTGTTTACTTACATGGTGGTCAGAATGCACTAGGAGAATGCACAACTGTAGAGATGCATACAACCACAAAGTTGCAGTTGGCATACCAGTCTAGGAGACCCACCTGAGTTAGCTACTTTACAAATAGAATGACTTGATTACTAATCCGTTAATCAAGTATTTCTTGGGTGTTTACTATCTGGCATGTTCTTGGGAGATGAGACTAGAGCAGTGAATGATAGACCTTTATGGAGATTATGGCCTAGTGATGAAGTTGAATAATGCACGATTTGACAAATACCATTAACCCCATCATGCATATTTCAAGAAGAGCTGTGAAGGAAATGAGTAGTGCAGTGACGATGGGAAGGAGCATAGGGCGGTATGGGTAGAGGGGTCTGCTTTAGAAGTGCCAGTGGCTTTTCCTAACCAGCAACAGTTAAGCTGAAATGATTCAAACATCAGAAGTATCAGAAGGAACTAGACATTTAAAGCAAGCATCAGGGAACATGTACAGTATTGATGGGAATGTAAACTAGCGCAAACATCATGAAAATCAATATTGGAGCTCTTTAAAAAAAAGTAAAAAAAAATAGAATTGCCATACGATCCAGCTGTACCATTCCCAGTAATATCCTCACAAGACTTCAAGTCAGTGTACAACAGAGATACCTGCACATCCATGCTCATCCCTTTACTATTCACAGTAGCCAAAGTTTGAAATCCACCTAAGTGTCCATTAACAGACAAATGGACAGAGAAAATACGGCACATCTACACGAAGAAATTTTCTTCAGTCATAGTGAAAAGTGAAGAAAAGTGAAGTCATGGACAAGCAAGTGGATATGACTGGAGAACATCATTTTATCTGAGCTACATATAAACATATATATATGACAAAAAAACACAGAGGGACTAACTAGGAAAAGGGAACTCGATAGGAAGGAGAGAAGGGGCCAAAAAGTGAGTAATTGGGGGAATATTTGAGAGGCCAACCCAACAGGAAAGGGGGTACGCTGGCGTGAGGATGAAGAGGAAGGTGTCACACATGATTTTGGGGTCCATAATTCATTTCTATGCTATAAATAGAATGATTTTTTTGTTTTTTTACGTGTGTGTGTGTGTGTTTCAAGATATGGTTTATCTGTGTTGCCTTGGCTGTCCTGGACTCCTTTTGTAGACCAGGCTGGCCTCAAACTCACAGAGATCTACCTGCCTCTGCCTCACTGAGTGCTGGGATTAAAGATATGTGCCACCAGGCCTGGTTATGTTTTTTTTTTTATTGGTAACTATATGTGAAAAATAGTTGCTGGGGGAGGAAAGGGGAGGAAAGGTGCCACATGAGAAAAGCTGATGGCTTGGACTTTGAGGTAGCAGCAGAATTGAGGCAAAGTGAGGAGAGGCAAGGCATATTGGGAGATGATACAACCCTCAAGGGCTGCTGATAGACTGAATGCCTAAGTAGGAGTTTGGCTTGACAATAGAGACATTATTGCTTCTTTTCTGAACTGAGAAAATGAAGGTAGTGGTCTAGGTGCAATGCAGAGAAATTCAGAGGGAGATGAGTAGCAAGACCCATTATACCAAAGCAGTAAAGACCTTCAGTCCTGGGAATAGACTGTGGGCAGAGGCATCTCCAAAGTAGAGATGCATATTGCCCTAGTTGCTTTTGTGATGTGGTAGACAGCATAACTTCTAAAAGAGCCTCAACCTCATGCCTTAACCCTTGGCCCAGAACTTGCCAGACTCACTTCTTAACCCTACCTTCCCTTCATCCCAGGAAATCCTGAAACTCCTGGTGGCCCAACGTTGCCAGGAGTCCTCTCATGCCTGATAAGGGCCAAAGGAAAACACGTCAGATGTTGACATGAAGGTGATGGAGGGAAACCAGACAGGAAAAGCACCATTCTGTGAAACTCTTCAGTCACTGGACTGTGTACTGGTGATTGATGATTCTTGTAGCTGATGGAACAGACTTACCTTTCAGTCCTAGATTTCCAGAAAGGCCAGAGAAACCTGGAGGTCATTGGTTTCCCTTGAACCCTTGAAGGCCTGGAATTCCAGGAAAGCCAGGGTCTCCAGGGTTGCCTTGATCTGAGGATGGCCCAGGGGGACCTGGAGGGCCTGGCAGGCCTGGGCGGCCTAAGGATAAGGTTTGAAGAGTAACGAAGTGTGGGGAGATAGGAAGCTGCTGAAGGCCTAGGGAAATTAGGTAGCCAAAGCCCTTTCCTAGTACAAGGGTCTCTGTTACTGTCCATGGAGAACCCATGTCCTGACGTTTTGAAACACTTTAGAAAATACAGCCAGTTCTAGTCCCTCAGATTTTGATATGAAGAAATAAATTGAGGCCAAGCAGATCCATGCATGTCCAGTAACAGGGAAAGGGCTGCATTATATACAACATATTTGCCATCATCAAAGTAAGGGGGCCAGTTCTATTTGGGGCTTCTTATTGTTACCTCGTTCTCCATCTAGGACTGGCTGCCCTGGGTCACCAGACTGTCCTGTTATGACTGAGGACAAAGAGACGCCTGGAGCTCCGGGGCTGTCCAGCAGGACCTTGGAGACCGGGGGAAAAGCTGCAAGGAATAAATAAAACGGGGTTTGGTGGGTTTCCCATGTTCAAGAAAGGGCCAAGTGCGCTCAGAAAATGGAAACCATTGGGGTAGCTGCAATACCATAATACACCAGCAGAGGGTTCTCCTCCATTCATCCTTACTTTCCAACAAGCTGACAATAGTAAATAAGGCTCAGACTTCCTTTCCAGCTGGAGCTTCATTTTATTGGGACAAAGCTATGGAAATTTCTAGCTTCCCAAGTTCACTGGTGATGGAAATATTTCAAGCTGTTTTTTTTCCCTCCAGATCAGAAATAAACAAAAGCATGGCTGAGCAGCTGGAATTTAAGTTTTCCAAGTGTTGTTATGAAACACATGGGTCCGTCAAACAGACTTTCCTAACCACCAGTTCTGTCTATTGCTGCCCAAAAGTTATGGATACTATACAACTGAAACCAGACCATCCAGGACAGAGGCAGCAAAAGTACTATGAATCCTCTTGTGTGTCCTAGATTTCCCTGGTTCTCTTTTCACACTTCTAAGCAAACAATAACAACAACAGCTAAAACAAAAACAAGTATTTTATCCGTGAATTATATTAGTGGAACTACTCAGTTGCCTGTTGAACATATCTAGTTGTACTAGATATCTGTTCTCCTTTGGCCAAAGTATGTAGTTATATATTGGAGCATCTACAGAATCCTTATTTGCTAAGGCTCCCATACTACTTTACATGTTTTATGATTTGTGGGATAATTTCTACTATGTGTTAAAAACAAAAGCTTTGATCAGATGACAAAATATTTGTTTAATCAGTGCTAAATACATACATGGTAATCTTGATGGGGAAACATCCAAACTATCTATACACATATCAAAGTACTTGCTGTACACTAAGCATGGAATAAATGTGTTAACTGGCATAGTCTAGTGGGTAGTCAAATAATAAAGTTCACTGTAACCTGCCTGATAAAAACATGTTGGTTGAGATTCCATTTTGTGTGTGAGAGAGAATATCTACAAATATTATTACCCAATTTCCCATCTTACACCCATCTTTAAAAAACTGGTGGAATCCATTTAAACTAATAAAGAGAGATGGTAGATTAGCCAATGTGGATGCTTAAAATAGCTCATCAATATACTGAAACAAAGTACATAACCTGTGATTAATATAAAAATAAAAAAATTTAAAAAAAGAAATAAGGTTTACATTTTGTTTCTGGCTATAGATATTGACGTATTTAAAAGAGGAAATGGAAAAAATAAAACCCATCAGACATTTGTATTTATTTTACCCCCAAATATATATATGTATTTGAATCACAAGAAGTAGAGACGAGAACACTGCTTTTGAAAAAAGGCTCTTGTTAATTTTAGGTCTGTACAAGAAAAAAAAAAAAGGCGGTATCATCAGCTGTGTTATAATGACTCTCTGAAGTACTTTTCTTTCTCATTGAGGTAAGGATCTGAAAAAAAAAGATATATTGCATGTGTAATTTTTCCTGAAAACAGAGCTTTATACATGTATATGCGCATATAACTTATGTATTTATACCAGCTGAAATTATGCAAAAGCAACAAGCAAAATACTACATAACCACATATAAGGGGTAAGCATGGGCAGCCAACAAAATCTAATTGCCCCATGTTAGCTTTTTAAAGACTTGCATGTCCTTTATCTGACTCTTGCTTCTTGACTTTATATTAATATATCATCAAATACTAAATAAGTATACTACAGACCTAAAGCAGTACCAAAATCTCATATTTTAAACAACTTACCATTATTTGTGTGTTTGGGAGCGTGTTACAGTGCATAAGTGGAGCCCAGAGGACATCTCTGTGGAGTTAGGTCTCTGCTCCAACCTTTACTTTGGTTTCAGGGATGAAATTTAGGTTGTCAGGCTTTTAATTTAGGTACCTTTACCCAGTGAGCCAGCTTATAAGCTCTCTCTTTTTTATTGTTATTAAAACAAAAATGTGCTAAATGAGGACCTTCAAATGCCAAATAGCCATTTTGCTAATTCATTCCAATACTGAAACTCTAAATCCATAAAGGAAGGATTTAAAAATGTAATATGAGTAAGAAAACAACAGTATAATTGCAAATCATTTAGCAAAAAGTATTGTGAGCATAGGGAATGAAATGTTCTTAGGCTCAGCCTCTTTTACTTCCACTACCAAATCACAGACACTTTCCTCTGTTGGGCAAAATACATGCTGCCGTCTTTTTTTAAACAAATTGTTTCAATGAAGGATAATTCAGGTACGATGAACACATTGTCCTACTAAAGAAAAATGAAGATGGCATTATCTTGGTAATTATGTATGTAGTCTCCGCCCCTCCTCTCAGAGACAACCATTCCCAAATTCTGTGCTCATGTCCTCCCTTTCCATCATAATTTTTTCATGAATACTTGCATTCCTAAACATTATATTGGTTGTTTTGCTTATTTTGAACATCTAATGAGAGAGCCACACTGTATGTATTCCTTTGTGACATGCTGTCCCTCATAATTATATTTCTATAATATATCTATCTCAATTTGTACTGTTCACTGTAGTTGTAATTATGATTTTATGTCAGCTAAAGTAAATGAATAATTTGACAACCAGAAATTCAATCAAGATTTACAAACAGAAGAAAAAATGCCATATGCTTCCATCTGGTCCCCTCTTCTCTATGCTCCCGAAAAAAAAAAAAAAAGTCACAGTTGCTTTATAGGTTCAGTCCCAGCTTTGAGCCTTCCTCCAGAGAATCTCCTCATTTCCCCAAAAGAACAAGTTTTACAGACAAAAAAAAAAAAAAAGATTAAACACAGAAACAACAGACGCTCCAATTAAAAAGGCAATAGGAAATGAATTAATGTGAAAATGTAGTTCCTGGGAAACATACATACATTATGCAAACAGAAAATGTGGTGACATTTCAGGCACCAAATATGTTGATATACTGCAGATATCACTTTTCAAGTAGTATATGCAATAACATGGTGCCCAGACTCTGGGGCATCTGCTAGGCACTAAGATATGTTCTTTGATTCACAGTACTTTACTGTTGATGGAGTGTTGCAATGTGGGGAAGAGGATGTTCCTCCTGTTCCCTGTTCCCAGAGTAATGACTCATGAGACTCAAAATATTATTTACAAATACGTTGGCCATATATCTAGGCTCTTCTCTGACTAGCTCATAGCTCAATGTAACCCATTTATACTATTCTTAGTTTTGCCACATGACTGGTTACCTGTGCTCAGGTACCATGTAACCATTCTCCTCACATCTTGCCAGCTGAATATTCCATACCTGGCTCTCCAAGAATCCTCTCTGCCTAAAAGATATCCCACCTCTTATTTTCTGCTTAAGCTATAGGCCATCAGATTTCTTACTGACAGGTGCTGCATCCATATAACATACAAGATGCTCCTTCTACAATTTCCCACTTTTAGTCAAATAAAAGGTTCTTTTTTCAATAATAAACTATTATATAATAATACCAATTATGAAAGTTATGAAAACTATTAGGTAATATTTATATTCACAGTGTCCAGTCCTGTGTATGTGGCAACTTTGGAAAAATATTCTATTACTTATTCTAACTTGGACTTAAATGGGAAATTTTGGCATAATCTTATTATGCATTGTATATAGCTTATTCCTATTCATTCATATGCTGATTTCTATATCTCACTCTCTGGTTCCAATCCAGACATGGCATTGCATTTTTTATTCAAAGCATCTCGTGTTTCAAGTTTGTGTAAACATGCCCACCATTTGTTCTCTGTTGTGGCAATAAAACACTAACTAGACAATGCTGAGCAATAGAGAGGATAGGGTGGGACATTCCAGTCCAGTGAGGGGAAGAGAGAGGAGAAGTAGGAGATTGAGCCATGAGGAGAGAACCAAGAAGCATCATGAGAAATGAACTGGAGCTAGAAAATTATTAAAAAGGCAAAGTATGATGGAAAATTTGGCTGGGAGAAAGCTAGACTAATTTAGAAGTTTAAGGTGGAGTAATTATTGCTCAGCATTGTACTCTGGTCTAATTAAATAAAGCATAGTTTCCATGTGTCGTTACTTGGATAAACAGCTGGATAAAGACAAGTTGCTGCCATACTACATTTATGATTTGTATCACATTAATAATCATTCTACAGTAGAGACCTCAGAAAAATCTTTGAGACAGATTTGTTATTATATCCCTTTTACAGAAAGAAAAATTCTAAGAGCTCATTTGGCATTGAGATACAGGTATGTATGTAACTTCATTGCTTAGGATCATACAACTCAAGGAGAGGGAGAACTGGAATTTGAACCTAGTGGTCATACTTTTAGCTATGCATTCATTTTACAGCTTTAAATATAGTAGGAGATATATAGGTCTCTAGAACAATGATAAGGAAGCTGAACAATGATATATCATTCTTAATTTGGGGCAAGTTTTAGAGAGGAACATCTAGAAAGTCTTCAAGCAGTGTAGGGAACTGAGATCATGCTGGAATTCGGTTATGAAAACATGACCTATGATGATAGAGTGCAGACTAGGGGCCTGGCCCTAAGAGACAAATATTTTCTTAGTCTTGGCTTTCATCTGGCAGTTGGTATCTCCTATCCTCATGGTGCACTAAGAAAATTGTAGCTAAGATCTCACAAAATAGACAAGCTCTGCTCCTTAGAAGAACTCATCCTGGCTTCGGCCAAATGTGTAAAAGATGTTCAGAGCTTAATTGGAAAGAGCTATCAGAACTGGAGGCTAGAGGACACTTGGTAAAGTGCTCCCCACTACTTTTGCTGGGGAGCTATAGGAATAGCCTATCATCTATTTCTTATCAGTCATTGTTAAGGGCTCTTAGACTTTCAAAGATGTAAAAAGAAGCACAAGTATATCCTCCTAATCATGTGGCCCTGATCAATCCTAAACCCTGCTACCCCTGCCAAGGCCTCATTCAGTTTCTACAAGGCCTGACCTGGGCTCACTTACCTCGGTCAACTTTTTGTCCCCTTGAGCCTTTTTTCCCTGGATCTCCAATGACAATTCCTGGCATTCCCTTTTCCCCTTTGGAACCAGGCAGTCCAGCAGGCCCAGGAACACCAGTGACTTCTCTGTGGCCTGGAAGAAGAGTCATTTTCACAGAAAGGCAAAACACCTTCTTTCCTCCTCACATTACTGGTGAGGAAATCTGAGTCTCAGGATAAGGGATATAGTACAGTCAATAACATGGCCAACTCCTTCCAACAGTCTACAGCTTTTTTGTTTGTTTATTTGTTTTGGTTTTTTTGTGACAGGGTTTCTCTGTATTGTCTTGGCTATCCTGGACCAACTTTGTAGACCAGGCTAGCCTTGAACTCACAGAGATCCACCTGCCTCTGTCTCCCAGAGTGCTGGGATTACAGGCATGCACCACCACACCAGGCTTAGAGAGCTTTCTGTCCTCAACCTCAACCTTCAGGACTTTTCTTACCTGGAGTGCCATGGGTGCCCTTGGTTCCTGGAAGTCCATGTAAACCAGGAAGTCCACAGAATCCTGAGAAGAGAAAGCATCAAAAATGGCTCTATTTTTGTTGAGTTATCACTTGACTCATGTTTTGAATATCAACCTTGCACCTTGGGTTCTCATGATTCTTATAAAGGCCATTGCAGCTTTAAGATTGAGGTGGCAGTTAATCAGCTTTTAAGCTGTTTTCAAAGGCCTAAGTATTGAAGGATTACTCCTTAGTTATAGTATATTCAAAGATAGGGCCTTTAGGAAATTTTTAAATTGCAATGATTCAGACTTCAGAAATATATTAATTCAATGTCAACTCAAAACTAATGAGTTATTGAGTTGTAGATGAACTTAAGAAATGGGGCCTAATTAGAGAAAATAGTTAATTGTAGGCATGTCATGAAAGGGGGTTACTTACTGCTTCCAGTCACCATGAGCTGAACAGCTTATCTCTACAACACATTCCCTATCATGATATCCTTGCTTACCACAGGTCCAGATACAAGGAAGCCAAGTGACAATTGTGGATTAAAACCTCCAAAATCACAAGCCCAAATAAACATGTCTTCCTGCTTTTCTTGTTTTTTTTATTGGTTGTTGTTGTTGTTGTTACTGTTTCTTTGAGATAGTTTCATGTGTTCTAAGATGCTTATAATTCTTTATGCAGCTGATTATGATCTTGAACTCATCTTTCTGCATCTGCATCCAGAGTGCAGAGATTATAGGTATTTGTCATCACTCCTGGTTTATGTAATGCTAGAGATTGAACATAGGGCTTTGTATATGCTGGACAGTAACTCTATCATAGTAATCACATTTCTCATTTCTGTGATCAGACACTTAACATAAGCAGCTTAAAAAGGAAAAGCTTATTTTGGCTTGCAAATTGAGGGTACCATTTATCATGTTGAGGAAAATATGGCTGCAAGAACCTGAGGAGGCAGGGGGTTATATTGTACCCATTGTCATAAGGCAGATGGCAATGAATGCTGGGTTTTAGCTCACTTTCTCCTATTTTATTCAGTCCATGACCCCAGCCAATGTAATGGTACCTCCTATAGTTAAGGAGAACCTACCTACCTCAACTACCGCAATGTAGATAATTCCTCGCAGGCGTATCCAGAGGCTAGCCTAACTTAAATTGTCCCTTAAAAGATATCCCCAAAGCTCATCTCCTATGTGATTCTAGATATTATCAGGTTGACAGTATTAACAATTAACAATTACACTTGAATATGGTTTAAATGTGTTCCCTAAAGCCTTCAGTGTGATGACATTAGGAGGTGGTGTGATCTTTAAAAGGTGAGGTTTAGAGAAAGTCGGTTTTGTCACTGGAGTGTTCCACAAAAGAGGAATTACGTAGTTCTCATGGACCCTGAGTTCCCAGAATCATGAATTGCTACAGAAGAGTATGACTGGCCCTACTTCTCACTATGGCTTTCTGTTGACTTGTGATTTCTCCTCTGTCTCTGTGTATCTATCTGTCTATCTGCTGTCTTTCTGTCTGACTCTGTCTCTCTTTCTCTCATAATCTGCCATGATGCCATCCCCCATGCCCATGAGATGACATAGATGGCATCGTCATGAGGTGACATAATTACGATCCTCCTTAAAGTCAGTGCCATACCTGCTTGGAATTACAGCCTCAAAATCCATAAGCTAAATCTATTTTCTTTCTAAGTAATCAACCACAGGGATTTCATTATAGTAATGGAAAATTAATGTCTTTCTTGTTAGTACTTTTCTTGGTGGCTCTGACATTTTTCTCTTCCCATTCATATTTGTTAACTTTCCTTTTTTACTTTTTCCAATTAAAGATTTTTATATTTGTTATTTTATTTTATGTATATGAGAATATTTTCTGCATGTGTAGCTGTGTACTACACAAGGGCCTGGTGCCTATGGTGGCTAGAAGAGAGCACTGGATCACCCAGAACTGGAGCTATAGATGGCTGTGAGCAACCATGTAGATACTAGGAATCAAATTCAGGTCCTCTGTGAAAAACAAGCTAACAAACAAACAAACAAAAACAAAATGCAAAAAAAGTGCTCTTAACCACTGAGCCATCTCTCTAGCTCATTCTACTTTCTTCTTTCTCATTAATCCTCCGAAAACACCTCACTCTAAGCGTGGATTGAGTCTAGCTGCTACATTCTAAGATAAAGTAGTTGCTATCTGTTATTGAGGAAAAGACACTCTAATTCCGTGCTAACAAATACACATACCTTAGGTCCTATTAAGACAGAGGGTCCAGGGAGGCCAATAAACCCCAGATGGCCAGAGGAACTTGGGAAGCCTGGGTCTCCATTCATACCTGAAATCCCTTGAAGTCCTAAATGTGAAACCAAGGTGGATATTCAGAATAGGGTATAGCTATTCTGAAGCTAATCTTAACTTCTTCAGAGTAAAGTTTTCAAGCAGCATGATACCTGGGGAGACAGGGATGCCAGAATCTCCAGCAATACCAACTTTTCCATCTTCACCTTTTTTTCCTGGTTAACCTCTATCGCCAATTAGTCCGTCTTTCCCCTTTACCCCTATAACGCAAAAAACCTAACAACAACAACAACAAACAACAACAAAAAAAACAACTTACTGAATGATTAGTCTCTATTTATAGAATTGTTCTCTTCCATGGGAAAATATGAGTAGGAAGGTGAAAATGGTTTGAAATGTTGAGGGAACTTGATTCAATAAAGAAACTCTGGGAAAGATTATGGCAGTTGTTTTGTATTTACCAACTGAAAAGTAAGTAGACTTTTTCTGAGTTCCTTCTAGAAGCAAGAATGAGGAACTGAGATGTTTGTCCAGAAATGTTTAGATGAAAATATGTAAACATAGTTTTGGGGGCACACCATGCTAAAGGTCCTTATTAGTGTGCTTATCAGTTTGCATGGGAAAACTATGGGTGTCCACTGGATGGAAGTTGAAGAACTTAGGACTGGTCTCCAAAATTACATCTAGTCCTCAGTTCTGAAGCATTTGTGAGATAGAGGCAAAATTATCTTAGCCATACCTTTAAAACAGAATTCTCCAGGATATCCCTTAGATCCTGAGATTCCAGAAATGCCCAGTGTTTGGACTTGCTCTCCTGCAGGTATAAAAAATAATATTTTTTCAAGTGTCAGGAAAAACAATTGTTCATTGTTTTCACCAAACTATATTTTCAATGTATTTTTCCCCTCAATTAAGAATTAAACTGTGAGAGGAACTTCTTGACAAAATTACCCACTGCGTAAAAAGACCTGGGATGTTACCAAGCTACTGGCATAAGATGTTCTTATACACAACACTTCCCTATTGGAAACACATCACTAGGTCCAGCTCATGTGAAAAGATGGTAAATGGGCTCTGAAATACAACCAGAATGGAGTAATGATTCACGTAAAGAAGGGAATTGTTCTTGCCTACAGGGCTGTTGCTCATCAGTGGAAGAGGTACTCTGAGTTGAAGCTCTGTGCACTGCTGTTTTGATGGGTCAAAATATAAAGCCAAAGGAAAGCTCTTTGTGTGTGTGTGTGTGTGTGTGTGTGTGTGTGTGAGTGAAAGTCCTGGGAAGAGATTTTTTTGGCAAGTACCAGTGTTGTTTGAATTGTCTTTGAAGGACAAGAAATGCAGATGGTGTCTGGCTAAGTGGAAAATATAAAACAAGTTCATTTTTCCCCTAAGCACAGCTCCCTCCACTCTTGACTTGTGGATTGGTAGAACACCACCTTGGTGTAGGCAAACACGTCAAAAGAGAAAATGTTTCTTACCTCTTAAACCTGGGATGCCACTTGCTCCCATGGGGCCAGAAGTACCAATGCGCCCCTGTGAACACTTCAAGGCAAAATGGAAATCATTATTTTAGCCTAGAGCTCAAAGATGTTCATCATTTTACTCCTCTCCCCCAACCCTTATCCACTGCCTGAGAGATGCTGGTTACACCCTCTGCGTTAGGGAGGACAGAAGGTATGTTATAAACATGGGAAGGTGCTGAGCCATTGGCATACTTAGGGTTAGCAGGGGGAATATTCCATCTGCACATTACTCCTAGTCATGCCATTTATCACTTCTTACTACTTATCAGAATTAAAATCTTGGTGGATTAATGTATGGCTGCATTAATTATTAAGTCTTAGAAAACATAGACCATGACCCCTGGGCCAGGCACTAAAGTCTACTCTGCAGGTACTTAGCTACCACCACTTTGGCCAAAGCTCTAGAGGCATCTCACAAAATCCTTATTCAGCCAAGTGTGATGGTGTGTGTCTATAATCTCAGCATTCAGGAAACATAGTCAGGAACTTCACAAGTTGCAGACAAGCCTAGACTACATAGTGAGACCCTGTCTCAAAATTGGAATAAACAAAACAATTTAAAACAGCAGTCTTGGTTTACTAAGCAGAGCCAGACCTCTGCTGCAGGCTCCACAAAGAACACTCAGTTGTTCTGTTACCAGATAGCAGGCACTAAGCATGCAGGTGCTCTTGTACATTTGGGTGAATAGCTCCATATTTACAGAGACAGTCACCTGCACTCACTGGCAGCTTTCTGACACACTTTGCACTGGGGAGTGTTTGTGCCAGCAGCTTTCAGCTGCTCTCATGGTATCTAGTATGGTTTGAGGTATTTGGAGATGTACCCAGTAAAAATGTATTCCAGTTAGTGCTTTGCACAGGAGGCTGAGTAATGGGCTGGGCCACTGTGTTCTTTGGACCATTACCCAGAGTGCCATTATTCTGCCAGTTCTGTTGCCTGGCTTCATATAACACACTGTTGTAGATACAGATGTTCCTAATGTGAGTCTCTGCTTATGCTAGGACCCCTGCCTCCCCAAATGCATTCCCAGTTTGTTGCTCTCCCTCCTCCTCTGTGAGTTGTGAGGACCTTAAGTCTAGAATGATTTATTTGGATGATGTTTCAGCCATGTAAGTCTATCCTCAGATGGACTGATGCTTTTGAAATACATGAGTTTGCGTGTAGGGAGCACAGGTGTTCTGGGCCCAATGATCAGACTACTATTCATGTAGACTATGTGATGTGTCTGATACAGTGTTAAGTTTTTTGCATGTCTCTTCTCACATAATCTTCACTACTGTCTGAAAGAAGTTTGGATAGTAGTCTACTATTTTTAATTGATGAAAAAGTAAGACTCAGGGAGCTGGAGAGATGGCTCAGTGGTTAAGAGCACTGTCTGCTCTTCCAAAGGACCTGGGTTCATTTCCCAGCCACCCACATGGCAGCTCACTACTTTCTGTAATGCCCAAGGGATATGACACCTTCACACTAATGCACATAAAATAAAGTTAAATAAATAAAAAAATAAGACTGAGCAGTAAAGTTAATTAAGCCAGGGACATGAGATTACAAAGCAAATGAGTGATGGAGCAGCATGACATTCAAATTCAAGTTCATCCGTGTCAAACCAACCCTAATTTACTCTTTTAAGATTGATGTTTTTAAATTTTTATTTGTATGTGTGGGAGGGAGAGGGAGGGAGGGAAGGAGAGAGAGAGAGAGAGAGAGAGAAAGAGAGAGAGAGCGCCTTGTGTGCAGGCGCCCATGGAAGCGAAACACTGCTCTGGATCCCCTGGAGCTATTGTTTATAGGTCACTGTAAGCTACTGAAAGTGACTGCTAAGAACCAAATTCAAGCCTTCTGATAGAGCAGCAAGCACTTTTAACCACTGAGCCATCTCAACACCTCCTACCCTGCCTTTTAAAAGCCCAGATAACTTAGACTTGATTATTTGCTGGTCGTTATTGTCTGTGGTATTTCAAAATCCTCTTATTAAACCATTAAGAAATCTCTGAATTCTAAGCTCAGAGATATAGCTCAGTGGTAAAGCACTCACCTGGGGCACTTGAGGCTGTAAATTTAATGCCCATGGAACACCAAAACCCTACACTGACTTCTTGTTGGGTGCGGTGGTGCACACATGTAATCCTGGCATTTGCTTGGCATGGCTTTTATGAGTTTAAGGGCTCCCTTAAGAACATAGTAAGATCTTGCCTTAACACTCTTCCGCAAAATCTATGAAGTTTTACAATATGCCCAGCTTAATATAGGCTGTGGGCTACTGACTGTTGGGGTGCTATTCTTTGATAAGTTTCAGAAATCTCACTGAAGAAGAACCAACTAGGAGTTGGTTCAGTATGAGCAATGAAGAGGCTTGCCAGCCCAGCAGGAGACCAACAACTTATGATGAATTGGTGCCTTAAAGAGAAGGCAGAGGTATGGAGACTGCAAAGTGAGCAGGGAACTTTGCCACATGAGGCCAATAATAGGACCAAAGATGCAGAGGAAGGGAGGCTGAGAAAAAGGATGGGGATACATGTCAAACACATGGACAAGGAGGGCCCACGCTATCCTGACGGCAGTGTTTAAGAAGTAGACTGGTTTCAGAAAGCAGGGAACTTGATGCATGTGCCCATGCTGTGAAGATTCTTTTAAGGTGAAGAGACAAGGATCTGGATAAACTTACCCTTATCCCTGGTATTCCTGGAAAACCTGCCAGCCCCAAGGACCCCTTCAGGCAAGGTAATCCCCTTCTTCCCACAGATCCAGAGTAACCTGGCCTTCCACCAAGTCCTTTGATAGTATTGGACTGTCCAGGAGTTCCAGGTAGGCCCGGTAACCCTGAGGTGCCAGGCTCTACCTTGTCACCTGGAAAAGAAGCAAAACTTGTTTGAAAATGGCAAACAAAATAATGTGTTGTCTAGGTACAGGGTCCCAAAGTCATATTCCAACTGTACTTTGAGGTAAGGGAGTGGTAGTAGGAGAAGGTGCCATTGGTGTCACCCCAGCTCTAGCATTGGGCAATTACTTCAGCATCTATGCCTCACTATCCCCCTTGCTCTTTCAGGGGTAGACCAGACTTGGGGTCAAAAACTTCAGTTCTATAGTGGCAAGAGTATGAAGCAGTCTCAAAGAGCAAGGGACAATCAGGAAGAGTGAATATAGCCTCCATGAGGCCCATGTTGTCCCCCTTACTGCTGCTCATGGGGTTGAGCTTTACTTTTGGGGGGAAGAAAGCCAAGGATGGCTGTAAATGCTTTCTTGAAAATTGTCCCTGAACATCCTGTGCCTCTGCACCTCTCGGTCCAGGAAATCCATCTGTTCCAGCAGAACCTCGAGAGCCTTTTTCTCCTTTGAACCGAAGCTTCAGCATTGGCGGTCCTGGACTGGCTATGCCAATTGTTCCTGAGGCCCCTCTTTCTCCTGAAGGAAGGCAGATCAGGCAGTCATCATGAGAGAAAAAGTTTGCACACTAAGTAACACTAGGGCTGATTTTTCTTTTTTCTTTTTATTAGTTACAGTTTATTCACTTTGCATCCCCCCTGGAGCTCCCTCCCTCCACCCCTCTCAATGCCACCCTCCCTCTCCCTTCTCTACCCATGTCCCTCCCCAAGTCCACTGATAGGGGAGGTCTTCCTCTCCATTCTGATTCTAGTCTATCAGGTCTCATCAGGAGTGGCTGCATTGTCTTCCTCTGTGGCCTGGCAAGGCTGCTCCCCACTCAGGGGGAGGTGATCAAAGAGCAGGCCAATCAGTTCATGTCAGAAGCAGTCCCTGTTTCCATTACTATGAAACCCACTTGAACTCTGAACTGCCATGGCTACATCTGTGCAGGGGTTCTAGATTATCTCCAAGAATGGTCCTTGGTTAGAGTATCAGTCTCAAAAATAAACCTGTGCCCAGAGTTTTGGTTCTGTTGCTTTCCTTGTGGAGCTCCTGTCCTCTCCAGGTCTTACTATCTCCCCCTTCTTTCATAAGATTCTCTGCACTCTGCCCTAAGTTTGGCTATAAGTCATTTGCTCAAGCATGTTTGTAGCAGCTTTATTTGTAATAGCCAGAAGCTGGAAACAGCCCAGAAGTCCCTCAGCTGAGGAATGGATACAGAAATTGTGGTACATCTACAGAATGGAATATTATCCAGCAATTAAAAAAAACAAGGAAATCATGAAATTTGCAGGCAAATGGTGGGAACTGGAAAAGATCATTCTGAGTGAGGTATCCCAGAAGCAGAAAGACACACATGGTATATACTTACTCATAAGTGGAGATTAGATGTATAATATAGGATAAACACACTAAAATCTGTACACCTAAAGAAGCTAATCAAGAAAAAGGACTCTGGGTAAGATGCTCAATCTTCATTCAGAAAGGCAAAGAGGACAGACAGCAGAAGAAGGAGAAAACAGAGAACAGGACAAGAGCCTGCCACACAGAGCCTCTGAAAGGCTGTACCCTGCAGGGTATCAGGGCTGACCTTTCATATCTTTTCTTCCCATACCACTCAGCTCAGTTTCTAGGCCTTTCTGTTCCTTTCAACACCCTTCCCTCTAACTCTGAATTTCTGTGTATGCTCTCTCCTTTCTCCAGATCCAAAGTCATCATTAACTTTAGACCCTACTCAAAATTCTCTTCCAAAGATAATCTGGGAGTGAAAAGTGGAGGGCTCCATTTTGGTGAGTAAGACAATCTGGGTGCTAAAGCTTGATTCTCAGTCATTGACTTTATAAGGAGGTGAGGGAGCCTTTTATGTTTGGAACTGAGTGGGAGAAATTCAAGTTATTGAGTGCATGCTCTTGAATGGGACTGTAGAACTCTCATTCCTATCTCTTTCTCAGTTTTATTTCCCAGCAGCCATGACATGAGTCTGTTCCATGATGTACTGTGCCACCACAGGTCCAAAATCAACAAGGGCAACTGATAACCCATGAAGTCTGCTGAAAGCAACATCTAAAATAAATCTCTTTCTTCCTTTAAACTGTATGTGCTAGTTTTTTTTTTCAGTAGTCAAAAGCTGACTAACAGTCCTTAACATGTAGTGTTAACTCTGAAGTGCGAAGACTTTAGGTTTCAAAGAACTTAATTCAGAAGTCCAAAATTTTGTGTAATACAGAGTTGGCATTTAGCCAAGTACGGTGGTGTACCCCTTTAATGCCAGCACTTAGGGAGGCAGAGGCAGGCTGATTGTTGTGAATTTGAGGCCAGCCTGGCTTATAAAGTCAGTCCAGGACATCCAAGGCTACATAGAAAAAACTTGTCTCAAAAAACAAAGCAAACCACCACCAGCAAAAACAAGCAAACAAACAACAACAACAACAACAACAACAACAAACACCAGAGTTAGCATTCATCAAATGAATGACAAAGTTGAGAAGCAAAATATACACTGAAAAACAAAGTGGTTGTTTTTGGAATCTCTCTCTCTCTCTCTCTCTCTCTCTCTCTCTCTGTCTCTCTCTCTCACCTTTTTCTCCCAGATTACCAGATTGGCTAAATTATCCCACCATTCCAAATCACCCAGAAAAATCCCTTTAATCCATCAACTCCAGGAAGACCAGGTAACCCAGGAAACCTTACTGGTCCATATGACCCTTTTTCACCTGTTAAAAAGTAAGACTTCCTTTTATTATCATTTCTGTTTTACATACAAGGAAACAACGGGACACACAGAAAGGTTGGATTACTCGCAAAACATCATGGTACTAAGAAGTTTCAGAGAAAGGATTTGACCCAGGTTTCTCTAACTCCAAAGTCTCAGTTTTCACCAAGCTTGTTAGTTGTTCCCCATTCTAGGATTCCTCTGAGCAGGCATACAGCACTAAGCACCAGAAGAAATAAAGCTTTAATTCATTAATTCTAGAGCCCATGTAGGAGCACAGAAAAGAAAAGCCTAGCAAAGAGATGAGCATATTCTTGCCCCTTGTGCTAACTAGCTGTGTACCCTGCCCTGAGACTAGCCATTTTCAACTATTTAAAAGAGAGGTGTCATATACCTAGGCGATCATAGGAAGTGAGCATTGTTAGTTTCCTTGGCAGATGCCATGCTATGTAGCTGGGCTTTTTTTTTTTTAACACATTAATAAACTCACTGCTTCACACAGCAAAGACTTTGAGCGAATCACATTAGGTGACAGTCTTCATTCGTACCAGCCTGTTCTTGCTACCAAAAGCCCTGCCTACCTTCTGTTCCTGAGCAAAAAGGAGTAGACAGGTTGGGCAGTTTGGAATGCTCTTTTGGGGGGTAATCCCTGACCATTTCACTGGTCTTCCCAATTACTTCACGTTACCCTTTTGGTCTGGGATGCCTAGAAACCCAGTGACTCCTGGTAAACCTGAGCTCCCCAGGAAGCCAGCTGACCCTGGAGAGTCAGGAAGGCCTTTTATCCCAGGTAGACCTCACCTTCCAATTGACCCGTGGTGACCTGTGTCTCCTTTTTGACCCTTCTTTCCAGGGTTTTCAGAATGGTTTATAAGAAAGAACAAAGTTCAGCTATCAAGGGAGGCTCTGGTCAGATTTGGGCAAGTGTTTTTGTTTTGTTTTGTTTTCCATAGGTCCTGACTGGTTTGTTGGGTTTTGCCCATGGACCTTTAACAAGAGCTGCCAACAAGCCCAAGTGCTAAACTGGTCAGAGTGTTAGTATTTACCACCCAGAGCACCATGCTAAATGCCTATCACTTCAAGCATGTGGAAGGGCAGGAAAAGCAAGCCCCTTGTGTTTATAACTTCTTCTTTTATGAATGTGGTTCATACCAAAACCTCTCAATGGAGCTCTGGGAAGCCCGGGTGGCCACAAGGCTCCAGTTTTCTTGGTACTTCCACTCTGAATCAAGTTACAATGTTTCCTGAGCCAATTGGTGAAGTAGAGGTTAAAGCTGAGCTGTGTTGTAGCTTCTCAGAGGGTTTTGGATACAGGGTTGCCCTTTTAATCCTTCAAGCAAACAGTTAAGTCAGTCAGTTCCTTGGCATTAGGTTTGAAAGACCCCCTAGTGCTAAGCACTGTAGAAACCCACAGGGCCCTTTTCATCTCCTAGGTATTCTGAGTCTTCCTTTACCACACTTGAAGTTGGTCAATGGGATTAACCCCCTGAGCTGATGCCAAAGTGGGATGTCCAAGTACAGAACAAGAAAATTGAAAAACCTAAGGATTAAATCAACGAAGACACAAGTATTTGGTCTCCCAAATACCTAAATGAATGGCTGGCTTAGCTTTCCATGAAATGAAAAGCATCAAGTAGCCGTGAGTCTCAGTATTCAGATGAGAAGCTGTGAAGAGAACTCCACAACAAGAGAGTGGAATACAAGTGGAACTAACCCTATAACAGGGTTCAGAGATCCCTGGCCTTCTAAGTAAGACCATGTTATAGTAGATAATAAGATAATTTCCCAGTGTGGAGCCTTAGTCGGTGAGCTTGTGGGCTGGTATTTTTTTCCTCTTTTCTTTACTTCAGAAGCTTACATGAACACCCCAGAAACAGAAGGACAAAGGAGATAAAATGGTTCTGCAAATAACTCAGTTTCAGTCATGTAGGCAGTGATGCAGTCTGGGAGGCAGAGTGAGGATGATGCTAATTTTTTTTAAAAGGTGAACTGCAAATGTTAGGCTGGAAACAGTGGGTGCCAGCCTTCATTATGCAGTGAAAGCCACTGTTTCCATGTTCTCCTGACAGGCAGAACACTGAAGTGGGAGAGGAGAGTTCATGCTCAGCTCCAACTTTTCTGAAGCTCAAAGCAGGCTTAACATAGCGCCAGTGAGGGTTCAACACAACTCACCACAGGATGGTTTCTTTAATAGAGAAAGGCTAGAGGTAGGCAAAAGTATCAAAGGGGGGCAGGAGGCTCTGGAAGAGGGATGTGACAGAGATTTGTTGTCATAGTTCAGAAGGCAAATATTAGCAATGTGTTCTGCCTGCCACAGCCAACCACAGAGTGATTTGGGATTTGAAACTGGAGAGGCTAAGAAAGTCAAATATCCTAGATACTGACCAAATCACACTGCCATTATTAGTCCCCAGGATGCCTAAACCTAAGTAAGGTCTAGCTAAAGTCTGTCAAGTGTGGTTCTTCCTCCAATGGACCTACCTGAAATGCCTGGAAGGCCTGGTGCTCCTGGGAGTCCAGATGTGCCCTTATTGCCAAATGGATCACTAGACCCTGAGGGTCCTTGCTGTCCTGGTGGTCCTGATGTTCCAGGGTTGCCCCTCTCACCTTTGGGACCTAGCATGCTGGATTTTCCACTCAAACCTAATATAAAGGAGAGGTTATAGGTTATAGTCTGGACAACAGGGAGGTGCTGGGTCAACAAACCATCTTCCACTGGGACGGCTTGGCTGAGAATTCACCTCAGGCGATGATTTCCTCCCTCATCAGCAGCTTTGCAATAAATGTGACTATTGGTTACAGTGATTTCTGGAATTACTATGATACAAAAATGGACTCCAACCACATAAGGAAAATCTCCCTCCCAAGTGAGATAGAATAGAATGTCGTTTTAGCTCCCTAATTAATCATTTCAGATTCAGCCATGCATTTCATGCATGTATTCATGCAAAACAGCAATTACCATAACGCTTTCTGTACACTGTTAAGTAAGGAAAGTCACCCTTGGATCCTAGAAGGCCAGAGTCTCCAGGAAATCATTTGTCCTTTGGCAATCCCTGTAGACCTTGCTCCCCTGGAGCACCATTTATGGCATCAAAGATGTCACCAGGGGCTCTTTTGGAACCCGGTAACCCTGGACTGCCAGCCTTCCCAGGGAAGCCATCTTTTCCGGGAAGCCCAGGAAACCCAAGCAATCAATTCTCCACACACAATATCTCCAGGATATCCTAAGTGTAAAGAGGCAAAACAAACAAACAAACAAAAAAACCAAAAAACCCTCCCCCCCAAAAAAACATTGGTCTTGGTCCTGGATGGTTAGAAGCAATGTGTCTGGATAGAGGTCTGAGAGAGATTTCTGTAAGACAAAAGCTAGTATATGAATAATGATGAGCAACCTCCATTCTTTGGAGGACTTGTGCAGATGTAGGTAGGGACTACACCACAGGAGTGGGAGGAGGGTCTAGCTCTGTGAGGCTGGGAGTAGGCACAGCTTAGCAACCTACTATTCTTGGGGCTCAGTAGTCGGTAAGAACCCAAGTCACATCCAGGTCTTCAGGACAAAACTCAGTCTCTCCTACAGTTTTCACACAACTGCTGACATGCTCTCCCTCTTCTTGAGTGGACAGAAAAGAATGGGGAGAACTGAAGCAATGCTAAACACTAGAGCAGGTTAAGACTCAAACCCTCGAATAATGGTGGTTCAGAACTTAGGCTACTGGTTCTGTCCTGGAGTTTCTGCTTACTGGATATTGTGAATGGGCTGAGAATTTGTCTGACTATCAAGCTCCTAGGTGATGCACATGCAGAGCCAGGGAATGAAACTGGAGAGCGTGTGGTACAAGACAGGCCTGTGGAACTCAGGTTGAAACAAATCTGGAAAGGGGAAGAAATGGGTAGCTTCTTTCGGACTTATCTGAACTCTTTACTTTGACCTCTAAGAAGCTCATCTAGAATATTGCCACAGTGCTGGGAAGGAGAAGACTGCAGCATTATGGTTTGGCACTAGCAGCTTTGAGAAGTATCAGTTTCCTTATTTAAGAGTTAACGGATCACCTCCATTGGTTTTAGATGGCCCCTTATTGCTACGTTAAGTGCTCATTCCATGGCTCTCCATTGCATTTCACCTGGAAGTGAATTCAAACCATCTCAGCTACAGCAAGGAACAGACCTAACTCACTGTCATTGGTGGAGGATGAAAACAATCCACACCTAACAACCACACAACAGGCAGTTGATGACATCTTTCCTTACCTGGCAATCCTGAGAGATGAATTATCCCTGTACTTCTGGGCCCTCCTTTACTTCCGTAAGTGCCAGGTTTGCCTGGAACTCCAAAGAGGCCCCTAGCTCCTTTAGAACCTGCAAACCCAAATGTAGGTAGTAAGAGGAAAGAAAAACTAGCATGGAGAGGTTGCATTTCTGATGTATAATCAAGAATCCTACTTTCTTTGCTAGCTTCCCGAAGCCTCAACTCTTTACAACACACTCTCCAGTAGCCGTTTTCTCAGTTGCCTCAGACGCCCTCATGGGGACCCTCATGCTATTGGGATCCTCTGCTTCCTTTGATTCAAGGTTCTTAAACTGTGCTTACTTTCTCTAGCCTCATTCCATACTTGGGAATCCAGGAGCTCCAGGAAATCCTGATGGACCATATGACCCAGGGATAATATAAGGTAAGGTGACTCCTGTATATGACAACACATGTAACTGTGAACTCACTAAGTCAGAGAAGAGTTTCCCTTTGCACACTCCTTTTCTTCTATTCTATTTAGTAGGACAACCATTTTCTCCCCACTCTGAAGCTAGGAACACACACACACAAAGCTTGACACCAGAAGCTCTTAGGAGACACTACCTGTAGAATTTATTATCTTTGTTCTTAGTGTTCAGGTGCCAGAATATCACTTATTGAACTGTCAGTGCCTGATGGACAATCAGTTACCTAGGCAGAGAGTGTTACCTAAGAAGTATTCTTAGAGGTGGCTTGTGCAGAAACAGCAGTGAACAACAATTGTTTGTTATCCATTCCCTTACATAATGTCTCTCCCTAGCATGGGAGCTTGGGTTTTAGCACTAAGGGTCAATGATGCCACGTTATCAGAGTGCATATTTTGAAGCCACAACAAACTTCACACCTAAATTTCTTTTTAATTTTAAAATTTATTTTAAATATTGTATGCAATAGGGCACAGTGGCACACATCTCTAACAAACTATAGGAATGATCCCTGACAGTATAATCTTGGCACATGTCTGTAATCCTAGCACTTGGGGAGGCAAAGGCAAACCTCTGTGAGTCTGAGGACAACCTGGTCTACAAAGTGAGTCCAGGACAGCCAAGGCTACATAGAGAAATTCTGTCTTGAAAAGCAGATAAACAAACAAACAATTGTATGCACACGGGTGTTTTGCCTATATGTGTGAATGTGCATCTCATGTGTGCCTGCTGCTCAAGAAGGCCAGAAGAGGGCGTTGAATCCCCTGGAATTGGAACTGATGGTTATGAGCATCAGTGTAGGTGCTGGGAATTGATTCCAGGTCCTCTGGAAGAGCAGCCAATGCTCTAAACCAGTGTGCCAATACTCCTCCCCCAATACCTTTTCTTGCAAGGAGGTTTTCTCCAAACCATGGGCTCTTTTAAAGCACTTCATTTGAGTCTACTAAAACCTACTCCCCATTCTTGTTTGGATATGTGTATATCTAAAATAGGGAAACTCTTAAGACCCTTGGTTATAACAGACAGATTGTGACTCCTCAGCTCCTTACTGGAAACTATAAACTTTGCTACTAAGGGAATAGAGATAATCAACATCAGTATTCAAGTTGTTGAAATTAGCATGTACAGACTTTATGTAGGAAATTTTTCTTTACTCATTCATTCTACAAATAAAGAGTCTGTAAGATCACAAAAGGGAGGTTTAATAAATTATTAGTGGCAAATTGTTTGTGAGCTTCCTCAAGTGCCATTAATAAGCAATTGTTATGCTAATTAAAATGTGCCTGTTCTATTAGAACAATCCCCCAAGCTCTGTCTGAAATCACAGAACCAACAGTTCCAGTAAAACTCTGTAGTACTTTTGCATTTAAAAACAAACAAACAAACAAAAAAACAAACAAAGATGTCGCTCTGAAAACTACTGGTACAGTTTAGGATTATTTTTGAAAACTATAGATAAGCCTATGATTCAGAACGCTTGCTCAAGTAGTTGGCATTCCTCCCTTCATTCACTTCTGCTCTCCAATATGAAGCCTTACTTTAAAGAAAATCGCTTGTTTTAGTTCTAAGTCAACATTGAGAATTGAACAGTATAGTGTACTGGTTATATTGGGGTCAGGAGCCAAACAGAACTTAAGCTGATGTCTTACTTCTGTTACCACACACCTGTGTGGGAAAACTACTTAAGTTCTCTGAGCCTCATGTGTCAAAGTGGTGTCTGTGAGTACATGAATCAGAGATAGCAGCACCTGATGCAGTGCCTGGCTGCCCCCTGCATGCTCAGTGAACGGCAAGATCTTATCTTCACGAAGGAGGGATGTTTAGTGGCTCTCCTGTAAGTCAGTCCCTTGCTTTCTACCTTAGTCTTATGATTGTATATGGTAGCTTTCTAGACATTGTGCTCTTGTGGCCATATTTCCACAGGTATAAAAGATGGCCATAAACATGAATCCTCTTCCATGTGTTGTCACACCCATCTCCATCATGTCAGACGTTAAGGTGGCAGAGCTGTTTCTCAGAGTTAGTGGCCTGTTGTGGAAATGTGTTCTATTAGCAAGCACCTGGTAGTAGGAGCTTCATTGAGACAGAACTTCCAATCCTGTACCGTGCTGAGGCTCAGAGATTTTTCATGAAGGGAAAGATCTACTCTTATAGCTAGTGTTATGAGAGACTTCTTCCTGTCCTCAACTATCTATGGAGCCCATCAATTCTAATGTGTCTGTCTCTTACTCTTGTATTTTTATTGCCTTAGTCATAGGCCATGTAATAAACTCAGTAAAATATAAGTATCCCTGAGAAGAGTTCCTCATTTCCTCAACTTAACAGACCAGTTTCATAGATTTTTTTTTCCACCCATGAGAACCAGATCAGAGCAAAGCCTTTAAAAGATGAGGCTGAGGCCAGCCACTCATTCTAGGGGAAAATGGTGATAGAAGGAAGGTAGGCAGAAACCACAGACATCAAAAACATTTTCCATCATAATTTCTCCCTCATAATTCAGACACAGATTGTACTGTATTGACTTTTGCAAGGAGGGGTTTAAAATGGTAAGAAGGTTAAGGACTTTAATTGTAGCCTATCTTGTTTTTCTATTAATTGTCATGTTTTGGCCTTCTCATTTCTGAATTTAGACCACTCTCAATAAGGCAGAAGTCATCTCTAGCCATGTTATGCTTTCAAAGTACAACAGATGACCATATTATTCAGAATTTTCATCATGAATGCTGCAAGTCATCTTTAGAATGTAAAGCACCTGTAGTTTTCAAGAGTATATCATTTCTATTTGTTCCAAATAATAGAGACCACACTTGCTTGGCTACTAGCATATACGTACCTTGCAAAGCAAGTTATAACCCAATAAAAGTTCAGAAAATGCAATTAGTTAGAGATCAGTCAATCCATCAACATGTGTGCTGAAGGAAATCAGTCCCTCTTAAGGACTGCATACTCTCTTCCTTCTATAGTTCCCAGAAAGTATGTGCTAAGGAGCCCTTAAAGCAGTATTGGTGGTCAGTAGCAGCCCCTGCATCCCAGCTTCACAATTATTCAGTCTCCAGAAAGGGTGCAATGTAGTATTTAAGACATTCTGAGGGCCAGAGACAAAGGTAAATAGGTGAATAGAGGAGAAATAACATTGTGCTTGACAGAATATTCGTGTCTGAGAACCTAAAGCATGAGCTTTCTCCTCCCTCTGTGTCTAAGTATTACAAATATTGCAAATATTTCCTCCTGTTGCAACAACAATCACAGAGACTGATTGAGGAGAGAAGAAAATGAAACCAAGACACATGTTTGTTGAGTCCTAAACTAAGTCTTGTGTACAGCCCAGATATACCTGCCAACCACATTCATCAGAGGGATTGAGTGGAGTGCTGGCACCCACAGACTATCAAGCACACAGAAGCCACTTGCAGTAATAAGTTAGGTAATAGATTACATTGAGAACAGGATTCAGAGACTCTACAGGGACCATCAGTTGTCAGTGTGCCCAGAGTTTGTAATAATTCACATCGCTAGGTGGACCATAGCTTCTGATAACTACATGACCTTCCCTGGCAATGCAGATATCTAATCCTGGACTACCACTGCTAGGAGTAGGCAACATTTAGGAATAGCATCTTAATTTTCTTGGCAGCATAAAGGGCTATAAAGCATAAATCAGAAGCCTCAAAAGTTGATTTTAAATGATTAAAAAAATACTACATTTGGTGAGTTATATGTAGCTTCTGCAGAGAAAAAAGATGAGATGACACATCCAGAGGAAAGTGAGAGGGCTTAAACCACTCCATCCAGATCTCCAGTTACTTCCAGCCTCAATTGCATCAACAGTTGAAGAGCAAAAGAATGATCATAACTAATATCCCTGGGGGATAGAGTAGAAGTAAATCTGTTGCTGAAATCAGGACTTCTAAAAGGAAAATCAGTATTATTGACAAGATATGGGCTAGGGAAGTAGAATACTTTCCTAGCTTGTGAAGTGCCCTGGGTTGTATCCTTAACATCACACATAAACACACAAGTTACTCCTGGCATTCTTAAAACTTTGTGAAATGAAATCCTGACTTGGTTTCAAGAATCTTGAATGAAGTTTTAGCTTGTGCCATCCTCATTATTACACCAATTAAAATACTTTTCAAAATAAGAAGATATAAAATTTGATATCTTATTTTTATTTGTAAATCATTCAAGGTTATTAGGAAGGGTTTTTCTTCTGCAAGTAAATATTAGTCTCTTAAGTAATGCTACAGTCCGCTAGTATATTGAGGGTAAATCTTCTTTACTATTTAAAGAGTTTAAATGTTGGTAAACGGAAAACCATTAATGGAAGAAGGCATAATTTAAATACTAATGACATGTAGAACTCAAGGGAAGGATAAATGGCAGAAGGTATTTAATTATCAGCAATGTACATGAAAAGAATTAAATAGGGAAAGTCAGCAAGGAATAGAAGAGAAACTAGCAAATTGTCTTTTGTTCACTTATCCATCCACCCAACCATCCAAAAGCATATAGGTATTTGATAAACTAGGTATGGGATAATGAGAACTCACTAGCAAGAAGATAAAAGATATAATGTGAGGCATTTTCAACTAAGAATAGATAATCTTATATTTTTAAACTTTGATGACAAAAAGATATGTGGTACCACTAATAGAAACATAGATGTCACAGAACACAAGAGATGTGTTGAAGAGGTGTTCTGACTGCACAAAAGACAAGTTATAATATGGGACATTCGTAGCATATAATCAGGAATATTGCCCATTACAATTCTAAAATTACAAGTGGGAAAATAACTTATCTAAAGGGAAAGGGGGTTAGATATCATAAAAGGATTAGGTTAGAATCTCTGACCAATCTGACTTCCTATCAGTTGGGACAGGGTTTTTGTCTGCTGATGGTATGATCATACAACTTAAAGGACTATTTATCAAACTATTCACTAACTACTTAGATGATATCTTCAACATACAGTCATCCATCCTCTCCTTGAACTTTTCAATGGACTATGAGCATATAAACTGTCTAGGTAGCTCTGTGACATTTTCAGAAAGCTCATTTAGGAGGGTCTTCATAGGGCAGAGTCGAAATCCACATTGTTCTACCTTCTAAACTTACCACAATACAGTTATGATCAATTTCCTACTTGAAAACCCTTGAGGATATCCCGTAGTGATTACAGCTAGCCAGATCTCCTTTTATGACATATTTCATACACATGAGTCATGACTACTTAACAAAAGGTTGATTTTCTAAGTCCCAAACCATCTGATTGTCTGACTCACCTTGAGCGCCAAGGAGGCCTTGTTGCCCTGGTAACCCAACTATTCTTTTATCTCCAGGAAGTCCATGAGGCCCAGGAAGTCCTGGCAGCCCACTTCCTGGTAATCCAGTTGGACCACCATAGCCCTTTTCACCAGGAAGTCCTAGCAACCCCCTTTCACCTGGGAAGCTTAGACCTACTATCTCCCTAGAGAACAAAGAGAAAGAGAATGAAATATCATTTTAAGACTTAGCTGAAAAGGCTTCTAACCACAGATGAGAGATAGTCAGTGAACAATGTTTTGTGAAAACCCTCCATCATTCTAGTTTACTAATAAATCTTTGAGTGTTCTTAGTGAAAATTAGTTTTTTTCAACTCTGGATGATTTAAAGGGGCTAAGGAAGTGGTTCTCAACCTGCAGGCTGTGACCCTTATTGGGGTCACAGATCAGGTATCTACCTTTCTATTCATAACAGTAGCAAATTTACAGTTATAAAGTAGCAACAGAAATAATTTTATGTTTGGGGGTCACTGCAACATGAGGAAGTGTATTGAAGGGTCACAACATTAGGACTGTTGAGAACAACTGGTCTAGGGGAAGAGAACAGGGAATGAACATGACACCAACAGCCTTTGAGGTCAAAGGCAACAAGGATTGCTCTGAGGAGGGAGCTATTGGGGGAAGCTAAATTGTTTCGGATTGATATGATCAATTATTCCTAGCACTTATCAAATAAGTATTCTGAGAAAAATATCTTATTTTTATAGAAAACAAAAACATTGAGTTAACATGTAATGGGGAGGAGATTCTCTATTCTACTTTATTCTACAAGGCAATAACCAGTAGATCTTCCCTAAATCCGGTAGGATGATTTACAGAGCTAATTATTCAAAAATGATTATCTCACCTGAATGCTTGGGAGACCTGGTAAACCTGGTATTGCATCCTTCTCTGGAGTTCCTGCAATACCTGGGGTTCCCTGGGGACCGGGGTCACCTTTGTCTCCTGGTATTTTTGATCATTTACTGACAATTGGTTCTCCTTTCTTTCCTTTGAGGCCTGTCTGACCTCTAGGTCAAAAGAACGCCTGACAAAGAAACATATGGCAATAATGAGGGAGTGCAGACTACATAGATATGACTTAAAGCTTGAGGATATTTTTGACACTGTCTGGGCATGTGATTGTGCTGATGTCGTGGAAAATTGCTTCACATTTTCCGTATTTTTTTTCCAAATTTTGCAATCTATGAGGATTGAGCTTCATCTTAACTCTTAAGCAGCATCACCCACTTGGGAAAATTTAGGTTACCATGTGGAAGGGAGAAGGCAGGGATGAGGTGGGAGTGGGAAGGCTGGACAAAAGTAGGTTAAAATAAAGAGACTTTAGAGACCATCTGGTCAGATTGCTTTATATGACAAATCAAAAGTTAGTTGTTTTGTTTTGTTTTTATTTTCAAAGTTGCTCTTAATGTACTCTCTGTGGAATATTTCCTTCATTAATCTATTCAGTTTTCAAATAGAGCTAAGACTTACAAAAGGACTGCTTGTGGCTTTTCAATTGTTGAGGGAATTTCTTATGAACCTGATTATCACTGTGATTTGTTACTTGCAAGTGGTAAACAAGAATTGATTTGGCTAACTGCAAGAATTTAACCAAATTCTCCAGTAACTGTTGTTACACAGTTGTTTTATTCCTATCTTTCTTTCTTGTGTCTTAAAAAAAGTGATTGACGGGCAGTGAAGAACATTTAAAAGACTCCATTCCTCCCTCTGTGCCAAAGTTACACAAGACTTTGGGAGCCCCTGCTGGACCAGATGCACCCCTAGAGCCTGGATCTCCTCTGGTCCCTTTAATACCCGGCAGACCTATGAGAACTTGTGTCCCAGGCAGGCCTGGTTCCCTATGTGGTCCGATGTTTGGAGTACCACTTTCACAAGCACAAAACCCAGAGTCTCCTGAAGGAAAAACAGACAACATCTAATATTCTTTTTCCAAGAGTGGTTATCTGTGACTTGGGGGAAGATCAAATGGCTTTTACAGACTCAACTAGACTATGCTGATTGTCCATCAGAAGGCATCTGTGCTAGGGAGTCAGTTTTTACTAGTCTGAGAAGAGGTTCAGCTACCAGCAAATCTCACACTGAG
Organism: Pachyuromys duprasi; assembly: GCA_028658305.1. Lineage (NCBI taxonomy): Eukaryota > Metazoa > Chordata > Mammalia > Rodentia > Muridae > Pachyuromys > Pachyuromys duprasi. Next base: position 53,907,619 of record CM053742.1, on the reverse strand, counting down.
AAACACCAACTGTCACTTAAATAACTAAAAGTCTAGAATTGAATTTATGTACATATATTTATGTGAGTGATGGTAGGAGTTTCAGCAAGGTACTTTCTTAAAGACAGGTCTCATGTGGGGCAGATTGGCCCCAAAGTCATGCAAGTGAGGATGACCTTGAATTTCTGATCCTTCTCTTCTGCTAGGAGTGATTACAGGCAAGTGCCATCTGGCTCAGTTTCAGAAAAAACATTTGTGAAGACATACCAAGGAGTTGTAAGCACACAACCTAACCACCTTCAGTGTGTCATGAGCTTGGTTTATAGAATGGGAAGTGACATGTGTGGGTGGCTGCATTTCCTATGATCCTGAAGGATCTCTACTTACTTTTAGAAAACTGGGATCTTGGAAACTCTGAGAGAATGGCCTAGTTCTCAGACTGGTGAAGACTGAGTAGAAATGCTCTGAAATCCTAAGCAAGAGAGATTTTAGATTTTTCAGATTAGGAATGATTACCTGGCAAAGTCTATGTAAATATTTCAAAATCCAAAGACTACAAATTCAGAAGCATTTTGGATCTCAACCATTTTCAATAGGCATAGTCAATTTAATTTCTCAAGTGTGGTCCTAGACATCTTCCCAGCCCATGCTGATGAACCACCTATGATAGTGGTTTTTAAGGCAGCTTGTTGGGACCCTGCATTCTTTACTGGAGCTGGGTGGTATTTTTAGGTCTGGAGCTACACAGAGTCCTCAGGTTAATGGTGTTGGGAAGCAATGTCTAGTCAAAGCCTTGCAAACTGGGATTAGTTGTGTTGGTTAGTACCCTGGGCTGTTGACAATAGTTTCTGTAGATTCAATTGGGTGGAAAGAGCAGCCCATAAGCCTCCTGTTTTTGTCCTGTGTGACCTCAATTTCCAGCTTCATTATTAGAGCCCTAATTAGAACACTTCCAACAGTCCTATACCCTAACCTCTCAAGATCCCACATGCGTACATTTAGGTTCCCAAGGCTTATACTTTGATCAATCCCCTTAAATCCTCTCTAGGGATTTTGGAAAACAAAGAAATTCAAGGAATGAAATCACCTTTTACTCCTTTGAAGCCTTGATGTCCTTTTGGACCTCATTGTCCTCCAAGATCAGGGAACCCAGGCCCTATGATAGGCAGAGGTCCAATCTCAAATATGAGACCTTTAGAATTTAAAAGAACACAAAAGGTTGGCAGCTGATGTAAGCCTATGGACTCACCTCTGCCTTGAAGGCCTGGGTCCTTGAGGCCCAACACGAAATAGAGTAAGAGCAAAAAATATCCTAGCCTGAGATCCCTGCCAAGTCTTCTGTGAAGAGGCATCAGGATTCTCATTTTGCCTTCATTCTCTCTACTAGCAGAATGACTGTTATGTCCACACACTGCCCTTGATTCTGGGCATTCATAGATGAACAAAGTAACTCAATAACTCAGCAGTACCTGTCTTTATCACAGAAAGCCTCCTTTGGGCAAAAGAGGAAGCGAGTGGCAGCTGCAGTGGTTAGGTGATTAGACTGTAAAGAAACATGCTGGACAATGCTACCAGCCATTCTCTCACAATCCAGAATCTCATCTAAGGAGAACAGACTCTGTCTGTCTGTCTGTCTGTCTGTCTGTCTGTCTATGTATCTATCTCTATCTATCTATCTATCTATCTATCTATCTATCTATCTATCTATCTATCTATCTATCTATCTATCTATCTATCTATCATCTATACCATGCTAAGAACAGAATTCATTGCCTTGTACATGCCAAGAAAACACTGTCAAACTGGGTTATACCTCTAGCTACCTCCCCATGAAGGCTTTTAGCAGACATCTTGAGAGTGTAGGTATGGCTTCTTCCTCCATTTTCTGCCCACTTGACTGGAGCTACAGTTATGCTTTCCTAGAATCTTAAAAGCCAATGTCCTGGTGGGGGTGTTGGAGGTAGGGCTAGGGAGTGGGGGTGAGCAGTGGGAGTGTACTAAGAGTGTGGAGGGGAGAAGGGTGATGAACACAGAAGTTGGTGTTTGGTCATCATGAGCGTGCTAGCTTGCTCATTTCTTTCTTTTTCTTTTATTCTGAGACAAGGTTTCTGTTTTCTCTGTGTAGCCTTGGCTATCCTGGACTCATTTTGTAGACCAGGCTGGCCTTGAACTCACAAAGATCCTCCTGCCGTTGCCTCCCTGAGTGCTGAGATTACAGGTGTGCACCACCGCACCCAAATGCTTGTTCATTTCTTGCTGAAATGCACACTCCACTACTGTGGCTGTTAGTAGAGGTGGGACTGATTGGGTTGGGATAAGGCTTTTCATTGCTGCCTCACTGCCTAATGTTAGCTATCCTGTCTGATCTGTTTCTGCTCTGAGGGGATTCTGAATCATACCTTGGCCTCAAAACCAAAAAAAGGAAGGGATAATGTACCAAGTGGGCCTGTTGGACCTGGCAGTTCTGGTAAACCTGGCAAACCAACTCTGCCAGGTAGGCCAGCTTCCCCAAAGGTGGTGTGCACTGGGTTTCCTTGGTCTCCTTTTGGGCCTGGATATTGCTGAGGCCCTAGGCTCCCAGAAGACCTGGAAGGATAAGTCCACACAAAATGTTCACCACAGCACCCTGTTGTTTGTATATATTTCAATCAGCAGTGTAAGCATAAAATAACACAAGGGAAGAATTTGGGAAATCATTTGCTCTTCTCTATCACAACAGACAAGTCCTTGAGGATCAATTAGCCTAACTCTGGTTAACTTGTAAGGAAAAGCTCTGACTGCTCCATTTGTTATACTTCAGCGCTGGGCCCAAACAGGGCCTCTTATAAATGGCTGCCTTTAGAACACAAATATCGTTACAGGGGCCCCTCTCCAAGGAATTTAGCAACTAGTGCCTTTATTTATTTTTTATTTAAATTTTGATTTTTTTACACTAATTTCATTTTATTCACTTTGTATCCCAGCTATAGCCCTGTCCCTCATTCTCTCCCAATTCCGCCTTCCCTCCTTCATCTCCTCCCATGCCCCTCTCCATGTCCACTGATAAGGGAAGTCATCCTTCCCTTCCAATTGACCCTAGCTGATCAGGTCTCTTCAGGACTGACTGCAATGTCCTCCTCTGTGGCCTGGCAAGGCTGCTTCTCCCTTGGGGAGGGGAGGAAGGTCGTCAAAGAGCCAGCCACTGAATTCATGTCAGAGACAGTCCCTCTTCCCCTCACTAGGGAACCCACTTGGATACTGAGATGCCATGGGCCACATCTGAGCAGGGGTTCTAGGTTATATCCATGAATTACTTTCGTTGGAGTATCAGTCTCAGAAAAGACCCCTGAGCCCAGATATTTTGGTTCTGTTCCTCTCCTTGTGGAGCTCCTGTACTCTCCAGGTCTTACTAACTACCAACATCTGCTTTGATACACTGCTAGGTAGAGTCTTTCAGAGGCCATGTGTAGTAGGCTCCTGTCCTGTTTCTGGTTTTCTCCTTCTTCAAATGTCCAGCCCCTTTATCTTTCTAAGTGAGTATTGACCATCTTTCCCAGGGTCCTCCTTCTTGATTAGCTTCTTTAGGTGTACAGATTTTAGTATGTTTATCCTATCTTATAGGTCTAGTATCCACTTATAAGTGAGTATATGCCATGTGTGTCCTTCTGCTTCAGGATACCTCACTCAGGATGAACTTCTCTACATCCCACCATTCATCTGCAAATTTCATGTTTTCCAATTTTTAATTGCTGAGTAGTATTCCATTGTATAAGTGTACCACAATTTCTATATCCATTCCTGAACCGAGGAACATCTGGGTTTTTTCCAGCTTCTGGCAATTGCGAATAAAGCTGCTACAAACATGGTTGAACAAAGGTCCTTGGTGTAGACTTGAGCATATTTTGGATATATGCCTAGGAGTGGTATAGCCGGATACTGAGGAAGCACTGTTCCTAATTGTCTGAGAAAGTGCCAGATTGATTTCCAAAGTGGTTGTACAAATTTACATTCCCACCAACAATGGAGGAGGGTTCCCCTTTCTCCAAAACCCCTACATCATGTGTTGTCACTTGAGGTTTTAATCTTAGCCACTCTGATAGGTGAAAAGTGAAATCTCAGGATTGTTTTGATTTGCATCTCCATGATGGCTAAGGATATTGAGCATTTCTTTAAGTGTTTCTATGCCATTTTATATTCCTCTATAGAGAATTCTCTGTTGAGCTCTGTAGCCCATTATTTAATTGGATTACTTGATTTGTTGCTTTTTAACTTCTTCAGTTCTTTATATGTTCTGGATATTAGTCCTCTGTCAGATATACTGTTGGTGAAGATGCTTTCCCAGTCTATAGTCTGTCGTTTTGTTCTGACTACAATGTCTTTTGCTTTACAGAAGCTTTTCAGTGTCATGAGGTCCCACTTATTGATTGTTGATCTTAGAGCCTGTGCTGTTGGTGTTCTATTCATAAAGTAGTCTCCTGTGCTAGTGAGTTCCAGGGTCTTCCCCACTTTTTCTTCTAACCGATTTAGGTTGTCTGTTTTTATGTTGAGGTCTTTGATCCACTTGGAATTTTTTTGTGCAGAGTCATAAATATGAATCTATTTTCATTTTTTGCATATAGACATTCAGTTGGACCAGCGCCATTTGTTGAAGATGCTGTATTTTTTCCGTTGAATGATTTTGGCTTCTTTGTCAAAAATCAAGTATCCATAGGTGTGTGGGTTTATTTCTGGGTCATCTACTCACTTCCATTGATCCACCTATTTGCTTCTATGCCAAAACTAGGCAGTTTTTATTACTATTGTTCTGTAGTACAGCTTGAGATCAGGGATGGAGATACCTCCGGACAAACTGTTGTTATACAGGATCGTTCTGGAAATTCTGGGTTTTTTTGTTTTTCCATATGAAGTTGAGAATTTTTCTTTCAAGGTCTGTAAAGAATTTTGTTGGTATTTTGATGGGAATTGCACTGAATCTGTAGATTGTTTTTTGGCAGGATGGCCATTTTCACTATATTTATCCTACCAATCCATGAGCATGGGAGATCTTTCCATCTTCTGATATCTTCTTCAATTTCTTTCTTCAGAGAGTTAAAGTTTTTCTTTTTTTTAAACAGGTCTTTCATTTCCTTTGTTAGAGTCACACCAAGGTCCTTTGTGTTATTTGTGGCTTCTGTGAAGGGTGTAGTTTACCTAATTTCTTTTTCAACCCTTTTGTCTTTCATATATAGGAGGGCTAGTGGTTTTGTTGGTGGTGGTGGTTGTTTTTTTTTTTTTTTTGAGTTAATTTTGTATCAGCCAATGTGCTGGAGATGTTAATCACCTGAAGGAGTTCTCCGGTAGAATTTCAGGGTCAGTTATGTATACTCTCATATCATCTGTGAATAGTGATATTTTGACTTCTTTCTGATTTATATTCCCTTCACTCCTTTAGTTGTCTTATTGCTCTAGCTAGGACTTCAGCCCTGAGTTTGATTATTTCCAGCCATCTGCTCCTCTTGGGTGTATCTGATTCTTTTTTTTCTAGAGCTTTCAGTTGGACCATTAAGTTGCTTGTATGAGATGTTTCAAATTTCTTCTTGAAGGCACTTAGTACTATGAACTTTCCTCTTAGCACTGCCTTCATTGTGTCCCATAAGTTTGGGTATGTTGTGCTTTCATTTTCATTGAATCCTAGGAAGTCTTTAATTTCCTTCTTAATTTCTTCCCTAACCAAGCTGTCCTTGAGTAGCAAGTTGTTCAGTTTCCATGTATGTGCAGGCCTTTTGCTATTTATGTTGTTGTTGAGGTCCAGCTTTAGACCGTGATGGTCAGATAGGATACAAGGGATTATTTTAATCTTCCTGTATATGTTGAGGCTTGCTTTGTGACCAACTATATGGTCTATTTTGGAGAAGGTTCCATGAGGTGCTGAAAAGAAGGTATACTCTTTTGATCTAGGATGAAAGGTCCTGTATACATCTATTAAGTCCATTTGATTTAGGGTGTCTGTGAGTGCCCTTGTTTCTCTG
>CM053742.1:53857085-53901153 GCA_028658305.1 Pachyuromys duprasi | reverse complement strand
AAGAGTATACCTTCTTTTCAGCACCTCATGGAACCTTCTCCAAAATAGACCATATAGTTGGTCACAAAGCAAGCCTCGGCAGATACAGGGAGATTGAAATAATCCCTTGTATCCTATCTGACCATCACAGTCTAAAGCTGGACCTCAACAACAATAGAAATAGCAAAAGGCCTGCACATACATGGAAACTGAACAACTTGCTTCTCAAGGACAGCTTGGTTTGGGAAGAAATTAAGAAGGAAATTAAAGACTTCCTAGGATTCAATGAAAATGAAAGCACAACATACCCAAACTTATGGGACACAATGAAGGCAGTGCTAAGAGGAAAGTTCACAGCACTAAGTGCCTTCAAGAAGAAATTTGAAACATCTCATACAATTAACTTAATGGCCTAACTGAAAGCCCTAGAAAAAAAAGAATCAGATACACCCAAGAGGAGCAGATGGCTGGAAATAATCAAACTCAGGGTTGAAATCAATCAATTAGAAATGAATAAAACTATTTAATGAAACTGTAAATTTTTCCGAGAATTTTTCAGGGGAGGGTGTCGGCTGAGTGCTCTGAGGTCAAATCTGCTGTTCCCCTCTATGTGGGTCACCTGACAGAGAGACTCAATCTCTGGATCCCTGGGGCCCACTGTTCTATTCGAGGCAGCTAGCCAGGTGCGCAGGCAGGACTCTGCATCTCTGGCTTTGGGCTGGCGCCTGAGTGTCCGCTGGACCCGGGGTCTTTTTCCAGGGATTGTCTGGGTGACCTAAGGTTGTTCCCGATCGTTTCCTGCACTGTGGGGTTTTCTCTCAACTCGAAATCCCAGTCTCCCATGTTGTGGGGCCCATAGTTCAGTCTGGGACAGTGCTCAGAATGCACCAGCGTGTGGCTCTGGGCTGTCGACCAAACACCTGATGGAACCGGGACCTCTTTCTCGATTTAGCTGGGAGAGCTGAAGCTGATTGAATACCACACCGTGGGGTGTCCTCTCACCTGGGAAACACAGTTCGCTGGTGTTTTAGGACCGAGAGTTTTGTCTGCTGGTCACAGTGCAGATCCTGCTGTGCTGCTCGTCAGAAAGTGTCCTCTGGGCGCCACCATCTTGGAACCTCTCAAGATTTCTTTACTGCAACACCTAGAATCTATGTGCCTTCAGTGCAAAACCCTGGGAAAGTAAAAAGTCCCTTCTTCCTTGACACCAGATTCCCAGGGTCATCAAGTTCAGAGGTTAGTTTCTAAGAACAATAAATCAAAGATGAAGGTGATACAAGGCAGCTGGTTCTGCAAATTTGATCTGCAAAGTTGTTGATGACCAGGGATCTCAGGTTTTCTTTTGCAACACCAGGATAAGACATTCTGTCTCTGGACCTGGGAAATGTATCACAAGCACAGATAACACAGCTAAGGAGGCCAACCAAGTTTCATTTTTTTTCTTCTGTTCTCAGCAGGCCTAAGATTCTAAAGTCTACTACCTTTGTTTGAATAATGGCAAAGGAAGTCTAAAAAGTCCTTAATCTCTACAAAGTCAGACTCAGTGACTATAATCTGATTCAGGAGAATACCCAGAATGGGTGCTAAGGTTGGTAATAAGAGGCTGAATTTTCAGTAGAGAAGTTTAAACGCTACATGTTGGTAACATCTGAAGAATGCTCATCAGCTTTGTGTACAGCATGGAGTACACGCATTTCTTAAGAAAAGAATGTGACATTTAAGATATCAAAATATTAAAAATACTTTATTTCATAGGAGTAGGCATATATAGGAATATCTTACTTGTTCACCTCTCAAATCTGGGAGTTTAACTTCCCAATGATATTACTTTAATTCCCGGGAAAACCAGAAGTCCCCTTCTTTCCCTGGGATGAAAACATAGTTACCACTTAGTTCATGTATAAGTATATAAGGTAGGCTAGCCTATGGATTATGTCAGGGCAAATAGCACAGAGATTGTGCTGTGATTTGGAATGTGTACAGCTTTGTAAATTCTTTCAGATCACGAAAAGGCATCAGGTAGTGTACATGCATATTAAAGTGCTTAAGAGTCACAAGGGTATGGATATAAGCAAGCTAGCCTAGCTAACACTTGAAACATGCCACATGTGTTATATTATCACACTATGCCATGGCAAACCACAAAATGTAATGTTACAGTGGTTATTCTTTCTCTTGGGTGAAAACAACAAAAACAAAAACAACAAAAGGTTACTAGGATTATAAAATTGTGCTATTAAAGAGAGTGGAAAATTTGCATTTAAGTGATATTTCTATTTGGCCATATTAAATAAAGCAAGAGGATCTTTTGATTAAGATTTTATATATCAAGGATTTATTGATATTAATCAAAGTACCTGTCTCTCAGGATGTCCTTGTATTCCTTCTGAACCCATGGGACCCTGCAAACAGAAGAATCATACCTTCAAAAGATGAATAGATCACACTAAGGAAAAAATCCTGCTAGACTCACATAACAGAGTTATCAATCTGAGTTTAGTATTTAGTAGCTCCTAAAGCCAGGTTATAAAACCTAGACATGGTTTAATGACTTCTTTCTAAGCAATAATTCACCAGGATGAACAGCTTCATAGAACATTTTTAGAGAACTAAATAAACAGAAACATTTTAAGAGTAGAAGGAATTTAGTAGATGGGTTGCATGGTTTTATATTTAGCTGCATTGGTTCTAAGTCAGAGGATTTTAAATAGACTTATTGTATGACCTCTTGTCTGCTGCCCCAAACATATTCTTTGTTGGTGGTTCTGAATTTTCAAGACAAAGGGTAAGGGGAAGCAGAGGAAGAAATGGCAGAGCAATGACTAAGTATTGCTAAATACTCCAAAAGTGTCAACATCCTCATGGACAAATTAAAAACATTCTCTGAAGTGTGCTTATGTAAGATAAAAGTTGACCAATTTCTTCTAACCAAAGGTCTTAGTTCTTGAAAGCTTGGAATTAGAAGGGATGATAATTATTTCTCCACTCAAAACAAGATAATTTTGGAAAGTGCTGATTCCAAACATCATTTACTATGTTCTAAAGTTTCCAGAATTGTTTATGTCTTCTAAAGAATATACTTGGCTCACTTCCATTCCTCTTCTACTTCTTAGCCATAGTCCCTTAGAGCATAATAGACTAAAAGCAGGAAAACATATGAACCATTCTTTAGCTCAAAAGAAAATTATATATGAAACTCAGAAGTACAAATAGGCTGTGCAGTCACCTAGGTGTATCAGTGGTTACATTATTTCTTAGTCAGGGAAGCCATTCAGTCCAAAGAATGGGAGATAAAGTAGAAAGCTGAGCCTGCCTGAAAGTTGGAATGAGAAATAAAAGAAGCTTAGCTAGTCATCAAGTAACATAAGTCAAGGACCGAACAAGAAAGAAAATGAAGACAAGAAAGAGCTGCAATCTCTTTAAAAATGAAAAAGAAAGGAAAATGGATCAGGTGATGTAATAAACACAAGCACTCCACTTTCATACCCTAGCTCCTGGGCAAACCAAGGATTCTCCTTTCTCCCTTTTCTCCAATAGATCCAAACTCCTGTAGAAAAAAGAGAAGCCACAAATTAGAACATTCATTTTCTCATTGGGATGGTGTGGTGACATATGCCCACAATTCCAGGTCTTTGGAGGCAAAGGCAAAAAGATTATTATGAATTTGAGGTCAGCTTGGACAACATAGTGAGGCTACTTAGCAAGACTCCATCTCAGTCAACCAACCAACCAACCAATCAACCAACCAATCAAATCAATCATTTTCTTATTGGTGGCTGGCTCCATTCAAAGCCAGCTTTACTGACTCTTTAGGACATTCCATATGCTGAATGCCTTGATAAAAAGTACATATAAAACAAACATGCTTTGGAATATTCATTCAGTATTGCCATGTGGTTCTAGAAGCAATGACTTTCCTCCCAAAACACTATTGCATGTACTTGTAGCATCCTGAGCTAACATAGGCCAGGAGTAACAAAGTGCCTAAACTCCCATAATGATTTTACAAACCAGAAAAGTAAATTCCAGGAAGGGTAAGAATCAATGAGAAGATTGGGTCATCTATGATTCCAGAGGCCTTTTATGAGAGCTAGCTGCATTTGATCATTTAGGAACTTAACTCTGACAGAACAATGGTAGACGGTATAAATATTTGAGAATTTATGCTAGCAGGGACATTTACACATTAGAACTACAACATACTTTTCCACGGAAAAGGAACAGTTCAACCAACGGCCCACTACTGGTACTGTTAAGTCTTGTCACATTCTAGGAGTACACCAAAGGGGGTTGTTAAGGTATTAATCAGTTCCTTTTGCATTGCCTATAAGAAATAAGGACTTACAGCCATAGGTTTGATTTGTGGATGTTCTACACACAAGCAGGACATTTAAGAAGAAGGCTGAGAGAGAACCTTGTCAGGTCTAGGTCCAGGGCTGACATTTGCCCCCCCCCCCAATGCCCAGGTGGTAGAAGTATTCATTACCAAAATGAGTAAAAGATATTAATGGGAAACTTACCTGAAATCATTTGTAATTAATTTTTCTTTCTTTATAATTTTTATTTTTATTAATTACAGTTTATTCACTTTGTATCCCAGCTGTAGCCCCCTCCCAATCCTCTCCCAATCACACCCTCGCTCCCTCTTTTTCTCCTATGCCCCTCCCCAGTCCAATGATAAGGTGGTCCTCCTCCCCTTCTGTCTGACACTGGCTATAAGGTCTCATCAGGACTGGCTGCATTGTCTTCCTCTGTAGCCTGGTAAGGCTGCTCCACCTTCAGTGGGGAGGTGATCAAAAAACCGGCCACTGAGTTCATGTCAGAGACAGTCCCTGTTCCCATTCATCATCATCATCTGTGCAGGGGTTCTAGGTTATCTCCATGAATAGTCCTTGGTTGTAGTAGTCTCAGAAAAGACCCCTGTGCCCATAATTTTTGGTTCTGTTGCTCTCCTTGTGGCGCTCCTGTCCCCTCCAGGTCTTTCTATCTCTCTTTTCTTTCATAAGATTCTCTGAACTCCGCCCAAAGTTTGGCTATGAGTCTCAGCATCTGCTTTGATACCTTGCTGGGTATAGTCTTTCAGAGGCCCTCTGCTGTAAGCTCCTGTCCTGTTCCCTGTTTCCTTCCTCTTCCAATGTCTGTCCTGTTTGCCTTTCTGAGTGAGGATTGAGAATTGTACATACTGGAGCATGTTTTTAAGAAGCAGCATTTATTCCTATTGCAAGAGTAAAGAAGGAAATGAAGCTCTCTCAAATATAAGCTTTTTGAAAGATGCTAACTGTTGCTGTGGCATTTCTCTCATTTTTTTCCCTTGATGTCACCCAAATCAGCTGGTATGAGGACACTCTCTGGATGCCATCTGCACCTTTTTCTTCCCCTTAGATAATCTGTGTATTACCACAAGTATTAGAACCTGAATGAATATTCCTGTATCTCCTTATAGGCTCAGGAGTGAAAACATATCAAATGTGGGTTTTCATATTGCTTTTTCATTGAGGGGAGGGTACCTTCGAGGGGTGTAGTTGACATACGGCTTCTTTCAATTCCCACTTCTTTTTTTCCTTTTTTGCTTTGGCAGAGTTCAGCCCTCATGCAGTGTCTAATTTAAAATGCCTGTATTCACCCAACACAATCTGGACTGCTTGCCCTTCATTTTTTCAAAGGGAGAGAGAATATGAAGTTGGGTGAATAGGGAGGTGGGGAAGCATCAAGGAGGAGTTAGGGAAAGGAATGAATATGATCAAAATATATTCTATGAAATTCTCAAATATTAAATTGAAATATAATTTAAAAATCAAATGAAATTCAAATTTGCTTGAAATCTTAACTTCTCCACCCCCCCTTTTTTATAACTTGTAAATTAAGTCAGGCAGTGGTTGCACACGCATTCAGTCCTAGCACTCTGTGAGGTCGAGGCCAGCCTGGTCTACAGAACTTGTTCCAGGACAGTCAAGGCTACACAGAGAAACCCTGTCTTGGAAAACCTAAAAATATAAATAGAAAAATAAAAACAAACAATCAAATTGGAAATCAAGGTATGCTGCCACTTAGTGGAATGTGCCTAGTGGCCTCTAATTCAAGTAACCTTCCCTGATCTGTCCAAAAGGTTATGGCAGCTAGTCTTGTCCCAAACTCTTTAATCACCAAGATTTCCATGTAAGAAAGTTTTGTAAGTGGAAAACCTGTCTCACAGGCTTTCCTTTCTCCCTCTGAAGCATGTTATCGCCAACTGCACATGCTTAAAGTGGTCCAGCACTTTGTGACAGTGACACAGAAAATAAAACTATGGCAAAAGGTAAACACCACCTCAACCACCACCACCACCAAAAGACCCTGGAACTGTAATGTGCCCTATCTGTCTTTCCTGGGAGTATAAATACAAGGAGGTCTTTGACATCTTCAAAAAGCAAAGGAACCTTTTTCCCCCACTTTTTTGAGGCCCACAGTTTGTGAAAATTATTAACAAAAATAAATATGTGAAAAATAAAAAGATATCTTTCTTTCTTTCATCTTCCTTTCTCTCCTCTTTCTATTTTAGAGGCAATAAGAGATAAATGGCTTGACAAGATACTGTGCTATGGACTCAGCTTGTCTCCCAACACAGAGAGGCACTCTTCATGGATCCTGCTGAACAAACTCTTCTAGCTGTTCTGAGACTTGACCAGTTACAGTTGGTCTTGGTACACATTGGCTGCCCCCACCCTTCTACTCACACATGGCCCAGAAGACTTCTTAGGGTTCTAGCTGAGCTGTTTTCAGCTTTTCTCTCCAGGCCCCTGAAAGCTTGTTGCTTTTTGTTTCTGAGGAGACTCAATCAGAGAACTCCACCTACTCAGGAGTTCCCTCAGATCTACTGAAGAATTAACCCTCAGGATTTGCCAGTTTCATCTCTGCTCCCTTCCCTAATCACTGCCATTCTACATTCTCCTATGCACCTTCCTTTCTTGAATAAAGGGCACATGTGTATATAGTTCTGACAACCTCCATGAAAGGACCTGTGGTCTATAAGTGTGAACATGCTGCTGGGGACAAGAGAGTTGAAATGAGTGAAGCTGGGACAAAGCCAGAAAAATTCAGGATTTTTTTTTTTTTTTACTGCAGAAGATGCAAGAGAAAGAATGTAAGGCATACATCTGTCAGACTGGGCATTTTATCTACTACAAAGATTCAGGTAAAATGGGAAGGAGTGGGGAATACTTTGGATTCCCTAGAGATTTCTGTCCTCCACGGCAACCTTGTTTTTTAGTGAGCACGAGTTATTGAAAACTGGTGTGACATTGGTTTGGCGTTTGAAAAGCTCATGATACCTCACACATGCTATCACCTTTCGTCTCTTAACTTTCCTGTCAGGCATATTGAGGTATTCATGAGCATCCACGTTAAGAAGCTGGATATATTAGGCATGAAGGTTTTGTACTCTCACCCACTTAATCCATGTAGCTGTGAGCTGATAACACGAGGCATTTTCCAACCTTGATGCATGTAATTTTCAGCCATGGTTTCTGTTTGTTTGTTTGTTTGTTTGTTTGTTTTACCAGAACTGTGAAACATTGAAAATACTGAGCTGGCCAGTATTGCGATTTAACACCACGTGTTGTCATCAGTCACTCTATATTATAGGAGGAAAGGGAATGCGTTGATATAGTGGTGGAGGAAACCCTTGAGGTCTAAGTGAAGAAAAGGGGAAGGAGGGAGCATGAGCCAGTGAATCCACAGTTCCAGAGCAGCAGAGGAGATTGAAAAATCTTAGCGATTTAGAGCCAGAACACTTCCTCTGGGTGACTGTCGAGAACTGGACTGCAGGGGGCAGTATGGTATGAGGAAACAAATTCTGAACTGCCAACATTCAGTAATACTGAACTGAAACGGCCTGCACTGGAGTCTGCACCAGGTCCTCTGTGTATATATTATGGCTTCCAGCTTAGAGCTTTTAGTTTTATGGGATTTCTGAGTATGCTAATGAGCAGGTCTCTGTGTCTTGTGTCTTGTCTTTAGTTCATTTTTCTTCTATTTGTTTTGTCCAATTCCAGTGCGTTAGTTTTTGTCTTATCTTATTTTATTTTATTATCACTCCCAGAAGAGTGTTCATTTTCTAATACAAGATAGAAAGGGAGTACATATGGGATGAGAGGGAATGAGGGGAGGACCTGGGAGGAGTAGGAGGGATGTCGGGAGGACCTGAGAAAAGTAGAGGGAAGAGAAACTGTAATCAGGGTCTATTATGTGAGAAAAAAACCTCTCCATTTTCAATAAAATGAAAGAAGAATTCACAAAAAAATGATTGAACAACACTTATTCATTCTAAGAAAAGAAAAAAAATCCAAGAAAACAACAACAACAAAACCCAGTGCTGTCTCAGCTCTCTGAATAAGTATCTGTGTGACTCTGGACAAGCCTTTTCACCTGCTCAGGTCACGGTTTCCTCCTCAGGATAAGTGAAACAAACCAGGACTCGCTTCCTCACATCCCCAGGGATGATGTCAGGTGACCAGATTCTATGCAAAATGCTCTACAAAGAAAGGTATGATCCATATTCCCAAGCCTCCTTGCAAAATGCCATCTGATAGAAACGTTGTGTGAGCCACTATGGGACTTGGAATTTTCTACAAGCAATATTTTAAGATGAAATAGAAATGTTAATGGTTATCCAAATCCATCATTAATATGAACTGTCTCAAATTACTTTTTCCACACTGGTGTTTTGAGAGCCACTGTGTATTTGCTTACAGTACAAATCATCTCATTTCAGATGAGCCACATTTCAAGAGCTCAGTAGCTATGTGTAGCTACAGACCATAACATCACATTGCAAGGCTTTGTAAAGAATCTTCAATACAGTGCAATCTGGGTCTTGGAAGGAAGATGAGCTATGGCCACTGCCATATTGCACGTGTACAGAAAATAGTTGAGCAGTTTCCAAAGTCCTGGAGCTGAAGTTGAAATGGTAGAAGTGCGCTACCTCCAACACCACAGCTCACTTCCTTTTTCACTCACTAGGTACAAAACTGATGAAAATCAAATGTATAGAACAAGTGTATGAGCCTCTGTACATTTTGTTTTTGTGGGGTACCAGGAAACAAGCAATCTGTGCCACTGGCTCCCTGGGCTGTGCTTCCTGACCACTCAGTGAGACACAGTATTTCAAGGTACCACTAGGAAGGGTTAGACTCCACAGTTATTCCCACTGTGCCAGCAAATGAGGATAGGCCTTTTTATCTTGGATTCATCTACTTTCTCCCGAGCTCTAACCCTAATACATGAAATTTTGTCAGCTTCTTCAAAATACATTTTATTATGTAAGAAACAATCAAATGCAATGCTGTGGCCTTCTTCTTAGGTAAACAAGGCACCTGAGAAGTATATGTACGTATGATCATAGATATCTGCCTTCTTATCTGTTATTATAGCATAGCTGATTGACAAACTTTCAAAAAGTCCTTATTTTTGAGAAATACTGAAGTGCATATGATGAAATATGCTGATTGTATCCTTCAGGTGGACCACGTGCTACTTGTGGAAGCAAGGTACCCAGGAAGATCATCATGCCATAGTCTTTGTATTTCTGTGTGTTTGAAATGTTCCACAATGCTTACCTTTCCCACTTCCCTCCATTTCCATTGCTATCACCATGGCTTGAGCTACTACCATTATCTTTTGCCTGGACTGCTGTAATAACTTGTGCTTGCTGTTCCACATCCCTCCACCTCTCCCTTAGCCAGCCAGAATAATCTCAATGATACAAGCCAGGGATGAGAGGATGGGATGAAATGCTTGCTATGCAAATGTGAAGAGCAGAGTGTAGATTTCCAGAAACCACATAGCAGATGGGAAGGCATGGTGACACCCTGTAATTCCAGCACTCAGAAGACAGAGGCAGGGATCCCTGGGACAGCTCCAGATTCTGTAAGATAAGTAAGGTAAAGAACAATCGAGGAAGATAGCCAATGTCATATTTGTGCTTCCACACATGTGTACATACATTAATGTGCACTTACACACAAGGTACACTCATATATATGTGATCATAGTACATACACACACACTCACATTCACAAATAGCTTCTTATAACACTCCAAATAGAAGTCACAGTTGTCTTTAGAAGCTAGTTCTTCAGAAGCTCCCTATGTATCTGCTTGTTTGTTGGCATCTCCCACTTTGTCCTTTCCTTTCCACTCAGCTGCTTTATTTTTGAGTTTTGAGATAGGGTCTTGTTGTGTAGCACGTGCTAGCTGAGAACACATGGTGATCTTTCTGCCTCAGCCTCCTTATTGATGGGACTATAGTTATGTGCTACCATGCTGGGTCCTGACCACTCACCTTGCTGTGTCTCTGAAGTGCTGAGCAACTCAACCTCAAGGTGTTGGTACTTACAGTACCCTTAGCCTGCAGATACATTTTATAACATTTACATGACTTGTTCCTTCATATTATACAGGCTTCAGCTTACATAGGACTTCTTTCAGAGAGACTCTTGTTTACCACTGTCTCCCAAGCTTTTTTTTTCATCTGTATTTCATGACTGCATCCATCTTTTATCACCGTTGTGTGGATTATTTTGCTTAGTTTTCTTTGTACCATTGGGAATAGAACTCAGGATCTTGGGCATGCTACGCAATGTACCTTTGAGTCACATTGCAAACTTGGGGCATTTGCAACTGAATCATCTCTTGTTTTCCACATTCTTTATTGGCTTTTCCATTAGAATATCATATCAAGGGCAGAGAGGAACTTATATTTAGTTGTACCTGTAGCATCTGAATCCAGTAGGAAACCTGGCAAAAAGAAGCCTTACAAAAACATTTGCTGAGTGTAAGTACCTAAGCTAGAAAGGCAGATAGGAAAGTCAAGATGGGATTACTTAGAACATATATTGCTTACTGAAGGTTTGATAAGTATCAGCTTGTACAAAGTTTCCTCCAGTGTGTAATCTCATTTACTCTTCAGATATCACTGTTTTCTTTTTGTAGGTTAGGAAACAAGAGTCAGAAATATTAAGAAATTCTTGACTCAAAAGTCAAGACTAGGTCCGTTTTATCTCTAAAGTTTGAATTGATGACATCTAAAATGCAGCCTCACAGAGAGAGCCATGCTAAATGTTCCATGAGGTCAAGAAACAAGACTATGTCCTCCAAAGTCTTCAGGGAAGATGGTAGCATTCACAGTAATAACCATGGGAGGAAGTCTTCAGGTTAGCCACACTGTGCTTTTTATTTAATCAGACCCTGACTATATGTTTACCAGTTGAGAAGACGTACCGGGAAACTTGAATGGCCCTTCATTCCTGGGAATCTTGATTCACCCTGGAAATTTGACCAAAGGCTAATGAGTAACAGCAAGAAGCAATAAACATGAACAATAGAGGCTCATTCAAAGTATTTGGGCTGCTCAGTAGTGAACCATAAAGTGTGAGTACCATAGCATGGGACAGTGGTATAGATCCATATACTTTCCAGGATGTCTTAGTTTAAGGAGTTCCTTGGCCTATGAAAGATCAGTGACTAATACATAATCTTAAACACTCAGATGAATTCGGAGGTAGAAGAATGGTTAGCTGTTTTATTTTTTTGTGGAAGAAGCTGCTTTAAAAATATAGGCTACAAAGAAGAGAATGGTTTTGAGCCAATGCTAAGAATCAAATTTTGGAAAGAGACACATAATATTCTAATGCCTCTATTCCTGGAGTGCTCATTTATCTTACACAGGTCATGGAAAAGCTCCCTATGTTTAGAAATGGAATAGGAGGGGCCAAATATTCTTATACATATTCTTAGATTGACCCCAAATCAAAGATTTTTCCAATATAAAGCTAGAGGAAAATGGAATTGTCCACCACGAAAAAATTAAAGAAGTGAGACTCTATATGTTTCCATTTGGGCACCTTCACCATGGAAATAGAATCACAAGATTTGAAGGAACCCCAAGAAGGAAGGGAATGCAGGCTCCTGAAAGATATCAGGGCCCTTTCACAGAACAGAATCACTGAAACATAATCATGTACCATTTTATCCTAATGCAAGTGGACAGATTATGAAATATAATCTTAAGCCTTGGTGGTTCAAGTAAGGCAAGTTAGATTATCTACTGCCACTTGTTAATGTTAATCCCTGTATTTAAGATCAACTATCCCCCCAATAGGCTTGTGCAAGTTGTTACCACGGCCCTATACCCCAATATTGAGGGCAAACAACTTCTTCAAAATGATAACTCAAAAAGGAATATTTATACTCAATGCATTTAGTAGACTATTTAAATACTGAGAATTTTGGAGTTCATTAGAAAAATTAAGCATGTAATGCTTGTTTTAATTTATGTGGCATATTAAAATTTGAATATGCAAGTGTGAGGCAAAAAGAAAAAAATAGCTTACATGAATAGTCAGATACTACTGTCATACCTATACACTGGAAAACACCTCAAGATTTTCTGAATTTTTTCTGTAAGGGACAAAACAGAGAATGCTTTGCCTTCCCTTCCAAAGATGAGCCCATTACTCCTATTTTGGAATTGGCTCAGGCTAGTGTGATTATTAGACATGAATTCTAGTAGTAACAAGAAAGTGTCTGTTAATTTTTACTATAATAAATCGTTGCTATCTTATAGCCTTTCTTACCTTTGGGGAATCCCATGAATTCTAGTTTCCCAGTAGATGGAAGTGGTCCTGCAGAGCCAGGGAGGCCAACATCCCTCTGTAAAATCAAAGATATCATTGAAATAAAGGTAATCATGTAGGAAATGATTTTTTTACACAAGGTAAGCTTGTATTGTGGATATAATCCACAAATAAACTCTCCATTATTTTGGTCTCCTTACCCTTGTGCCAAGGAGAACAAGTTTTCTTTAGTAAGGGATTAAGAAGAATTTGAAGCCCAAGAGTGAATTGTATACTATCACTGTGAAAGGAAAAGGCAAATGGATGAGAGAAAACCAGATTCACAGTTGCATACTCATGTACAAAAGGATAATGAGAGTCACATGAGATTTGGCCAAGGGGAATAGCTACCTCTTGCCAACAGTGGTAAGACTATTGGGTTTATGTAACCGGTATTCATAGGCTGCATATGGCTGCGTGCATATGGATGTGTCCCAACAAAAAATGTTCTCTTTTTTCAACACAAAATTGTAAACTTGCTTAAAGTATTGAGATTTTCCCCTGAGATTTTATTTTAGTAAAATTGTATCACAATTCCAAAATATTGGACATGTATGATTGGTCCAAAGGTGGGAAGGAAGGGAAGAGAATAGTAAAAGAGAGATTTAGAGGTTGGAGATATGGCCCAGTTGTTAGGAGCTCATACTACTATTGCCAAGGACTTGTGTTCATTTCCCCGCACACACATCAAGCAGCTTACAACTGCCTGTAACCCCAATTCCAGAGGATCTGACAGCATCTTCTTCCTCTGTGGGGACCTTCATTCATACATCAGACATATAAAGATAAGTAAAAGTTTAAAAGGGGGGGAGAGATTGAGCAGAGAGACAGAGTAGAGCTATTGAATACATATATGAATATTCGTGGGGGGGGGCAGGCGAGGAGGGAGAAGGAGAGGAGGAAGAAGAGGAAGAAGGTTAGAGGGAAGGCAGGAAATAGAGAAAAGGAAAGACCAGGCAATAGAATATGGAAAAAAATCGGAGAAATACCTAGGTGGAAGAAAAGAAAAGAATACATTTTAAGAGAGTATATTTGAGAGCAATATAGACTTATACAAAGGAATCAGAGACAAAAACTTTGAAAGAAAAAAATTTCCAAAAGTTCATGTGTGTGGCATGTGTACATGTAGCTCCCAAGTGATCACATAAAAGAATTATGTAAAGTGGGAAATGGTTTTCTAAGGTGGAAAACAAATCCATTTACACAACTGTGCGTATTTGTGTAACTAGAGACATTTCTTGGAGAATGTGGGATGCAGATTGTATTTTCAGAATCTATTTACCTTGACTACCTTTTCTCCTTGGAAACCGAATACCATATTTCCCTGGGGCACAGGGATATAGGAAGAAAAAGAAAATCAATTACTTATAAGCTTCAGCAACTTAAATTGGAATGTGTGTGTTTTTTTTATCTTTTAGCTAGAAAATAGATTTAAGTTAATGTTTATGGAAAATATTCAGAGAACTTAGTGGCAGGACATTAAGAATTCCTAAAACATACTTATATCAGGACCAGGATGTCCAGAGGGACCTGGGAGATCCTAGATTAACAAGAAAGAAAAGAATGAACATTTCTTAATTATAAACACAAACAAACATGGCCATGTTAGATGTTAAATAGCAAAAACATGCTAGTTCCTTGCTTGGTGCAGGTTTGCTCTATTATCGTGGATTTTAGCTCCATCTCTCACGATTTCTTTTCAATTTTCTTTTATTATTATTATTATCATCATCATTTATTGCAATTTATTAAATTTGCATCCCTGTTGTGGCTCCCTCCCTCCCTCCTCTCTCCCTATGAGCCTCCCCTAGTCCACTGATAAGGGAGGTCCTGCTCCCCTTCTATTTGACCCTAGCCTATCAGGTCTCATCAGGACTGGTTGCATTGTCTTCCTCTACAGACTGGTAAGGTTGCTCCCCCTTCAGGGGGAGGTGATCTGAAAGCCTGTCACTGAGTTCACACCAGAGAAAGCCCCTGCTCCCCTCACTAGGGACCCCACTTGGAGACCGTGTCTATGGACTACATCTGAGCTAGGATTTTAGGTCCTCTCCGTGCTCTGTCCTTGGTTGGAGTAGTATTTGTATATGTGTGTGCCTGAATGTAGGTTTGTGCACATGAGTGCAGTGTCTGGCCACCAAGGCTAGGGGATGATGACTGGATCCCATAGAGCTCCTGGAGTTTACAGTCATTTGGTGGCTGTTGTGAGATACCCAGTGTGGGAACTAGGCATCTAACTTGGGTTCTTTGCAAGAGTGGCATGTGCTCTTGACTCTTGGGCTACCTTACAAGTTCCTTACATTGTTTCTTTCCTTCTCTTTTGAAATCTCCCAAATTGTCCTGGTAGTTACATTATGTGAAGGCAGTAAAAACACCATGTGTTATTCCTCATAATATACTAGGGATGTTTCAGTGTTCCTTAGGGAAGTTCAGACATAGCAGAAAATAAGTAACAGGATTTAGTGTTTGGTGAAAATGATCTGGGGTCTGGGCCTTTCCAGAACCAGAGCTGACTAGCTATGTTCTTCCCTTACCAGTGGTACATAGGTTCAGCATCAGAAACACAGGTAGGTACAGCTGTCCTAGTACAGGGTTTGGACAGACTTTGCAAGTATCCTTAGAAGTGTGATGATTGTGCTTGGTGTGATTAATTAATTAATTAACAATGAGTGACATAATAAGGGAGCAGAAGTCACCAATAGATGTGTCAAGCATGTGTCTTCCTTAGCTATACCTCATGTTGAGAAATACTAGCAAGCTGTTGGGGCACAGAATAGATAGACAAGAAAAATCAAACAACAAAAACAAAAAACCCGATCAACAAGGACAACGAATAGCTCTTAACAAGAGCATCTTTTCAAGCCTGGAGTGATGACATGCCTTCAATCCCAACATTCAGGAGTTGGAATCAGGTGGATCTCTGTGATTTCAAGGCCAGCCTGATCTTGAAACATTTACAAAGTGAGTTCCAGGAAAGCCAGGGCTACACAGCAAGACTGTCTCTAAAAAAAAAGAGAGAAAGAGAGTATGGATGGAGGGAGAGAGAGAGAGAGAAAGGGAGAAGAAGGAGGAAGGAATAAAAAGAGTGAGCATGTTTCAGTAATGGCCTTTTCCCTTCTGTAAGAGAGCCTAAATTACATAGGTCTACATTTAATCCATGGCCTGATAAAGAAAGTGAAAACTTGCAACCACACACTAGTTTTAAGTTGACCTTACTTGTAAGCCTGGTGGTCCTATAGGTCCTGCATCTCCAGGAGATCCAGGCGAACCTCTTGGAAACTGTAGATAGAACTTTTTTTTTAATTCAAGTCAAAAGGAGAGATAGCTTCTCAGAAAGGAAAATAGTCCACAAGAATTGTGTAAGAGTTGTTATAGAATTTTTATTCATTATAAAAAATGTTAGAACTGTTAAAAGTAGTCACTGATACAGGGATTGATAAATACAAAGGTGAAACAGAAAATTTACTTATATGTAGAACAATATGAATGAATTTCAAAAGCACTGTGTAAGAGAAGCTAGACCCAAAATACTGTAAATGAAATTATTCCCTACATATGACTCTCTAGGACAAGTGAAAATTTATCTACACTGAAGAATAATCACAATGGGATTTTCCTGTAGGGTGGGATAGGGACAGGGGTTGATGTGAAGAGGCAGGAATGGTTTTTTTCTGGGGTGATTATTAATGTTCTGTGGCTTGATAGAATTTCGGATTACTCAGGAGTACGCAGCTATCAAAATTCAGCAAATAACACATTTAAGATTTGTGGATATCATATAAACACTATAAACCAAAAGGCAATCAAATCAAATATTGAAGTTTAAATAATAATAGGCATGCTATTGTATTAGGAGTAATTCTGCAATATATTTTGAAATTTATCAAAACGTGGTGAACTGAAAGACAGTTAAAGAAGATGGACAAGAGAGCGGTAAAGAGATTCTCATAAAAATATCAGTTGTGAATAATTATTGTAAAATTCATTAAACTAGATTTGTATTTGAATTTTTGCTATTAAAGTTTCTTAAAAGGAAAAAAACCCTAGTTATTTAGTATCATACTAAATAGACTTCAAGATAAAGGCTACTAACTAGATATAAACAGGTGGCATTTCATAATGATAAATGGCTTAATTCCAGAATATATCATAGTATTGCATAGTATTACCTAACAGTTTCAACATACACAAATAAAAAACTGATAGAACTCCAGGAAAAAATAGATAAAACATGTTATAGTTTAAAGAATTAATATCTTTTCCTCAGTAATTGGTAGAAGTGAAAAAACAAACAGTCAGGTCACTGACAATGGAAACATCAACTTCCTTGACCTAACAGATATTAAGTCGTCATATCCACCAACTACTGGATATATGTTCTTCGCAAGTTTTGGTCATATACTAAACTCCAAAATGTTTAACAAGATTAAACAGAAGAGTGTGTCCTCTTCATGTTGGTAGACTCAAACTAGAAGTTGAAATGGAAAGGTAGCTGGAAAGCAGCTAAATACTTGGGAATGAGAAAATACACTTCCAAATATTCCATACAAAGAGAAAATAAAAAGGTCACATGGAAAAACAGAAAATGTGTATAAGTGAGTAGCAATACTTAAAGTAAGACTGAAATGAGGAGAAAGTTGGTCGGGAAAATGTAAGGCTCCAATCCAGTGGGGTAGCATGATGCAGTGTGTGTGGTATGTGTCCAAGAAAGGGAGGGAAAGCCAAAGAGAGGTCAAGGTTTAGATAATAGGAAGAGAAAGAGGAATCAGAAGATTCTTTAGAAATGAAGAGACTAATCTAAATAGAAGAGAATCACAATGGTGTTTGCCTAGAGGGTGGGGTAGGAACAGGGACTAACTGAGGAGGCAAGAGGAAATTTTCTGTGGTGATGCTAATGTTCTGTGACTTAGCAGAATTTTTGTATTGACAACCAGGAACAATCTGTGGTCTCCTTATTGATCATGAACATATTGTTTAACTACCAAAGATCCTGTCTTCAAAGCTAATTACTTGTTACATAATGGCTGTTTTGACAGGCAAACACTATATGCCTTTGGGCAGGGGACTTAAACCTGAAGAAAAATTAAGACACCGAATGGATGTTATTTTCACAAATTAATAAACAGACTTTATTTATTTATTTTTTAAATCACATCTCCTAATACACTTTTTTATTTATTACAATTTATTCACTTTGTATCCCAGCTGTAGCTCCAATCTCATCCCCTCCCAATTCTGCCCTCCCTCCTTCATCTCCTCTAAAGTCCCTTCCCCATCCACTGATAGTGGAGGACCTCCTCCCCTTCCATCTGACCCTAGCCTATCAGGTCTCATCAGGACTGTCTTTCATAGTCTTCCTCTGTGGCCTGGCTAGGCTGCTCCCCCTAAGGGGGAGGTGATCAAAGAAGAAGCCACTGACTTCAGGTCAGAGACAGCCCCTGCTCCCCTTATTAGGGAGCCCAATTAGAGACTGCCAAGAGATACCTCTGTGCAGGGAATCCAGGTTATCTCCATGAATGGTCCTTGGTTGGAGTATAAGTCTCAGAAAAGACTCCTGGGCCCAGACTTTTTAGTTCTGTTGCTCACCTTGTGGAGCTCCAGAATCTTCCAGGTCTTTCTATCACCCCCTTCTTTCATAAGATTCTCTGTACTCTGCCCAAAGTTTGGCTATGAGCATCAGCATCTGTTTCAATACCTTGCTGGGTAGAGTCTTTCAGAGGCCCTCTGTGGTGGGCTCCTGTCTTGTTCTTTATTTTCACCTTCTTCCAATGTCTATCCCATTTGCCTTTCTGAATGAAGACTGAGCATCTTACCCAGGGTCCTCTTTCTTGCTTAGCTTCCTTAGATGTACAGATTTTAGTATGATTATCTTATATTATATGTCTAATATTCACTTATAAATCAGTATATACCATGTGGGTATTTCTGCTTCTGGGATAGCGCACTCAGGATGATCTTTTCCAGTTCCCATCATTTTTTCTGCAAAGTTCATGATTTCCTTGTTTCTAATTTCTGAGTAGTATTCCATTGTGAAAAAGTATCACAATTTCTGTATACATTATTCCATTGATGGACATCTGATTTGTTTCCAGATTCTGGCTATCACGAATAAAGGTGCTACAAACATGTTTGAGCAAATGTCCTTGCTGTGTACTTGAGCATCTTTTGGATATATGCCTAGGAGTGGTATAGCTGGATCTTGAGAAAGCACTATTCCTAATTGTCTGAGAAAGTGCCAAATTGATTTCCAAAGTGGTTGTACCAGTTTACATTCCCACCAGCAATGGAGGAGGGTTCCCCTTTCTCCGCATCCTCTCCAGCATGCTTTGTCACTTGAGTTCTTGATCTTAGCCATTCTGATGGGTGTAAGGTAAAATCTCAGGGTCATTTTGATTTGTATCTCCCTGATGACTAAGGGAATTGCTCATTTCTTTAAGTGTTTTTCTGCCATTTTATATTGTTCTACAAAGAATTCTCTGTTTAGTTCCGTATCCCATTTTTTAATTGGATTACTTGATTTGTTGCCTTTTAACTTCCTTAGTTCTTTGTATATTCTGGATATTAGCCCTCTGACAGATACAGGATTGGTCAATATCCTTTCCCAATCCGTAGGGTGTCATTTTTTTCTGACAACAATGTTCTTTGCTTTACAGAAGCTTTTCAATTTCATGAGGTCCCATTTATGATTGTTGATCTTAAAGCCTGTATTCTTGGTGTTCTTTTCAGGAAGTTGTCTCCTGTGTCAATGAGTTCAAGGCTCTTTCCCACTTTTTTCTTATTACTTGTTTAGTGTGTTCTGTTTTATGTTGAGGTCTTTGATCCACATGGACTTTAGTTTTGTGCAGGGTGATAAGTATGGATTTATTTGTCAAATGCTTTTTCAGCATCTAAGAGATTATCATGGGGTTTTTTTCTTTCGGTTTGTTCATATGGTGGATTGCATTTATAGATTTCCATATATTGAACCACCCTTGCATACCTGGGATGAAGCCTATTTGGTCATAGTGGATGATATCTTTGATGTGTTCTTGGATTCGGTTTGTGAGTATTTTGTTGAGTATTTTTGCATCAATCTTCATAAGGGAAATTGGCCCGAAGTTCTCTTTCTTTGTTGGGTCTTTGTGAGGTTTAGGTAGCAATGTGACTGTGGCTTCATAGAATGAGTTTGGTAGTATTCCTTCTGTTTCTATTTTGTGGAATAGTTTGAAAAGTTTTGGTGTTAGCTCTTCTTTGAATGTCTGGTAGAATTCTGTGCTGAAACCATCTGGCCCAGGTCTTTTTTTGGATAGGAGACTTTTGATGACAGCTTCTATTTCCTTAGGGGATATAGGAATATTTAATTCATTTACCTGGTCTTGATCCAGCTTTGGTAAGTGGAATTGATCCAGAAAATTGTCCATTTCATTTAGATTTTCAGATTTTGTGGCATATAGGCTGTGCAGTGAGACCTAATGATTGTTTGGATTTCCTCAGTGTCTGCTGTTATGTTCCCCTTCTCATTTCTGATTTTGTTGATTGGGATAGTGTCCCTCTGCCTTTTAAAGACAATTTTGTTTAGCTCTTGGGACCTCTATACCTTGGTCATTAGTCATGTTTGTTTTCTGTGTGGGTTTGCTTACATCACATTTTGTGTATAAGCATCCATCCGTTGCCAGTAAGCCTACACTCTATCCATGCTTCTTGGAAAATACATTCTCATTAGTATCTCCTATCAGAATTTCCAATACACAGCATTCTTCTCTAGGGGTTTCTGGAATTGGTTTGACATGTCCCTATGCTTATATTTTCACATTCTTTCTTGGAGGGTCAATGTCTACATTGCCTGTGGGATTACTCACAGCACTTTGCTCATAGTGTATAGTCCATATGTATTGAGAACTAAGAAGAGAAAAGAAAATAAGAAAGAACAAATACAAGAAATCGGGAAAAGTTTTTATGCTTTTTCAAAAGCAAGCAATAGGAATATAGAATTGCAAGGAAAAAGAAATCTCTTATTAGTACAACTTGTGGACTTTCATGTACTCTTATCAGTGCCCTAAAAGAAATTTCTGTATGGGATACCTTTTAGAAGAAGTGTGAATATAACTGCAAACACACAGAAAACATTTAGTACGTGGTTGCTGAATGAAAGGCATGCCATCTTTCCAATGCATGCAAGAGCATGGACTTCCTCACACCCATTGTTTTCCTCTCCATATTTGCAGTTACTGCATCAACTACAGTTCAAAAGTACTGAAAAGAGGAAGTATGAACGTGCTTATGTTCAAGTAACCTTTAAGTAGTCACCTAATGCTATGTCTCATAGTGTACATTAGTCACATCCCTTCATTTCATCACAGAAGCTTTGTACTGTTTCATATCTTCACAAAAAGAGAAATGCTGAGTGTGGCACACTAGTTATTTTGAGAGGGATTCAGAAATTGTATTACCCAGCAATTGTTGCTAATATCTTACTGTGCTTATCTTATAATTTAGCTCTATCATAGGTCTATATACATAGGAAAATAATGGTCCACATAGGGCTTAATATTATCTATGGTTTCAGGTACCCCCCGCTGGCATCCATAAAGGGGGGCATCAGACATAGATCTGACCTAAAGTCTGAGGACTACCTGTTTTAAAACTTGAGTTGGGCAATTCATCTTCTCAGGACTTTCTATCTGAAAAAAAAATGTCCCTAGTATGATTTGTTCTTTCTCAATACTCTGTATTTTATGTGAGTAAGTCTACAAAGACCTTTGATTTCCACCATGAAGAGTGAAGGAAAAGATATAATCAGTGGCTTGACAAAATATTGAGAGGTCAGCACAAGAAGCACGACTTACAGTGATTCCATCCAGTCTAGGGCAGTTCAGGATCGCCCTGAGAAATAGACAAAAAACACACCAAAGAGATTGAAAAGTAAAGCCCACAGGGTTTCAGAAAAACAATCTAAGATTCATGGGGGTAGAAAAAATTGCCCCCAACTCGGGCCCCGGTCAACACCTTGTGTTTTAAATACTTCTAGAATTGGCTGTATCTAACCGTTTACTTCCCCCCCACCCAGTGAACATTCTGGACCCCAGAAAACAAATATAGCTTTGGCTGAACAAGATTTCCTATTTTACCTAGATTAATTAATTTTCACATTTTGGCTAGGAATTTATCAATTAGAAATGACTTTTGCAGGCTGGTGATTTTCTGCTCTTTTTGGAGGAATGCAAACCTTCCCACATGTCTTCATCCCCAGAGAATCTGTGCCTATATGTGTACAATGCAGATCAGACATTTCAAGGGAAAATCAACAGAGCATACAGACTCTGATTACGGTGTAATTACTTTGCAGCATCTTTTTAAAAATTTAGTTAATTTATTTATTTATTACAATTTATTCACTTTGTATCCCCACTGTATCCCCCTCCCTTGTCTCCTCTTAGTCCCTCCCACCAACCCTTGTCTCCAGCTATGCCCTTTCCCTAATCACCTGATACAGGAGGATGTCCTCCCCTTCTGTCTGACCCTAGCCTATTCAGGTCTCCTCAAGGCTGGTTACATCATCTTCCTCTGTGGCCTGGCAAGGCTGCATCCCTAAGGTGGAGGTGATCAAAGAGCCAGTCACTGAGTTCATGCCAGAGGCAGCCCCTGATTCTGGTACTAGGGAATCCACTTGGAAACTGAGCAACCCATGGGCTTTGTTTGAGCAGGGGTTCTAGGGTACTCTTCATGCATGGTGCTTGGTTGGAGTATCAGTCTCTGTAGTGCCCCCTGAGCCCAGGTTTTTGGCTCTGTTGGTCTACATGTGGAGTTCCTGTCCCCTCCAGGTCTTTTTAACGGCCCCTTCTTCCATAAATTTTCCTGCACTCTGCCCAAAGCTTGGCTATGATTCTCAGTATCTCCTTCAATACTCTGGTGGGTAGAGTCTTTCAGAGGTCCTCTGTGGAAGGTTCCTTTCCTGTTCCTTGTCTTCTTCTACTTCCGATATCTATCCTGTTTGCTCTTCTGAATGAGGATTAAGTATCTTCCTTAGGGTCTTCCTTGTTGTTAAGCTTTTTAAAGGTCTATATTGTATGTCTAATATCCACTTATAAGTGAATATATACTATATGTGTCTTTTTGATTCTGGGTTACCTCACTCAAGATGTTCTTTTCTAGTTCCCATTATTTGCCTGCAAAGTTCATAATTTCCTTGCTTTAAATTGCTGAGTAGTATTCCATTGTGTAAATGTTCCACAATTTTGGTATCTATTCCTCCATTGAGGGACATCTAGGTTGTTTTCAGATTCTGGCTATTACAAATAAAGCTGCTGTGAACATAGTTGAGCAAATGTCCTTATTGAATGATGAGCCATATTTTGGGTGTATGCACAGGAGTGATATAGCTGGATCTTGAGGTAGCACTGTTCCTAATTATCTGAGAAAGCGCCAGATTTATTCCAAAGTGATTTTACAAGGTTACATTCCCATCAGCAACGGAGGACGGTTCCCCTTTCTCCACAACCTCTCCAGCATTCATCATCCCTTGGGTTTTTGATCTTAGTCATTCTGATGGGTATGAGGTGGAATCTCAGAGTCATTTTGATTTGGATCTCTCTGACGATTAAGTACGTTGAGAATTTCTTTAAGTGTTTCTCTGCCATTCGATATTCCTCTGTTGAGAATTCTCTGTTTAGTTCTGTACCTCAATTTTTACTTAGATTACTTGGTTTGTTGGTGTTTATCTTCTTTAGTTCTTATATTTTCTGGATATTAGCCCACTCTCAAATGTAGGGTTGATAAAGATATTTTTCAGTTTGTAGGCTGTCGTTTTGTTCTGATGATGGTGTCCTTT
Source organism: Pachyuromys duprasi (assembly GCA_028658305.1). Classification (NCBI taxonomy): domain Eukaryota; kingdom Metazoa; phylum Chordata; class Mammalia; order Rodentia; family Muridae; genus Pachyuromys; species Pachyuromys duprasi. The sequence goes on along the minus strand of CM053742.1, from coordinate 53,877,720 downwards.
GCTTTACTGAAGGATTTTAGTTTCATGAAATCTCATGTATTGATTGTTGATCTTAGAGCCTGTGCTATTGGTGTTCTGTTAAGGAAGTTGTCTCCTGCGCCAGTGAGTTCAAAGTTCTTCCCTATTTTTTCTTCTAGCAGATTTTATTGTGTCTGGTTTTGTGTTGAGGTCTTTGATCCATTTGGACTTTAATTTTCTGTAGGGTGATAAATATGGTTCTATTTGCATTTTTATACATGTAGACATCTTCAACAAAGTGGCTGGATACAAAATTAACTCAAAAAACTGAAGCCCTACTGTATACAAAAGATAAACAGGCTGAGAAAAAAATTAGGGAAACAACACCCTTCACAATATCCACAAATAATGTAAGGTACCCTGGTGTGACTCTAACCAAGCAAGTGAAAGAACTGTTTGAAAAAAACTTCAAGTCTCTGAAGAAAGAAATCGAAGAAGATATCAGAAAATGGACATATCTCTATGATCATTGATTGATAGGATTATCATAGTGAAAATGGCCATTCTACCAAAAGCAATCTACAGATTCAATGCAATTCCCATCAAAATACCAACACAAGTTTTTACAGACCTTGAAAGAACAATTCTCAATTTTATATGGAGAAACAAAAAACCCAGAATAGATAAAACAATCCTCTACAATAAAAGATTTTCTAGAGATATCTCCATCCTTGATCTCAGGCTGTACTATAGAGCAACAATAATAAATATGGCATGGTGTTTGCATAGAAAGAGACTGGTAGATCAATGTAACCAAATCGAATAACCAGAAATAAACCCCCACACCAACAGAAACTTAATTTTTGACAAAGATGCCAAAACAATACAATGGAAAAAAAAACCTAGCATCTTCAACAAATGGTGCTGGTCTAACTTCGCAGCATCGTAAGCCACTGTATGAATCTGTAATATAGCCATCTTGTGGAAATTCCTGTGTTTCACTGGATACAAAGGTTTCTTTGATTTCCGGCAAAACCATTTAAATCAATGTTTGTTAACGTTTGTTAAGGCTGTATTTTGACACCTCCTAGTCTTGTCCCACTTGGCTTACAGTAAAAACCTCTAATCTTCCCGTAGCATGGAAATAACACTGCCTGAGTTCTTCAGAGAACTGGCCATTTTCTCTGAGTTAATCACATAGCCTTAGATTTTTAATCTGTCTAATGAAAGCCATGAGGCCCTTGACATCTTTAATGTTCTATCTTCTGCTGTGGTACCCACGGTCAAGTATCCAAACCTCTGTGCTTCTTCTCTAGCTATCCAGCTGGTCTATCCCCATCACTTCTTTTATAGCCAGTTTCCAAAGTTCCTGGCCCTGTACTATGATGGAAGAGTGGTGCCAATGATCTCAGTAAGCTTGGTTTATTCTCCCCTCGATTTATCCACTTTTGTGGTAGGATATTCCAATTGTGAACACATAATTTCTTATTTGCCAACAGAGCAGTGATGAATTCTTTTCTAGTCTGAAGAGGAGTAGGGTCAATCATTTGGAACCCGGGCTTACTGAGGTCACACAAAGCTTTCAGTTTGCAAATATAGAGAGTAAGCTTCAATAAAACAAGATTATTGACAAGAGATCCATATCCAATCAGTTGAGATATGACAGGTTAGTTTTATTTTTATAGACATTCAGGGATCTAGAGAAGGGTGGGATTAGGATGCTGGGGTGTTAGCCGTATTGAGCTGTATAATGATGTGTATAGATCCAAATCAAGGTGATAGATATTAGGAACTTTAGAGGAAACAAAAGTATCTCCCTCTAGAAAATGTTTGCATCTTGTGTTATGGAACTAAGTTCTGTACCTAATAAGCAATAATATTCTACACCCTGCCTCAGCAACTTCTATCCTGTTTTTCTTTTATTATTTAGTTTCTATTTCAGATAAATAAAAACATACAGTATTTATCTCATGTCTGGATATGTTCACTTAGCATAATGTCCTTAAACTTATTCATATTGTCACATAAATTACAATGTTTTATTTCTTGTTACAATTCTACCTTATATAAAGATTTGTTTTGCTTTAGTTTTTTGTTTGTTTGTTTGTTTTCTCTGCTGACGAAAATGGACTGCTTGCATGTCCTAGTCCTGTGATAATATTTCAGTATATAAGGGTCCACAAATGTCTCATTAAGACTTTAATTTCTAGGTCTTCTATTTTATTCCATTGATCCACCAGCCGGTTTCTATGCCAGTACCATGCAGTTTTTATTTCTGTTGCTCTGTACTACAGCTTGAGATCAGAGCTGGAGATACCTGCAGAAGATCTTTTATTGTAGAGGATTGTTTTAGGAATTCTGGGCTTCTTGTTATTCCATATGAAGTTGAGAATTTTCTTTCAAGATCTGTAAATAATTGTGTTGGTAATTTGATGGGAATTACATTGAATCTGTAGATTGCGTTTGGTAAGATGGTCATTTTTACTACATTAATCCTGTACAGCCATGATCTTGGCCTTACCTCAGACCAAACCATTTACAGAACTAGCAAACCTGAGCCTATGCATGTGCACACGTGCCCCCTCACACCCCCCCAGTTGTGTGTGACATGTAAAGTTATCAGCACTAATTTAAATGTCCCCCCAGGAGGGAAATTAACACTGGTTAAGAATTACTGGTCTAAACCAAGCTTGTCATGCCTTCAGGTCATTGTTACTATGCTCATCATCCCATGAAGGTCTTCCAAGCATATCTCATGGGAAAGTGTCAAATAGCCCAAGTGCATGTTTTGTTCTAAATTTACTGTAGCTATTATTTATTTGTTTCTTTTAACAATCTTGAAAATCCCAAAAGTAATGTTAGAAGCTAATCTAAAGCCATGTAACATACACAGCCCACAATTGGCATTTTGAAAAAGTTTTGCTGCTATGGTGCCATCATCATAAACTTTTGCATTGGACAAGGTAGTGCAGTGGCTGCCTACAAATACTAAATGAAGTTTCAAGGGAAACAAAAACAAAACAACACATCTTGAGGTATACTTGCATTGAGGTACAAAGATCTAGTAACATACAGGTGGTCCTAAAATCCCAGGGTAGCCATCAGAGCCTGGAAATCCAACAGCTCCTTGAGTTCCATTACAGCCATCTAGGGTAGGTGGACCTCTGAGAGCTGGTTGTCCAGGGTGGCCTGGTTTAAAAAGAAAAGAGGGGATGGAGTCAGCCACAGGATTTTCAGGTAATTCAAAAGACTCCACAATGAGAACAGCCAAGTGCACTGCTAAATTGTGGCCCCTTGTCTACCCTCTTAGCTTCGTCACATTTGGTCTCAATTTTTTTTTTCTTTTCACTCTGATATATGTTGCCCATAACCGCTCAAATTATCCCACTCAAAACGACAACTAGTGCTATAAATAGATCCAAGCTGAGATTAAAGGGCTGAAAAATGGACAGATATAAGTGTTAAGGCATTGAAACTTTACCTTCCTTGAGGACAGAGATGTACTAAAATGGGGTTTAGCTCTCTGGCAGCTGACCTGCTATCAACAGAGAACAAAGCCAAGGTTTGACATTCCTCAGTCCAGATAGATCCCGGGATCGCTTTCTGAATGGAAGTTCTGCATAGGAGCAGATGCTGGATCATGGTTAACAGAGGGAAATAAGTTCCCACAGCACCTCCTCTACTGAAAGCTGCTTGGCCACAAATTAGCAAATCTCACTGGCACTCTGAGTTTGTAACAATTACTCATCAGGTACTTGCTTCAGCTAAGAACACATCTCTTTTTCTTTTCCATATTCACTATGGGGCAGTTGTTTAGCTGGGGAGTTAGCGAGGATTTTCATGTACCTCATCTGAATTCAGTAAGTTTATGTGTTGGAGAACATAATGTTTTAATCTAGTAAAAACCAGTTGTATCTAGGGCATACTGCGAACAGATGACCTTAATAGATCATTCGGACAGATTAATGAAAGGTAGATGGCTACCTTCCCTTAAACATACTTTCAGAGACTAATGTATATTTAACACTTTGAAGAAAACATGCCATGTGTTCAAAATGAGCCCTTCAAATTATCAGTAGTCTCTCCTTATCCATGGAAATAACTCACAGATTTTAAATTGCACATTGTGCTGAGTAGTGTAATGAATTCTTTTTTTTAATTTTTAAAATATTTATGTATTTATTTAATGTAGATGAATGCTCTATCTGTATGTACACGTTCATGCCAGAAGAGAGCATCAGATCCCAGCATAGATGGTTATGAGTTGCTGGGAATTGAACTCAGAACCTCTGGAAGAGCAGACAGTGTGCTTAACCACTGAGCCATCTCTCAAGCCTCCTAGAGTAATGAATTCTAATGCCAGTCCACTCTATGCCACCTGTGAGGTAAATAATCCATCATTTCCCGCACATTTATTAATATTTATGCTATAGTCCTTACCAGTCTATTAGCCAGTATGTAGCTATCTTTGTTATCAGATCAATTTTCACAGCAGTATCATAGTACTTCTGCTCACATAATCTTTCTTTTACTTAATGATGGTCCTGAAGCACAAGAATAGTGACGCTGGTGGTTTGGATACAACAAACAGAATAAAAAATACTTCCTTTAAATGGAAAAGGAAAAGTTAGCTTAGTGAGCAAAGAAAGAGTCATGTGTGGAGGTTACTATGATCTAAAATAAGACAAAATCTACCCATCAAACTGTGAATCAGGAAAAGGATATTTGTGCTAGTTTTAAGGTCCAATCTCAACCTAGAAAATTTATGCCAGCAAAAGCACAGATCTTAGGCTCTTCACAGGAAATGAAACTAACCAACCAAGTTGGTAAAAAAGAGTTGAGGACATAAATATGCTTACCTTGTTTCGCCTGCAAAGCTGAAACCATTACTTTCATAGTCCGGACTCCCACATGTGTGTGACTAGTATGTTTGCCTCCTACCACTCCAATAAGTAGTGATAATGAAATAGAATTCTGTGGCACATTTTTTTCTATAAGAATACTTTATCTTTTCGCTGATAAAGTAGCCTCTCTTAATCATGTGGGATATGGCCTGAGATGCCCAATGGTTGCCTGAAAACATAGGAAAAGGCATAGGGTTATTCAGTTTGCTGCTATCTAGGTTTTCAGGCAACCATTGGGAATCTGTACTTTCGTTGGTAGGAGGATTTAGTCTATACCACACAGGTTCCCTTTCCTTCTGTCTTCTAGTTATATGTAAACATTTTGAGACCTAGTCTGGAAAGGAGACCAGAAATAGTACAGGTCTCAATTCTCTCTTGTTCTCCTTCCCTGGCTATGTATTTTGGAAATAGCAAGATTTCCCTGTAGTCTTATTACATATACATTGGACAACAGCTATTCCATAGTTCTATAATGTTTTAGTATTAATGGTTTGGTGTCAGTTGTTCCACCATTCATTGCCGTTTCCCTTAATCCTGCCACATTCTATAAATTTCCTCTATTCAACTCTAAATTCTATAGGTGGGGTACCCAATTTTCTAACGATTACCTCCCAGCTATGTAGCAGAAATAAGCACCAAAGGTCTTCCTTACTGTTGGGCTACCGAAACTTTTTTTTTAATCTAGACTCATTTGGTTTTCTCATTTAAACTTCTGGTGCCTTTCACTGATAGGAAAACACGTTGACTTTTTTTACACCTTAGTGAAATTCTCTGGGATTAACCTCTGATGGCCAACTCAGACCTATTGCCTCTTTTTCATTCTGCTGATAAAATGGGCAGTGCATGTTTTGAGCCAGTCAGACTTATATCCTGATCCAGCTTTACTACTTTCCAGCTGGAACGCTCAGTTCCTCTATTAGCAAAGTGGTGATGATAATATGTATCTTATAGAGAGGTTGTTAACATTAAAAACAACATTTTACTATGATTAACATTAAGTAACACTAGGTTTACTAAGTAGCAAATGAGTAATTTGTTAAGTATTGATCTAGGCAAACCTGAAAGAATAAGCTATAGGATAGAGTTCTTCCTCCTCTCAGTTATCAGCACCACAGAATTTCTGGCATTTTGCCCTTCTTGCCTATAGTTAATAATTTTACCAGAGTGTGCCAAATTCCAAGGGCATAGCCCTTTGAGGGGGGATCTCATGGCTCTACACAACCACAAGCAAATAAATCTGCTGTGTTCCAGAAAAGTTGTGTTCTCATGACCCCGGTCCCAAGGGGAAATGTCCAGTGTGATGGGTGCTGTCTGTCCACTTTGAGGATATAAATCTAGTGTTTATTTATAAACCTCTACATGTGGGAAGTGTTTGTGATTGACACACTGGGTAAGGCTAAACCTCACTTCAAAGGACTTCTTGAAAACCTCTTCTCTCAATTCATTTTAAATGAAAGTGTTTTATAAATATGCATCCATGGCAGTTGCCAACAGCCCTAACTCACAACTGGGATATCTCAAAGCCCTGAGTTGTACCATCCCCAGTGTCTGTTGTGCTGATGTTGAATACCCTAGTGGGTAGGCAAGCTCTTTTTGCAATCTCCACTGGCTGTTGTGGCTGTTGGTGCAACAAATCAGGTTATCATGAAACTGACTCCATGTTGAAATTGTCTACATAATAGCAAAACAAAACAAAACAAAACAAACAAACAAACAAAACCCCAAAAAACCAGAAGAAGAAAAAAAAGAAAAGAAAAAGAAAGAAGGAAAAAAGAAACAGAAAGATTTTGGAAACCCAAACCAGTGTTAGGAGGGAAACTAGATTTGTGCAGTGGTCTAATTTACCAAGATTTGTCAGAGAAGCTGAATTTTTAAATATGTGTTGATTAGTTGGACAAAGCCTGTAGGGTCTGTGTTTTTCTGTCTGAGGTAGCTCCATCAGTCTGAGAACTCTGGCTTTTCAGACACTAGAAGTAGGAGTCAGTTCTTTAGGTGTTTTTTTTTTTTCTGGCTTCCTGGGACTCCTGGGCCTCAGCAGGGAACAGAAGACATGATCCGTGCTTTTTTTTTTTTTAAGGAGCTAGATGAAACTACCATACAAAGTGATAAATCAACACTAGGGGACTGCATGTATCAAGGAACTAGAGTGGAAACCACATACCAAGGACTCCTGAGATCTTCAAGATGGAAGGAAGAGGTAAGTACTGAATGAAGGGCACTCAACAGATACTTCTTGGATATTTGGCAGAGGGGAAGTCAGAAACTAGAAAAATCATAAGTCAAAAGGAAACACAGACAACCTTCAGTTATCTCCAGTTTAGCAGTTATACTCATCTCCTGAGCCTGGAAGACAATCTCTTGGCAGGGATTCTTCCCCATGCAGGCATAGGAACACAGTCATAAGAAAATGTAAGTGAATGTCAAAAAAGAATGGCTAGCCCTCTCGACCTAATTTTCCAGTTAGCTTATTTGTGAACATTTTCCAGACACTGCAGTTGAATAAAATGCAGACATTTGATGGCTTGATGCGATTCAAGTAAGAAATACAAAGTGAGTCTTGTATTATCCAGATCTACAAATGTCTACTATAATTGAGAGAAAAACAGATCAGATGATAGAATCTATGAAAACAGAACCATATTCTTCTCAAACATCCTCATAGTAGTGTATGAGCACATAGTAGGTGCTCGTGACATTGCCTAGAGATTGGAACAAAAAGACCTGAATCACCTTTGCTGATAGTAGAAGGTTGTAGAGCATAACATAAGAAAATGAGAAGACCTGAGTTTCCCCAACTGTGCTTCAATACTATTCAAAAGAACCCCTTCGAGGTTGTTAGAAGCGTAAGGGTAAGCTAAAGTCCTCCTCAGGTGGAGGAGCTTTCCTCCTTTCCATTGTATAGTCCAACTGCCCACCCACTTTCTGGTCTCTAAAACAAGACTGAAAAGTATTGTAGATAAACATGACCCAGGAAGAAATATGGGAAAAGGGTGGTACGGATAAAAACAGAAAGCTACAGCCAGTAAGATTCAAGTGTTAATTTTAGAGGCTGTTGGACTGTCACTATACAATCAAAAGCAGGGGATTAAGTGCAAATACAGGTTACACATGGGGAAAACTAAGAAGTTCAGTTGGATAGGCTGGAGAAAGCGCTTCAAATCCACCACTTATATCAGGAAAAGTAAACAAACAAATAACAACAGAAAACAAAGGGATATTCTCTTTGAAGGGAAATGGGCCGACAAAAAAATTACCAAAATAAAATGTGTCAAGTCATCTGTCATTAAGGATTTTTCAATAAACTTTTGTGCACCTTATTACTTTTCCTGTAATGAGTATATGCTTGCTCTAATGTGTCTCTGCAATTTATAGACAGTCTTTCTATATCTAGTTGAAACTCTCTTCAGTGCCACCGCCCCCCCCCCCCAGTAGTAACTTTCTTAGGCTAAGACATAGGTGTTTTCTTATGGATGTCATGTCACTTCTTGTCTTAAACCACCTAATTAGTGGCTGTCTGAACCTGAGTCCAAGGCTAAATGTGTGGGACTCCTGCCCTTCACACCTCACCACACTTACTTTAGTGCATGACTCTGAATATGCGTGTACAAGACAAAAAAAAAAGTCTCTAATTTAAAAGTACTTAGCCAGGACCTGGAAGATGAAACTAAAGTTGCTTTTGTGTATACATTCACCAAAATCCTATTGATGACCACTAAGCCAGGAATTCCATGAGACCCTAAAGAAAGGAAAAGAGAAATGTATGAGACAATCAAATTCATGCCTTTTAGGTTCAATGGGTTTGGTGATGGGATTCGATGGCATAAGTTTTTTGGTGTATCTCCTTCCTTATGCTTTGTTGCCATACTTCCTACCCCAAGTCTAAGGGGTTGATCTAAGTAAGGTCTTGGGCATGTTCAGGATCTGAGATAAGTTCTTGTGTTAGGCAGTATAGTGTAAGCTCTGTAATATCAATGCTCGATATTACAGGCGACCTTTACATCTAGATTAAAAACATATGGGCTTTGACAAATCTAACAAAATTTTCACCCCATTCTGGTTCTTCAGATAAGAGTCCTAAGCTAGACGACCCTTATTATCAGAGGACAAGTTCAATTCTCACTTATCCACAAATGACAGTTGCAGTAGAGGCTAGGCCACTTACTTATTCAAACAAGACAAATCACAGCCCCTTTCAGGAATCAGACATATCAAATCCTCCTGATGCTTCTTTCATAAGATTCCCTGCACTCTGCCCGAGTGTTGGCCATAAGTCTCAGCATCTGCTTTGATAGTCTGCAGGGCAGAGCCTTTCCGAGGCCCTCTGTGGCAGGCTCCTGACTTGTTCCCTATTTTCTCTTTCTTCTGATGTCCATCCTCTTTGCCTTTCTGGATAGGGATTGGGCATTTTAGCAAGAGTCCTCCCTCTTGATTAGTTCAGTGTCCAAGTGGGTTCCATAGTAATGGGAACAGGGACTGCCTCTGACATGAACCAATTGGTCTGCTCTTTGATCACCTCCACCTGAGGGGGGAGCAGCCTTACCAGACCACAGAGGAAAACAATGCAACCACTCCTGATGAGAGCTGATAGACTAGCATCAGAAGGAAGGAGAGGAAGACATCACCTCTCAGCGGACTTGGGGAGGGGCATTCGTGGAGAAGGGGGAGTGAAGGTGGGATTGGGAAGGGAAAAGGGAGGGGTTTATGGGGGATACAAAGTGAATAACGTGTAATTACTAAAAATAAAAACAAACAAACCAACAACAACTTCCTGATGCTAAAGCCTGCCATCTGCAGGTCTCTTGGTTCACTGTTTGCAAGTACAACTCTGTATGGCTTTAAATGCTGTGCAATGTCTCCCTTCCCTAAGATGGGAATATATGTTCTTTGTGAATTGCTGTCTACTTCATCCATGAGTAGAAAATTACTATTAACATCATGCATCCAGATAAGTGTTATAGCTTGAGCTACCCTTATAGTTATTGTGGCAAACCTGTCTCTAAAATATGAGATTAACAGGAAGTGATGAAAAGACATAGAAGGTATAAATTGAGTTGATAAATTTAGTAGGCCAGTTATTGTGTTATTACCATTCTTGTTTTCAGAGTGTATTCCCTTATATTTAAGGCTAAGAATTCTTCTAAGTCTTCTGAGCTCTTGCTTGTTAGTCTCTTTTGTTATATGCTTGCTCTCTACTGATCAGCTGATCAGACTCTCAACCCAATCCCATGGCTTGGCATGGGTGAGCAAACTTGTCATGCAAGCAAGCAATATACTCTTTTGATAATTTATCTGCTATGAGAATCTCCAGAAATGCTTTCCTTCATCACCAGCCCATAATTCATTCCATTTCCTTTCTTTTCTTTTCTTTCTTTTTTTTTTCTTCATTTGCTTTGAGATGGGCATATTTATGTATCTAGGCTAGCCTGATACCTATTAAGAATGTCAGCCTGTCCTTGAACTTGTGGCAATCCTCCTGCTCCTGATTGTGTTGAGATTACAGATGTGCATCACCATGCCCAGGCTCTCTTTCTTCTTCCTTCCTTCCTTTTCTTCCTAGTTTTATTTTATTACTGTATAGTCGTTGTATATAGTACTATGTTTCACAAAGTCATTTTCATGCAAATACACATTGTTGCTCAGCTCTTCTTAAACTATGTGCCTTGGAGCCAAAATATTTAGGAGCAACAGTATTCCCCTAACTGAGAACCGAGACTAAACATTTGATTTTTGTATTTATAACCCTTAGTATCAAAGGTGCTTCTTACCTTATCTCCTATTGACCCATATGGTCCCAGAGGGCTTGGGGAGCCTTTTTCTTCTTTCAACCTTGATAATCCAGTAGGAACAGCAAACCCTTCAGGACCTGCTGGACCTTGAGTTCCAAATGGTCTCAGACATCCCTACAGATGGACAGAAAAAGTGAAAATTAGTCAACAGAAGATTTAACATCAACACTTCCAATTTTCTCATGCACAAAGTACAGGCACCACTTCACTAAATAATTTTGGCTTAGAGATCTATGAGGCATGCCAATGTTCCAGACATGGATCAGAAAGGGCTATTTTATGGTTTGCTAAGCTTATTTGGATAGAACAAATTTTATAAGCACATTTAATAAGATTAATGTACACCAAGATCCTTCAACTTTGTACTTAGGATATTAGTTATTCGGGCTGGACAATGTTGTCCTCTCCTTAGTTAATGCCAGTCCATCCATCACCTTGTCAAAATAATGCAAGAACAGAACACTGAAGAGCATCATGGCATTTTACATGTCACATCCAAATGGCCAACCAATGCTTGCACTGAAGTTCAGAACTGGCCATGTCTGAAGAATGCTGCCCCAGGGGGCCAAAGAATGGTGGCCGCTGAAACTGCCTAACTATTCAAATTACATCTTGTTCAGCTGTTCCCCATGACCTCATCATTGTATCTAGCAACAAATACTTACAGGCACCCCCCACACCTATTGTTCACTCTTCCTTCCTATCCCTTTTCAGCCCCTCCCTCTCTTTCCACAGTATCCAATGTATAAAGCACAAGGAGCCTGAGGAGATCTATTAAGTATCAATTATGGTAGCAGGAGTGAGCAGCCTGAAGATTTTGAATGCCTTGGTTATAAAATGTAACAATTAAGTCTGAGAGTTCAGGCTGACATTTAAAGCAGACTGAGACTGAGAATTAACCCCAGCAGGTACAAAACAGACAGCCTGGATTATCATTTAGAACAAATCCCAGTAGGGGCTTTCTTTCTTTCTTTTTTTTTTTTTTTGGCTGAAAAGTGAAAACTATTAGCAATGTGCATTACCTGTCTGAGAACTTCATAGCTGGTAGAAAGCCCATTTTCATAAATGCTTCCAACCCCATCTCCCTGCTCCTTTAGTGACTGTCCACAATTTTTTAAAAATCTGTGCAAACTCTGAAAAAAGCCCATTATAACACCCTCTCCAATCACCTTCAAGCTTTACATTTTAAAATGATGAGAATAGGACAGCTGGCTTAAAAACAATGTCTCTCGTTATATCCTGGTAACACCACTGCCCACCAGCTGAGCTAGTCCCTTAGGATATAATTTGCAGTGTCAATTAGGCCCATGAGAACCTAGAGTTCTTGCAAGGAAGTGAAAAATGTTCTATCCAATGGCATGCAAGTCTCTGTAATTCAATCTACCACTCAAACTTTCCCAGGTTCATGGTATAAGCCATGTCATGTGTGACAAGCTTCTGACAGTGATAGGGGCAGATACTGAGTCTTCATTTTCTCAGCTCTCATGTCATTGGTGGAATTTTATTTAGAATCATTCTCTTGGTGATATTTGCACACACACACACAGGTATGTGTTATGAGAGAGAGAGAGAGAGAGAGAGAACAAAAGAGAAAAAGGGCAATATTTTAAAGACATTATGCTAGCAGGTATTAAGGATGAGTGAAGGAGTGGGAAACTGGACCTAGTTTTCAAGAGGAAATTACGCACTGCCCTAATAGCACCAGTGTGGAACAGAGAGCAAGAGATGGAAAGGCTTTCCACACAGTGGAAAGGCTGCATGCAGAGGTCTGTGGAGCACAACATCTTCCCTATGGCTGGGGAGTCATGGATACTTGGGAAGGCCAAATGAACACCATTTGGAATGGGCTGGAAAGTTAGGCAGGAAAGGTGAAGGCGCAGAGAAGCAGCTGGGCAGAATGCAGTGTTCACAGTTGTAACTCATCAAGGAGTATTGAAGAGAACATGTGAGCATCATAAGAAGACTGGGGTAGCCTGCCTGAAGCTGGAACAAGGGAGGTAGACAAGAACCAGCTGTTGGAGAATACTGCCTGGTGGGAGGATCAGAACACAGTGGACTTGTCAGGGCTGTATTATTACTACAGAGAGGATACAATCAAACCACAGCATGTTTGGCCCAAATATCAGACCTGCCAAAGGGTTTCTTCCATAAAGGGTAGTGGGGGGCATGATAAATCGCTTGACAACTACCAAAAGAGTGGGTTGTCATGTGACCCAGTTCCCATCCTGTACTGCTATGGGAGCTCAAGCAGTGCCCAGTGTAAGCACAAGGCCTGGCACTATCTACCTCTGCTCTCTTATATTTTTGAACACAAACTCACCAGCATGTGTAAACTAGGAAACTTAGGCTTGAGAAATGCTAAGATGTACTTAAGAGAATTCTTAGTTGGTCCGGCAGAGGCTGGTTCAGAAAACTGCTTCCATCCCCTTGTCTGAGTGAACACACTAAACTGGCCGGAAAGCTGCAGGTAAGACCTCCAAAGAACTCATGAGATTAAAAAAAAATCCCAAAGGGGTTTTTGGAAAGGTACCCCTTGGTACCAGGTAATTTAAGTTGGTTATGTCAGCAGTCCAGTAATCTCTCAAGCTGATGCCCTGCTTATCTCTAGCATGGTGCCAAGGCCTTGTAGTACACTGAGATGAGACTTGAGACAAGGAATCTTCCCACACACTGAAATCCTTTCACGAAGTGGCACAGAGCACCATGAACAGATGAAGGATTTCATGATAAAAGGAGAACGACACTTTGAGGGGGAAGCTTCTTCATTTGTTCTTACCATTGCTTGGGGTTTCCCCTATCCTCATCTCCAAAGCGCAGGAGTTTCAGTGTGCTACTCAAGCAGATTATTGACAGACTGCACTGTGATTTTGTTGTTTTTCACTGAAGACTCTATCTACGACACTTTTCCTAACGGCCAGCAGAAGTCAGTGTGAGAATAGAGAGACTGCTGATAAACAGGTGGGTGGGTGAGCTTTTCTCATACAGAGAAAGAGAAATCAAACCAGTGTCAAAGAAGTCACAGAATGTTCAAGCAGACAAAGGCCCGTGGAGACCATTTAGCACAGGGTTTATTTTATAATGGGTGGAGTAGACTGAGAGAAGAGGAGGAATTTTTAAAAAAAAATTTTTAGGTCACATAGCTAGTAGGAACAGCCTGAGTCATAAATCAGACTATATCTCCTTTTGGTGCAAGGCTCTTTCCCTGTTTGCCAGTGGTAGATGTCTTAGGGGTTCCTCGAGGCTGTTCCCCTGTGCCCCAGATCCTCTTCTGGGTTTGTTACCATCAGTAGGCTGCAGCAGCCAGATGCTCACTCATCATTTATCTCTTTCTAACCCTGATCACAGTCTCAATCTGAAGTACCATCATTGTTTGGATGGCTAGCAGAATTTCAATGGGCTTGGACTAATGCCATGCCCTGAGATGTATCATTTATTTTGGCAGATGGACCCATCCATGGCAGAAGGGACTCCTCCACATTGATCCAACAGGCTCTCCTGCCTCCATCTGCTCGATATTTTTAAATGTGCACAGCAGGACTTAATTCTCAAGGGTTGGGAATTGTGCCTAAGGCCAGGTCTACAACCGCAGCTCAAGCTCAAGCTGGCTATCTCCTCCTGATTATGGTGGTTTGGAGTCAGTGTGTAATGTAAGGCTACCATTGATTAGAACCAGATAATGAGGGTAATAGAGGCATTAATGGAGGTGCCTATAACACAGTAGAAATATACACAAGTAGCATCTGTGAGTCTTAGAAGCACATACATGAAACTAGGTAGACTAGAGAAATTGATAGAATAACCTGACAGCATATTTTGCTGCGTTTCTGCCTTTTATTCCCTACCCCTCAAGGTTCCAGTGGTCTACTCTCATAAAATTTTTTCCCTTAGAATCTGAAACTCATTCCTACTGAGTGATTGGTAACTTTGAGGTTTACTTTTCCCAAGGGGAGTCATGTCCTTTAATGGAGAGCAAAACATTAGACTAGGGATGCTAGTGATATTTACAAAACAGGGAAAGGAAGAGGGCAGCCTGCCTGAGGATCCAGCTGTATTGTAGGAGGTGGGGAGGTGGGAAAGTACTGTTAACATGGCTACTTTAGTTGTATTCTTGAGCAAGTTACTCAGCTAATCTGAGTGTCAAGGTTCTGGGTACTATACTCACTGTCATGTAGGCTTATTGTTAGCATTTGAGTGAGCCAAGGTTTGTAAAACATACCTGGTACTTAGAACAAAAATATCAACTTCTTTTTCTCTTCAGGTACTGCTCATGATAGATATTGAGAAGTTAGGACAGAGTAATTCCTGCTCATTGCCTAAAGTTTAAATGAGAGATGCACGGATGTTATTGAGAAGACTTTTTCTTATGGGGATTGTCAGGGAATGATGGAGTATGTGTACTGGCAGCCCACATCTAAGAGACCAATTCTCCATTCCTTATATATCGCTTCCCAGTTCTCCCAGACCCTTGGGTTGTCAATGTCTGCTCATACTTTATCCTAAAACAACACAAACTATATTTTAATAGTCCCACCGTGTGTGAATCTCTAGATAGTTTTCTCATCTGAACGTGCTATAAGCCTATAGCCAGTGCTTTTGCTGGTCTCTGCACACTGATGTTCCAATTCAACCCCAACAAGAATTTATTGGCTTATTGTTCTCTCTGCAATCCCATTCTCCAAGCCAACTCCTTTCTCCAAAGTGATTGGATATAACTCAGTAGATAACAAATTTAATCAGTCTAGAAACTCAAGGTTTCTCCACATTACTTCCTTTCTCACACCCAACCCATCATCAGCAGGGATTGGCAATCCAACTTCAAATATAAGCCAAACATCTGTGTTTATCTCTAACCCCATAGTCTTTTTTATAATTTCAATTTTTATTAATGACAACTTATTCACTTTGTTTCCCCGTGTAGCTCCCTCCGTTCTCCCCTCGCAATCCCACTCTCCTTCTCCCTTATCCACCCATGTCCCTCCCCCAGTCCACTGATAGGGGAGATCCTCCCCCAGTCCACTGATAGGGGAGATCTTCCTTCCCTTCCTTCTGATCCTAGTGTATCAGGTCTCATCAGGAGTGGCTGCATTGTTTTCCTCTGTGTCCTGGTAAGGCTGCTCCCCCCTCAGGGGGAGGTGATCAAAGAGCAAGCCAATCAGTTCATGTCAGAGACAGTCCCTGCTCCCATTACTAAGAAACCTACTTGGACACTGAACTGCCATGGGCTACATCTGTGCAAGGGTTCTAGGTTATCTCCATGAATGGTGCTTGGCTGGAGAATCAGTCTCAGAAAAGACCCCTGTGCCCAGATTTTTTTGGTTCTGTTGCTCTCCTTATGGAGCTCCCGTCCTCTCCATGTCTTACTTTTTCCCACTTCTTTCGTAAGATTCCCTGTACTCTGCCCAAAGTTTGGCCATAGGTCTCAGCATCTGCTTTGATACCCTGAAGGGTAGAGTATTTTAGAGGACCTCTGTGGTAGGCTCCTGTCCTGTTCCTTGTTTTCTTCCTCTTATGATGTCCATCCTCTTTGCTTTTCTGAATAGGGATTGAGCATCTTAGCCAGAGTCCTCCTTCTTGAATAGTTTCTTTAGGGATACAGATTTTTAGTATTATATGTCTAATATCCACTTATGAGTGAGTATATACCCTTTGTATCTTTCTGCTTCTGGGATACCTCACTCAGGATGATCTTTTCCAGTTCCCACCATTTACCTGCAAATTTCATGATTTCCTTTTTTTATTGCTTAGTAATATTCCATTGTGTAGATGTACCACAATTTCTGTATCCATTCTTCAGTTGAGGGGCACCTGGGTTGTTTTCAGCTTCTGGCCATAGTCTTATTTCAGGACTTCCTCATCTCTTCCCTATATTTCCCCAATTAGCTTACCATCCCTAGTCTTGCTTTGCTTTCCCTGAGAATTCTGACACATTGCATTTTTATGTGATTTTAGATACGTTTCTGTTGTCCTGACTACTTCCTATGTATCCTTCAGGCTCTAGCAAAGATATTAATTTCTTCAGGAAGCATTCCATAATTATTCCCATCCCAGAATGTGGTTAGGTTATATGCTACATATTATAGACTATATCTCAATAGCCCTTGTTGAAATTAGAATGAGCTCCTAGAGATTCATGTTTTACTTCCCATAGTCTTTTCTAGTATTCATTATTTCAGTGTTTGACAATAAATGTTTGTTGAATGGATATACATTCTAAGATGGCAGTGGCTCAGAAGTGGTGGTATCTTTTTAGGAAGTCTAGACAGTTTAAATAAAGTGCAAATATGAAATGAATTTTCATGGGACCACAAAAAGCAGAGCTGCATAAGACTTGGAAGTTACCTTGTTCAGGATTGAGAAAAGAGAATTAGCCAAGTTGATTCAATATCAAATCTAGACTTTTGTGAACACAGAATCATGATAACTTTTTAAAGCTTTAAAAGTTTTTTTTTATGTGTGTATAATTCCCAAGCAATCTCTGTGTTCTAAGTTCTGAGTGAAATGATTTTTTTCCTATACTGATTGGTAACTGTACAACAGTGAATTTATTCAGCACCTGTACTATGCCAGGCACTCAGGTGAAGATGGTAGGTAAGGAACAGTTTTTGTATTTGTGGTGCTTATAATTTTATAGCTTGGAAACAACTGTGCATGGCCCACCAGCAAGCTAATTCAACCGTTTTCATTAGGTCAGAGTGCTGAAATAGACATGAATGTATCCATGTGTGGTCAATGAAATGGTAATATACAAGAAAACATACCACATGGCCCACCCTGCTTTTTGGGAATGAGAAGGCTCATCATAAGAAGTGCTTGGGGATAAAGCCACATGCAATAAACTCTGAAACTTGTACTGCATGAGTGCCAGGAGAATTGAGAGATGTGTGGTTCAGCAAGAGGTTAGAGGCATAAGGAAACATTTAATAACATGGTAGGGAACGCATTCCAAATATAGAGAACAGCATATTTATGGATTAGCAAATCAACTTTTGTGAGCAAGAGCCAGACTTAGCTTGAATGAAGTGAAAAAGGGAGGAGATGCAAAAACCTCTGAGTCTTAAGAGGTTTACTATGGTTTATAAGCTCTATTTTATTTTTTAAATTAGTTTATTTTTATTAATTATAATTTATTCATTTTGTATCCCAGCTGTAGCTCCCTCCCTGATACCCTCCCAACCATGCCCTCCCTCCCTTATATATTTCCATGCCCCTCCCCAAGTCCACTGATAGGGGAGGTCCTCCTCTCCTTCCATCTGACCCTAGCCTATCAGGTCTCATCAGAGCTGGCTGCATTGTCTTCCTTTGTAGCCAGGCAAGGCTGCAGCCCCCTCAGGATGAGGTGATCAAAGAACCAGCCACTGACTGAAAAGCTTCTGTACAGCAAAAGACACTGTCATCAAAACCAAACTACAGCCTACAGACTGGATACGGATCTTTACCAATCCTACTTCTGACAGAGGCTGATATCCAGCATATATAAAGAACTCAAGAAGTTAAAAAGCAACAAATCAAGTAATCCAAATAAAAAAATGGGGTATGGAGCTAAAAAGAGAACTGACTGTAGAGGATTATAGAATGGCAGAAAAACACTTAAAGAAATGTTCAATGTCCTTAGCCATTAGGGAGATGCAAATCAAAACGACCCTGAGATTTCACCTTACACCCACCAGAATGGCTAAGATCAAAAACTCAAGTGAAAACACATGCTGGAGAGGTTGTGGAGAAAGAGGAACCCTCCTCCATTGCTGGTGGGAATGCAAACGTGCACAACCACTCTGGAATTCAATTTGGAATTTTCTTAGACAATTAAGAATAAATTTAACTCTTGCTAGGCAACACTTTACATTAGTCTCTTCTACCTCAATTTCTCACAGTTCTCTTCCCAAATGTAATGATGACTTCATTTTACCATTTCTCTACATTGAACAGTGCTTTGAATACAGAAATAAAACATACAATATGAGCTATTATGGAAAGAGTTTTAAAATTTAGATAAAAGAAATTGATCTCACTTCACCCAACATTTTCATTGGAAGAAGGACTAAAAGTACAAATGTACTAATAGAATTAATTAAAAAGAAAATGTACTTCAAGCAACGACACTACATAAAAGTTAAAACTACAAAGGATTTCTTCCTGTTATGCAATTAAGAGGGCCCCATTAACAGGCATCATTAGGACTGGAGAGATGGCTCAGTGGTTGAGAACACTGGTTCTACTCCCAAAGGTCCTGAGTTCAATTCCCAGCAACCACTGGGAACTGGCTCTTTATTTTGGTGTGCAGGTGTACATGTAAGCAGAATGTTGTATAATAAATAAATAAATATAGATAGATAGACAGAAAGATAGATAGATAGATAAATTTTTAAAAATAGGCCTCT
The DNA here is from genome assembly GCA_028658305.1 of Pachyuromys duprasi. Lineage (NCBI taxonomy): Eukaryota > Metazoa > Chordata > Mammalia > Rodentia > Muridae > Pachyuromys > Pachyuromys duprasi. The sequence continues at coordinate 53,858,694 of CM053742.1, read as the reverse complement.
TTAACATAACCTTTAAAGGTAATGGATAGTTTACTAAACTCTAGCAAACAGATTTTGATGCTCTACGTGTCCCAGTGGTTGCATATTAATTTAGCTGTGGATGAGGAACTATAGGCATAACATGCTTATTTTATAATCATTATGGAAGTATTTAGTTTTTTTAAATGTAATTTATTTATTTTTATATTAATCACAGGTTAGGTACTTTGTAATCCAGTCATAGACCCCTCCCTCATTCCCTCCCACTCTCCCCATCCCTCCCTCATCTCCTCCCTGCCCCCCTCCAAGTCCACTGATGGGGGAGAACCTCCTCCCCTTCTGGGTGACCCTAGCTTATCTTGTCTCTTCAGGGCTGGCTGCAATGTCCTCTTCTGGGATCTAGCTAGGCTGTTCCTCCTGGGCGTGTGTGTGGGAGGGTCGAAGAGCCAACCATTGAGTTCATGACAGAAATAGTCCCTGTTCGCCTTAATAGGGTCTCCAGCTGGATACTGAGCTATCATGGGCCACATCTGAGCAGGGGTTCTAGGTTATATCCATACATGGTCCTTGGTTGGAGAAACCGCCTAGTAACAGACCCCTGTGCCCTGATCTATTTGGTCTTTAAGGGGCTCTTATTCTCCCCAAGTCTTATAACTCCCCCTATTTTCATTATTATTCCCTGCCCTCTGATGAAGGGTTAGTTGTGAGTCTTTTTTTAATGTAATTTATTTATTTTTATATCAATCACATGTTAGGTACTTTGTATCCCAGTCATAGCCCCCTCCCTCATTCCCTCCCACTCTCCCCATCCCTCCCTCATCTCCTCCCCACCCCCTCCAAGACCACAGACGGGGGGGAAGACCTCCTCCCCTTCCATCCAACCCCAGATCTTGTCTCCTCAGGGCTGGCTGCAATGTGCTCCCCTGGGATCTAGCCAGGCTGTTACTCCCTGGTGTATGGGGGAGGGTCAAAGAGCTAGCCATCGAGTTCATGACTGAAGCAGTCCCTGTTTGCCTTACTAGGGTCTTCAGTTGGACATCGAGCTACCATGGGCCACATCTGAGCAGGGGTTCTAGGCTATATCTACACATGGTCCTTGGTTGGAGAAACTGTCTCGTGTAAGATCCCTGTGCCCTACTCAGTTTGGTCTTTGTGGAGCTCTTGTTCTCCCCAAGTCTTGGTAACTTCCCCTATTTTTATTATTACTTCCCGCTCTCTGCCAAAGGCTTGATTGTGAGTCTTAATATCTGCTTTGATACATTGCTATATTGATTCTTTTTAAAAAAATTTATTTATTTTTATCTCAATCACAGGTTAGGTACTTTGAATCCCAGGCTTAGCCCCCTCCCTCAGTCCCTCCTACCCTCCTACCCCCTCCCTCATCTCCCTCCTCCATGCCCCCTCCAAGTCCACCAACAGGGGAGAACCTCCTTCCCTTCCATCCAACCCCAGCTTATCCTGTCTCCTCAGGGCTGGCTGCAATGTCCTCCCCTGGGATCTAGCCAGTCTGTCACTCCCCAGCTTGCATGGGGGAGGGTCAAAGAGTTAGCCATCAAGATCATGACTGAAACAGTCCCTGTTTCCCTGAATAGGGTCTTCAGTCCTACACCGAGCTATCATGGGCCCCATC